>LQNS02278101.1:10874581-10887945 GCA_001587735.2 Parhyale hawaiensis | reverse complement strand
AAAATCCCAGCTTTGGATTCTATGTCAGCCAAACTTGGCCACTTCACAGTACCAGACTCTTCACGCGTGGTAAGAAAGGCAATAAATCTCACTAGACTACATAAAGGCAACAGGCCTCACCAGACTACATAAAGGCAACAGGCCTCACCAGACTACATAAAGGCAACAGGCCTCACCAGACTACATAAAGGCAACTGGCCTCACTAGACTACATAAAGGCAACAGGCCTCACCAGACTACATAAAGGCAACTGGCCTCACTAGACTACATAAAGGCAACAGGCCTCACCAGACTACATAAAGGCAACAAGTCTGACTAGACTACATAAAGGCAACAGGCCTCACCAGACTACATAAAGGCAACAAGTCTGACTAGACTACATAAAGGCAACAGGCCTCACTAGACTACATAAAGGCAACAAGTCTGACTAGACTACATAAAGGCAAGAGGCCTCACCAGACTACATAAAGGCAACAAGCCTGACTAGACTACATAAAGGCAATAGGTCTCACTAGACTACATGAAGGCAACAAGCCTCACTAGACTACATAAAGGCCACAAGCCTCACTAGACTACATTAAGGCAACAAGCCTCACTAGACTACATAAAAGCCACAAGCCTCCTAGGCTAAATAAATACAACGAGCCTCACTAGACTTCATGAAGGCAACAAGCCTCACTAGGCTACATGAAGGCAACAAACCTCCCTAGTCTACATGAAGGCAACAAGCCTCCCTAGACTACATAAAGGCAACAAGCCTCACTAGACTACATAAAGCAAACAAGCCTCAGTAAACTACATAAAGGCAACAAGCCTCACTAGACTATAGAATGCAACAAGCCTCACTAGACTACATAGAGGCAACAAGCCTCGCTAGACTACATAGAGGCAACAAGCCTCGCTAGACTACATAGAGGCAACAAGGATCACTAGACCACACAAGGGCAAGATGCCTCACTGGAGTACATGAAAATACTTTAATGCGCATTTCCAAGTGTCAAGTCCACACTCGTCAGATCACAGAAAACGAAACGTTCCGAGTTTTTAGAACAGAAATATCCTTGACAGTAATTGCGATTTTACGTCTTTCAGCAGTACGCTAAACTATACGGCTTTATGAGCTTAAACTTACTCAAACAAAAGGAAAAGATGCTCAATTGAATTTCTTTACTTAGTAGAGTGCGAAGACTAAAGTGGCTCCTGCGACTGGAAACAGTTTTTATCTCCACCAAAGAGGTTATGTTTTTGTAAGTTTATCTGCGTCTTTGTCTGTCACCAAGATAACTCAAAAGTTATGGACGTCTTTGTCTGTCACCAACATAACTCAAAAAGTTATGGACGGATCTTTGTGAAATTTGCTGGGAATGGTAGGTATGCTAGGAGAAACAAATGGTTAACTCTTGATGGAGCTCTTTAATACAACTAAAATAGTTACGTACAGGTCGTTATGGAATTTTCATCAATTGTTGGGAAAATTTCGAAGCGCTACTGACCAAATTTTTGTGATGATCGATGTGTCTTTTCATTTGTCTCATATAATATTTTTAAGTTTGTCTGAAAATAACTTGAAAGTTATGGTCGGATCTTCATGAAATTTTTAGGAATTTTCAGAAATGTTGAAATTTATAAAGATCAAATATTAACGATGATCGGTTCGTCTGTTATTGTAGTCAAGGCTCTGGGGGTATCTGGGAACATTTCTCTTTTACGGCTATACCATGTATTTTTCTATATCATATGATGAGGACATTAAAAAAAGCTGGTTAAAATTATCGCTCATGGAACATTTTTAGGGGGCATGGGGGTATAAAATTAACAATTGTCAATCGATTGTTATGAAACTTGCTTAGAATATGTATTTTTAAAAAAGAAACACATTTTGCACCTACAATTTTTTGATTTAGGTTTTAGTTTTTGGGATAATGAAAAATATATATAAATATGTATTTTTTGAAAATTTCAAAGGAATAGAACTCAATGCATTTTGATCCTAGAAAAAAAATGACAGTTTTGGAATCCTTGAAACAATCCTAACCAAACTATAAGGTCGGATTTTCCATTTTTCTCCTCATAATATTTTTCTATCACAGCTCAAAACCGAATCCTATGTTTATTCGCTATAGTTTAGTTAACGAAATAGAAAATGGAGAATCCAGCTCTATAGTTTTATCATGAATCTTTCAAGGATTCCAAAACTGCCTTTTTTTCTAGAATGAAAACTCATTGAGTTCTATTCTTTTGAAATTTCAAAAAATACATATAAATTAAACTATATTTCCCATTATCTCAAAAACTAACGCCTAAGTCAAAATAGTTGTGGGGGGAAAATGTGTTTCTGTTTCAAAAATACATATTATGAGCAAGTTTCAGAACAATCGGTCCTAAATTGATCATTTTATGCCCCCTATACACCCCCTCAAAAATGTATCAGGTGCGAAAGTTCTACTGAACTTATTTCAATGTCCTCATCATATGGAATAGGAAAATACATGGTAGAGCCGTGAAAGAGAAATGTACACAGACACCCCCTAGAGCCTGGACTCTTGTCCTGAGAATATAGCTTGCCTTAGTGTTTGCCAGAACATAATTTGAAAAGTTACGGACAGATCTTCAGGAGAAAAAAAAAACAGGAGCTGTTATTATTGTCAGAAGTCATAAATGACTATATTTTGGTTATGACAAAAAAAGAAATCTTTGTGAAACCAAGATTTCCTAATTTGAATTCGGAATTTTGTCGTTAACATTACTTTATATATTTGGAGGAGAAATGCGCTCTCATAAGGCTTCAATATTTACCTCCGCCAATGAGGTTATGTTTTTGTCGAGTTTGTCTCTTTGTGGTTTGTGCGTTTTTCCATCACCAAGATCACTCAAAAGGTTATTGGCGAATCTTTACGAAATTTATAGGGATTGTTAGGCACGGTAAGAAAACCAGATGATTTATTAACTTTTGGTGAAGAACCGTTCAACTGTTTGTTTGTTTGTTTGTTTATCTTGCTGCCTCGTTTTTAGCACCATAACTCAGAAGTTCTGGACAAATTTTTGTCATATTTAGATGAGTAAGTACATCACGAAGAGTAAATAACTAAATTATTGTGATGATCTGTTTGTCCGTTTTTTGTTTGTTTATCTCTGTGTTTAATTTTATGTTTGTTAGCAAAATAACTCAAAAGTTATTAACGGATCACTATGACATTTACAGGAATTTTTAGCAATGTTAAAAGACCAAAATGTGAAGATTTTGTTGCTGATCGGCTTGTCTGCTTGTGTGCTCGACTTATGTTTGTCAAAATGTTTGTCAGAACCTAATTCAGAAAGTTACTGACGGCTCTTCAAGAAAATTTTATAACCGCGCATTTCTGTCCAAAGGCGCATAAGTATGACCAGATTTTGTTACTAATAAAAAGAAATCATAATTTCAGAACCAATTTCAATTTTCCATTAACGTTGCCTTACTTGTCGGAGGTATGCGCTCTCAGAATGCTCTTGTTGAACTCTTTCTTCATAGTGCATCATGCGAGGCGTAGTTGGAACGTACCGGGCTTACAAACAAGCCCAAGCCATGCTCGTCAAACATAATCGAAGTAGTTTGAAGAACGTTTCGCGTTTTTTTTTTTTTTTGTGCTGTTGTATAGACAGAAGTTTTCGATGGAGAAAGGTAGATTCAGAGTATTTTGTCCACCACACACTCGGACGTTAGCATAAAATCGCAGCTGCTTTTCATATTTAGCGGAAAATAATCACAGATTTTAACCTGTGTGTCGCCACTCAGGTAGAGCAGCGCCGGCAAAAGTAGTAAGATACGTTTC
The DNA here is from genome assembly GCA_001587735.2 of Parhyale hawaiensis. Lineage (NCBI taxonomy): Eukaryota > Metazoa > Arthropoda > Malacostraca > Amphipoda > Hyalidae > Parhyale > Parhyale hawaiensis. Next base: position 10,884,136 of record LQNS02278101.1, on the reverse strand, counting down.
TTCATTCCATGCACAGAATACCATCTGGATAGCACAGAGAAAACTCAAAAACTCTCGACCACTCTCGAAAGTTTTCATCCTATTAATTATATAAACTTCTGTTTCCAATGGTATATCTGCGGACTCCATTAAATTACGTTACTAATGCTCACAAATTTTCTGCTTCTTTTGGTGCTTAGAACGTAATCCCTTCAGGGAAATATAACTTATTAGTGCTGAATAAACAAGAGCTTTGGAACTTATATATATATTTTGTTTCACAAAACAAGATACAGTTCATACTGCCAAGTTCGTTGCATCAGCTTTAGCTATCTAAGGCAGTATGCAGTAAAATAAAATAAAAACAAACTTTTACCTGGTATGTCCAGAAAGCTAATGAAAACGATTCGTTCATTTATTAGAATAAATTTTCTTTTTTGTGCATCGCAGATAACACATACTGAATATTAAGAGGTATTTCCTTTGAACACATAAAACACTTAAGCAAGCAGCTATAATATATAATATCAGTCAACATAGTTTTAAAATGCGCACTGTGGGAGGTGCATATTTTCTTAGGCCGTGTTCACACGTCAGTCATATGAACGCGTTCACTCATCCACTCCTCCCAATGCTCTGTAGCGTCGTTACCAGCCCAACTTTGTGTACGGCACCAAAAGTTATTTAAATGCTTACCGTCAAATTAGTTTCCACGGCATGTGTCACTTAATGGCAAGTTACGGATAACTCTTCACATCTGAAGTGAAATAAAACTCAGGAAACAGTGTACTTGTCTGCCACTTCTAGGGCACAGTAACACATTCGAGCGGGATGGCTGTACAGCAGCCACTATTAATGTATCTTCAAAAGCAAGTACGTCCACTTCTCTAAGCTCCAAGGAAAAATATGCCTAATTTTCTTTCATTAAGCCTCATTACAGCAAAATATCTTTCGTCCAATTTGCTCATCGTCAAAATAATTTCCGTCGAAATGAAATTAGGTCAAATTTTGCATCGTATACTCAGCCATTGTCTAAGAATTTTTATCCAAAATTGTATATCGCACATATTTTAACAGGATAAATAGACAAGCTCAAAAATGTTTTCCAACAATTATCCCTCGCACAACCAGTATGTTCGCCAATTTTAACTCATCTGATTTAAATACATCAAGTTTTTACTAAATAATCATATATACATCTAAAATTCTTTGTGCTACCTTCCTTTACGTCAAAATATTTCGTGTCTAATAATTTTACGTCTACTTATAATCTGTATCATGAGAATATCATCCACTTTTCAATAGACAACTCATTTTTCACCCTAAAAATATTGACTCAAAGCTGTCCTGCACAAATGTTACTTTTTGCTACCCCGATTATAGGACACCAAACCTGTGTTGCTTCCACTCGCGCGATAGCCAAAAGTCTTCGCCCAAACCTGTCCAGTGTCCAATTTCTCTCTCACCCCCACTCGTACCTGCCGCGCGGGAGCTACGGCGTTACCATTCTCAGCAGTATCCCGCTAGAAAAGTTTTCGTTTGTTTTGCACCAATCATTCATGAAATTAGCCAATTTTACTGAGGCAAATATTGGAATAGAAGTGCGATGCGCGGGTGAAAACGACGGCAGTGGAGGTAGATAAACAGCCTTTTACTGTACAATCCCGTAGTGATTTTTTTCTTAGGGTCACGCAACCAACACTGGCAGCCGTTTCGGTGTCAATTTTGTTGATGACAGCTTAGCGGCTTAGGTTAAGCGGGGGTGCTGGAACAGGATTTGGGGAGTTAGCTGCAACCCGGGCAATATAACAAAACCAGCGGAGACGATATGCTCACGATATGACAACGCTGCCACTGGCAGCGAAGACACCCCAGTTTTTGCTCCTAGCTAATTTAACGTTATTTTGGTTGAACAGAAAAGGGAATTACGGAAGAAAAAATGTGCGGAATACATATATGCTGAGAGGATGTTTGTGGCTTAAAATATTTGACGATATTCCAATTCGGCGAAAAAAGTTTTGATGTAAAACATTTATCGCTAGAATAATTTTGCGTAAAAATATTGGCTTATTGACGATTAGCGTTTGTTGGTTTGTCAAAGCATATTTAGAGGATTTTTCAGTTCGAGGCTGAAATTTTGTGCTGAGTAAGTTTTGATGAGAAAAGTTTGCGGCATATTTCAGTTGGGGAAAGATTTTTCGGCTTCTAAAAATTTGCTAAGGCAAATTTAGTGCCAATAGTTGGTAGTTATTTTCGTGATAATTTTGTTTGAGACAAATAATTTGGGGCATTCCAGGGAGGCAGAAGTTTTATTAAGCGGTAATTTATATGTAGCGATATATTTTTGCATGAGAATAGTGTAGTAAACATTTTTAATGCTATTTTCGGGAGTGACAGCAATTTTTGTATGTCTGACAGCTATTACCCCTTAATAATGGCGGGGTGTTGCGTTTAGATTTCTGGACGCTAGACAGTCAACCAATTCGAACGAGTGACGAGCGAACGCGTTCATATGAATGACGTGTGAACACAGCTTGAGGATTAGTTGCTTATTTGGGGGTTTTACCACTGCAATGGGATGAGTCAGCACTCAAAGAGTCCAAATATTCATCGGATGAAGAAACGTCTTGATCAGCCATGTTCACATGGCTGACATTACAGGTAAGCGTGGCATCATAAATTTATTTTGTACAGTATTATATTTAATTTTTTGTATAGCGGCCCTAAGAAGAACATTTGCACCATTTTATTTATTTAATTATGCCCAGGCCTTAGCTCGTAAAATAAATAATATTCGCATGTATGTTTAATTTTATACGATGTTTTGTTAGCATATCAGAGGCCATAGCTGTACCCACTTAGTGCAAAAGTGGCCCACGATATGGAAGATGTTGATCAGCTCTGCTTCAGATCGAGTCATCCTACAAGGATATCGAACGGAATATAAAGAGCGAGCAGGCTGGGAGAGCCGTATTTACTTCACAAACGGGAAGCAAAATTTCAGTTTTCCGTATAACAAGACGAGCTGTAGTCTAGCCGTCCAGTGTAGTCGTGTAGCCGGACTCTTTCGTGAAGAACTGAAGGCCGGCTGAGCTGGCCACACCTGCGTTAGCTGTTTTCATCACGAAGTAAAATTATACATTAATTATTTACAGCATAATAGACTCTGTTGGTGGACTGATCTTCTGAGGCGGTTCTGCTTCACTTCCATCGCCAGTGAGCAAGTCATACTTTAATTGTCAAGTTCATTCAGATAGGAAATCTGGAGCGATTCAGAATTTCACGGAAGGAATCAAACCTTATAACAAAATATTACCGAGGATGTTGAGGTCTGACCGATAAGGGCCATTTTTTTACTCTTTTGACGAGAAAAAGAACAGAATACTTACGGATCCGGCCAACTTATGCCGGCGCGAGCAGAGCGCCGTAGCCGCAATTTCATACTAGAAAGTACCTTAGTATCACCTCAAGACCTTACAAAGCACTGCTGTATTACACGCTATCATTGACCAGAATTGCCACGTACAGTGCCTCAGTATCAGCGCTCGCTGCCTAAGGTGAAAACGCAAAATTGCGATATTTTGATGACCGCTACAACCAAAAGGAAAATCCCATCATTAGGCGTTGCTGCAACTCCTCCCCCCTCTAACCTGTCTGTTCATACGACAAAATTGGTTCTGTGCACACAAGAAAAATGAGGGTCAGCGCAGTGTTTACGAACAGAGAAAAGGTTTTGGTTCCGAGCTGATGATCAAAGAATGAGGGTTAGCTCTGTGCTCATGATTAGGGAATAGGAGCTGACTCTGAGACTGCGATCAAAGAATTAGGGTCAGTTTTGTGGTCAAGATCATAGAATCAAGGTTGGCTTTTTGCCCATTATCAGAGCATGAGGTTGGCTCCGTGTTTAATGTCAGCGAATATCGACTGCAGTCGTTCACTTTTCTGGGCCCGAATGGCCATCTATCTGCAGCACGAACCCTTGAATGTGGGTATCGTAGTTAGATGTGTGCGGTGAAAGTGATTTTACCCTTAACTTTATTAATAGACTAGAGTGCCCGCGCTGTCAAAAGTGATAGCGAGGAATTTGTGATGACCCGTTTTCATTCACTGCCACGCTTTCCTTCGGTGCTACACTGAAAAGTATTTTTTTTTTTTGCCTACAGTCGATAGTGCTCCTAATAAATACTGAGCTCTCTATTCTGAATACTCGATGGTAAAACTTGTTCTGTTGAAAGAAGTACCAAAATTGGAGAAATTTATTTACTGCCAAAAAATCCTGGTGTTCTTTACCTGCCTGCTGACCGCTAAAAAATATCTTACCAATTGCTTTGATGATTATGCAGTCAATAAGAGCAGCAGCGTAAGCTCAAAGCAGCTGAAGTTTCGATGAAGGAAAACTCAGAAAAGAGTACAAATCCCGATGCAAGAGAGTTCTTAGAGAAGATGTATGTATCTGCATTGAGTGTACTTCAACGTTGGCAAAGAAAGAACTGCATTCAAATATACATACGTTTACCATCATTTGCAACCTGGCCTATAATCTACCTATCAATTTTCAATAAAGCTTGACAGGGTGACCACAGCCTCCAGCCTGGGCTAATTTCCGCCTATCTGTTTTGTTAAAGCAAGACAGAAAACGGATAAATAAATAAGCAAACAAAAAACAAACAGATAATTCCACATCGGTCTTTCTGATGTTGTAGATACTGGCCTTGTGCTCAGTATTAGAGAATCTGGCTTGGCGTTTTGCTACAGATCAGAGAATAAGCGTCGACTCTCTGCTCACGATCAGAAAATGAGGGTTTCCTCTCAGTAAAAGGGGGTAATTCTCTACATACGATAAGAAAATGAGGGTTGACTATGTGTTCATAATCAGAAAATGAGGGTTGATTCTTTGCTAACGATAAGAAACTGAGAGTTGGCCATGTGCTTACTATCAGAAAACAACCTGCCTGCGGCCGTACCGCTCCTGAAGCCGAGAGGGCCAAGGTAGCCATTGTTTCATTGCCTGTTTACGACGTGAAAGCAAATTTCACCTCAAGGCACAGCAAAACACGCTGCTTACCAATCTTTTTATGTTATCTTACGATTTCACGACCACAGATAAAAATATTCATACATGAGCAACGATGTCCATTCACGGGAAAAGGGAGGTTGATGGTGCAACATTTTTAAGACAAAAGAAATAGATCACTTCATAAAGCAATCTGACCTTCATGAGGCTTTCTGTCTTGTCACCATAGCTAAAGAAAATACTCGTACAATATGTTTCGCACACAATCATGCATGAAAAAAGAGGGTACCCTATTTTCATTACCTCATAACACAAAGAAGCAAACCTCATCTCATGGAATTACAAACCACTTTGTTTGCTAATCTTCAGGCGCTCTTTTGTCCTTTCACGATCAACGCGAGGGCAATTCATGAGCAAAAATGCCCATTCACAGAAAAGAAGAGGCCAAAAGAACCATATTTTCATGACGAAGCAGCAAATCTCAACTGAAGGCATTACAGAACACTCTGTTTTCTGATCTTCAGGTGCCGTTTTGCTGATCCCATTGCCGAAGCGGGGCTCCTATATAAGGTGGTGATAGAGCCAAGGCTCCTCCCGAGCATTACGCTTTGCGCCATGACGGATGAGTGAGCGGCAGCGAGCTTTGTTACAGGCCCAGGTCTGTGGCACAACCCTGACAGCCTCGACCTAATTTACGAGTGCGCTCTAATTTATCGCCGGAGTTTATGTTGCACAGAACCAAGTAAACCAGAGACTTTAGGGCGGTCCCTCTTAGCAAGTTACAACTTCATCATTGCTCAAACAAACTTGTTCTCATGTGCGCAGCATCGCTAGACTTTGGCGCTGACCCGCGTAAAAGAGGGATGAAGTGATCCGGGTGCGACTTGGAGCAAACTTTGGGAATCAATGCAGTCTTGCTCATGGAGGGGAGAAAAGGAACAAAAGTGGGAAGGTAGACGAGGTGTGGTGCCAACCGCTACGACGTGTGAATGTTAAGCTGCAATGGGCCCAAGTGCAGTGCATTGTAAAGGGAGCGCAATAAACTTAAAACGAAGCAATCAATACGCAGAAGTAGCTCGTCTTGCGGTGCATTGCTTAGGTAAAATAAAAAATAAGAACTGTATGGAAATTTTGAACCATTTTCGAGTTTTTATTAGAATCAAAAAGCAAAATCTTAGAGTTTAGTTATACAAAGGGCTATAGGCACGGGAACCTTCCATTTACTTAGTAGCTCGCAATTGGTCTTTAGTAATGAGAGAGGGATGAGGTAAGCAGTATTCCAGTCCTGAGTACGTAGCCTTCAACTTTGACAAACGCTTAACTTCATCTATCAGATATCATGATGGAGCGGTGGGCGTTAGAATATCAAAACACACACTGAACTTCTGTCACTTCCTTACTCCTCCTAACATGCGAATAACACGCGAACATCTCAACTGGTCCTGGATGTCACCAGAAAGATGCAGAACGGCTGAAATCCTGAATACCCCATACCCCTCTCATTACTATAAGATACGTAGAGCTAAGTTATTATAATAAAGCACTGGGCTCTTGGGCCCCACCCTCTGGCGTAAGTTAATATATTCCGACGCAGAGTTTCGCTATGAACAAGCTTAGCTCAAGTTGGATTTGGCCAGGTTAGTTCAAGCTTGGTTAGGTAAAATGCTATTCCATAGATTTTAGGGTATACGAAAACAATGTTGAAATAAATGGTTCAACGAGGTAAATAGTCTTTGTGTTGTATTGCCCTGGCTCTAACCCAGCCTAGCCAAATCTAACGTCACCTAACCTAGCTTGACTTATTTTATCTTAGCAAAGCCAAAGCTCAGTAAATTAATCTTTATGCCTTTCCTGAACTTCTCTCGTCTCCTTTCCCCTACGCTGGATTACCAGCGCGCTGATCTGTCGGACCCGAAAATTTCGGCTCCCAGTAATCGGACTAGGAATTTCGAATAAGAATTTTCTTTCGCGACAATGTTATGGCGTGTGAACACTAACGAAAAAGTTGTACCTCCACAGTAGACCACAACCGATTACGTTACCACGAATGGGGCTTCTACTTGCTCGTGCGGGGCTCCACCACTAAGATGAATATCTAAACAATGAGTCGTTTCTTGCAGCTTGTACGCTATGACAAGCGGCACTGGTCAAACTCGGTGCACTTGTACTTCATATTTCTATGTTAATTTACAATGACAATGACGCACAGTTTTAATGTGACATTCAAACGCCCAAAATTATAGTCGTTGCAATATGACCGCCAAATTAAGAAGTTGATCGATTAGGTAACTTTTGCGTTGGTGTGCTCCCTCCATTAAGTTGCCGATTCACATGTAACTTTCGCGCACAAGTTCTGATAATCTTATAATGCCTAGGTTTCTGCATAGAAAGCAATTCAGACAATGTTATTCATAACAAATATAAAGCTAACTCGTTTTATAGTTAATGAGTTAGCTGCGCTCTGAACCGTCCTGATAAATCATCAAACAAACCAAATAAATCATCAAACAATCAATCCTAAGAATGGCGCAAATGAAACCTGACTCATTGGTGCCGTGGACTTTGTGGCAGAATAATTCCTTTTCGTTGTAGTGAATTGGTAATACCTAATGCTGTAACTGCACCAGAACCCCGACTTGCAGCATCACATTGTGCGTTATGCGCAGTGGTGCACTGCATTCCATACTCAGTGGAACGTTGCACAACAGACGCAGTGGTACTTTGTACAACTGGTGCAGTAGTGCGTTGTAGAACAGGCGCAATTGTACGTTGTACAACAGGCACATTAGTGTGTTCTACAACAGTCGCAGTGGTGCGTTAAACAACAGGCGCAGTGGTACGTTGTACAACAGACGCAGTGGTGCGTTGAACAACAGGTGCAGTAGTGCGTTGTACAACAGTCGCAGTGGTGCGTTGAACAACAGACGCAGTGGTTCGTTGTACAATAGACACTACGCTGAGTCATACGACATGCGCAGTGATGCATTGCACAACAGACGCAGTGGCGCTCTGCACCAAGCTTACGATCTCTAACATTACAAGAGAGGCACCAGCACGGCCTGCTGCAAGGCCTAATATGTAAAGTCAGATGACCGTAATGAGCACTGCTCCAAAGTTACTGGCGTCTGCCTAAATCTCTCTTTCTTTTAATTTAAACTGTGCGCAGAATCGTGAATCGATGTTGCTTGGACCTTTATTGGAATCCACAGAGCATTTCTGGAATGTTTGGACCACCAATTGGAATCTCTCGACATGGTTGCGGGCGTTTTTATTCTCAGAAGTAAGGGAAGCAGAGGAGCTTTTGCTCCACTTGATGAATTTCATTGAGCTTCGGTACGCAAAGCTTTGACCCGTCAACATCTTACGCGCATGTGGGCGTTAGCAACTTACAGCGCTACCACTGTCAGATGATATCTACCATTAGCATTGCATGGAAAGTTAAGCAATATGAAAGTTATAGGATCTTAGTGCACTACCACTAGTATGTGGGCAAATTGACAGTGTAGTCGATGATTAAAATAATATGAGTAGCGAAGGATTGCCAAAATGAAGTAAAAGCTATCGGTCTTTGTTATCCCAGTGTTTGAGGAGTGAAAGATCACTACCATAAAGAAATCATAGTGGCTCATAGCATTTAAAGCGGGCAGCCAGCGACTTAGAAAAATAAACAAAATTTTCCTAATGTTTAGAACAGGCTACTAATTCCGTCAGAGTTTTAGTAGTAAAAACCACCGCATCATTTCTTTTGTTGATCAAGTTAGTTTAGCCTCGAGTGTTGTCTTTTTCCATTAAGTGGCTGTCTTCTGTCCCGATGGTCTTCACAGGTATCACATGGAGTATATTCCAAAGGGAAATTTCTTCCAGGAAGCGCAGGACATCAAAAGCCTTGCCAGCGCTGATGTTGCTAAGGATTTATTTTTAAATCGACGGGGAAAATAGTTAAGAGCGACAGTGAAAGAAAACGTTAATAAGGGAAATAATAACCTAGCCTTTGTAGGAATAGTTAAGGATGGTATCTGAAGACTTCTTCAGCCAGTAAAGGGTTAAGTGATCTCCATTTGGACATCAAAGGGACAATTATTCCATGTGTCCTTCTAATCGAGCCACTCAAGACCGTGCCAGCAGCAGCCGTTGTTTGATGAACTTTCGGTCGCGTAACAGAATTACGGATCCAAAACTAGCCACTCTTCGCCCAAGTTTACTGAAGAGTCTCCCGCTCTACAAAAAGAATGAGCACCTGCGAGAAAGAAACAAAAAGAAAAGGCCGAGAAGAACTACACAAAGGCGGCGAAGGTCTTCCGAGTTTCAGTTCCAAGAGGTTCGCCCAAAAATTTCCCCTAGTGACTCGATATCACCGGAAAATATGAGGGATTTCGGACAAGATTATAGCAAGTTGCATTCTCATTAAAACTCTAGTGAAATTTTTGAGTGTATTTCCACATGAGCAACTTGGCAGAGCTCGAGGATGATGATGGGAAGGTATATTGCGGAACTTAGATGAAGCTGTCGCAGCTCGTACAACTTGAGCAGCTATGACCCGCGCCGAACTTCACTTCGCTTGC
>LQNS02278101.1:10814209-10862738 GCA_001587735.2 Parhyale hawaiensis | reverse complement strand
TGCGCCGCGCTGCCCGCTGTATCGCTGGTTAAGTTGGGTTAGGTAATGTTAGGTAACGTTAGGTAACGTTAGGTAACATTAGGTAACGTTACATAACGTTAGGTAAGGTTAGGTAAAGTTAGAGAGGTTACATTGGGTTAGGTTGGGTTAGGTTTGGTAAGGTTACGTTAGGTTAGGTAAGGTTAGGTTAGGTTAGAAGGTTAGGTAAGGAGGTTAGGTTAGGTTAGGTAAGGGTAGGTTAGGTTTGGCTAGGTTAGGTTTGGCTAGGTTAGATTTGCCTACGTAGTGTTTATTTTAGTGATGGCACGCGCAGGAAAGCTTACGTGAACGCAAAATGTCCAGGGTTCCGGCGAGTGCACCCGGGCAATTGTTACAAAACCAGCGGAGACGATATGCTCACGATATGGCAACTCTGCCACTAGCCGCGGGGTACACCCAGTCGGAAATTATGGTTGTGATTAAAGTAGAATATAGTGGTGTATGAGAGATTAAAGTCGATTTTGGATGATGAAACAATATGGTAGATATGTCGACCATAACATGACGTTGATTTTAGTATATTTAGGTCGATCTTGGTGGAGGTAATATTGGTTGTTTAAGGTTTGTCAAGAAACGAAGGTCTATGGTAGTACATGGAAGTTAGATGACTATATATGGTAGATGGTTGTACAAAGATGTTTAAAGACAATATATGGTAGAACATATGCTGGAGCATAACTATATTAGCTTATTAACGGATCATGAGGGGAATTCTTCCCATTATATGGGGCAGAATATGTATGGATTGTCATGGATTTTAATAATATGGCTAGAATACCCAACATTATCGACCAAAATGATATTGTATGACTATAAGTTTGAATGCAAAACATCTAAAAATTCATATTACAGTGCAAAAATTCTGTATATTTTCAGTCTTTTCCTTCCTGTCGATGAAATGCAAAAATTGCAGGGTATGTGTGGACACTAACGGCCTTGACGTTATTTTCATTTATTGTTTCCTGATTTTTTTTTTTCAAGTTTAGCCACTTTAGCGTAGCTACCCATTATCTTTACTTTATTTGTTGTACTTCTTGCTATATAGTATTGCAATCCTTGATCACATATTGCCATCTCTTTCTGTGTTCATTCAGTTCATATCTGTAAAGATCCATCAAAAAATTATTCCCATTAGCTTTATGAGGAAGATGTTAAGTTTTATGAGATATTTAACATTTCGCACCCTGACAACGGGTACGCCTGAAAATTATCAATCGAGTAGTGACTTCCTTTAAACTGGGTAGAATAGCTCTATACCGACTTAGAGTTAAAGAAGTTACATATAAACGTGTGTTAATTGCACCGACTGGTTCAAGCTCCTGCTCTAGCATCGTTCTGAAATTTAGAGCCTTAGACCATTCTGAGCTGGAGGCCTAACACGCACGTTATAATTAAACTATTTTAATAAGCAACTAATCATCAGCAAACAAAGCAGGCATCGACTGCATAATATGTCAACAATTAAAAAAGTTTATCTTGGTAGAATATAGTTGTATGATTCGCTTAACACAGTCGATTTTGGTTGTGAATGTTTTTTTTACGGTTCACTATGGTAGATCATGCTTGTGCAGCTAAAACCTTAATAGTTGTATTGGGGTATTTATGGTTAGGAATTATGGGTGACAATATGGTCGAAGGTTGTGACATATCTCTACCATACTACACCCCATAAATGGTTGAATATGGAGGATATATCGATAATAAACAGCCAAAGTCTCGACCATTATCATAGTTGTTCTACTATAATTACAACCATAATTTCCGACTGGGCACCCCCATTTTTTGCTCCTAGATAATTTGACGTTATTTTGGTTGAACAGAAAAGAGAATTACGGAAGAAAAAATGTGCGGAATACATATTTGCTGAGAGGATGTTTGGGGCTTAAAATATTTGATGATATTCCAATTCGGCGAAAAATGTTTTGATGTAAAACATTTATCGCTAGAATAATTTTGCGTAAAAATATTGGCTTATTGACGATTAGCGTTGGTTGGTTTGTCAAAGCATATTTAGAGGATTTTTTAGTTCGAGGCTGGAATTTTGTGCTGAGTAAGTTTTGATGAGAAAAGTTTACGGCATATTTCAGTTGAGGAAAGATTTTTCGGCGTCTAAAAATTTGCTAAGGCAAATTTAGTGCCAAAAAAGAGTTGGTAGTTATTTTGGTCATAATTTTGTTTGAGACAAAGTAATTTGGGGCATTCCAGGGAGGCAGAAGTTTTATTAAGCGGTAATTCATATGTAGCGATATACTTTTGCATGAGAATAGAGTGTAGTAAACCTTTTTAGTGCTATTTTCGGGAGTGACAGCAATTTTTGTATGTCTGACAGCTATTACCCCCTAATAATGGCGGGTTTTACGGTGTTGCGTTTAGATTTCTGGACGCTAGACAATCAACCAATTCGAACCAGTGACGAGCGAACGCGTTCATATGATTGACGTGTGAACACGGCTTGAGTAACAGTTGCTTATTTGAGGGTTTTCTGACATTACAGGTAAGCGTGGCATCATAAATTTATTTTGTACAGAATTATATTTGATTTTTTGTATAGCAGCCCTAAGAAGAACATTTGCACCATTTTATTTATTTAATTATGCCCAGGCCTTAGCTCGTAAAAAATATAATATTCGCATGTATGTTTAATTTTATACGATGTTTTGTTAGCATATCAGAGGCCATAGCTGTAACCACTTAGTGCAAAAGTGGCCCTCGATACGGTAGATGTTGATCAGCTCTGCTCCAGATCGAGTCATTCTACAAGGATATCGAGCGGAATATAATGAGCGAGCAGGCTGGGAGAGCCGTATTTACTTCACAAACGGGAAGCAAAATTTCAGTTTTCCGTATAACAAGACCAGCTGTAGTCTTGCCCCCCAGTGTAGTCGTGTAGCCGGACTCTTTCGTGAAGAACTGAAGGCCGGCTGAGGTGGCCACATTTGCGGGAGCTGTTTTCATCAAGAAGTAAAATTATACTTTGATTATTTACAGCAAAGTAGACTCTGTTGGTGGACTGATCTTCTGAGGCGGTTCTGCTTCACTTCCATCGCCAGTGAACAAGTCATACTTTAATTGCCAAATGCATTCCACAGAAAATCTCCAGCGATCCAGAATTTCAAGGAAGGAAACAAACCTTATAACAAAATATTACCGAGAATGCTGAGGTCTAACCGATAAGGGCCATTTTTTTACTCTTTTGACGAGAAAAAGAACAGAATACTTACGGATCCGGCCAACTTATGCCGGCGCGAGCAGAGGGCCGTGGCCGTAATTTCATACTAGAAAATACCTAAGTCACACCTCAATACCTTACAAAGCACTGCTGTTATGCACGCTACCATAGACCAGAATTGCGACGTACAGTGCTTCAGTATCAGCTCTCGCTGCCTAAGGTGAAAGCGCAAAATTGCGATATTTTGATGACCGCTACAACCAAAAGGAAAGTCTCATCATTAGATCATTAGGCGTTGCTGCAACTCCTCCCCCCCCCCCCCTCCGCCCTCTTATCTGTCTGTTCATACGACAAAATTGGTTCTGTGCTCACAACAAAAATGAGGGTCAGCGCAGTGTTTACGAACAGAGAAAGGGTTTTGGCTCCGAGCTGATGTTCAAAGAACAAGAATGAGGGTCAACTCTGTGCTCATGTTTAGAGAAGAGGAGCTGCAGGTTTCTGAGCCTACGATCAAAGAATTGGGGTCAGTTTTGTGGTCAAGACCATAGAATGGAGGTTCGCTTTTTGCTCATTATCAGAGCATGAGGTTGGCTCCGTGTTCACTGTCAGAGAATATTAATTGCAGTCATTCACTTTTCTGGGCCCGAATAAGCATCTATCTGCGGCTCGAACCGTGAATGTGGGCATCGTAGTTAGGGGGATGCGGTGAATGTGATTTTACCCTTAACTTTATTAAAAGACTAGAGTGCCCGCGCTGTCAAAAGTGATAGCGAAGAATTTGTGATGACCCGTCTTCATTCAATGCCACGCTTTCCTTCGGTCATACGCTGCAAAATAATATTTTTTTGCCTACAGTCGATAGTGCTCCTAATAAATACTGAGCTCTCTATCCAGGATACTCGATGGTGAAAACTTGTTCTATTGAAAGAGGCACCAAAATTGGAGAAAATTATTTACTACCAAGAAATCCTGGTGTTCTTTACCAGCCTGCTGACCGCTGAAGAATATCTTACCATTTGCTTCGATGATTATTCAGTAACTAAGAGCAGCAGCGTAAGCTCAAGGCAGCTGAAGTTTCGATCAAGGAAAACTCAGAAGAAAGTACAAATTCCGATGCAAGAGAGTTCTTAGAGAAGTAGTAGGTATCTTCATTGAGTGTACTTCAACGTTGGCAAAGAAAGAACTGCATTCAGATATACATTTGCCATCATCTGCAACCTGGCCTATATTCTGCCTATCAGTTTTCATTGAAGCTTGACAGGATGACCACAGTCTCCAACGTGGGCTAATTTCCGCCTATCTGTTTTGTTAAAGCGCCACAGAAAATGTATAAATAAATAAGCAAACAAAAAACATGCAGATAATTCCACACCGGTCTTTCTTATGTTGTAGATACTGGCTTTGTGCTCAGTATTAGAGAATCTGGCTTGGCGTTTTGCTAAAGATCAGAGAATAAGCGTCAACTCTCTGCTCACGATCAGAATATGAAGGTTTAACCTGAGAAATTAGGGTGATCCTTTACTTACGATCAGAAAATGAGGGTTGATTCCTTGCTAACGATCTGAAACTGAGATTTGGCCATTTGCTTACTATCAGAAAACAAACTGCCTGCGGCCGCACCGCTTGCGAAGCCGAGAGGTCCAAGGTAACCATTGCTTCATTACCTCTTACGACGTGAAAGCAAATCTCGCCTCAAGGCACAGCAAAACACGTTGTTTACCAATCGCTTTATGTTATCTTACCATTTCACGACAACAGATAAAAATATCCATACATGAGCAACGATGCCCATTCACGGAAAAAGGGAGTTTGATGGAGCTATATTTTTAAGACAAAAGAAATAGATCACTTCATAAAGCAATCTGGCCTTCATGAGGCCTTCTGTCTTGTCACCATAGCTAAAGAAAATAGTAGTACAATATGTCCGCACACATTCATGCATGAAAGAAGTGGGTACCCTATCTTCACTACCTCATAACGCATAGAAGCAATCCTCATCTCATGGAATTACAAACCACTTTGTTTGCTAATCTCGAGGCGCTCTTCTGTCCTTTCACGATCAACGCGAGGGCAATTCATGAGCAGCCTTGCCCATTCACAGAAAAGAAGAGGCCAAAGGAACAATATTTTCATGACGAAGCAGCAAATCTCATCTGAAGGCATTACAGAACACTCTGCTTTCTGATCTTCAGGTGCCGTTTTCCTGATCCCATTGCAGAAGCGGAGCTCCTATATAACGTGGTGATAGAGCCAAGGCTCCTCCCCGAGCATTACGCTTTGCACCATGACGGATGAGTGAGCGGCAGCGAGCTTTGTTACAGGCCCAGGTCTGTGGCACAACCCTGACAGCCTCGACCTAATTTACGAGTGCGCTCTAATTTATCGCTGGAGTTTATGTTGCACAGAACCAAGTAAACCAGAGACTTTAGGGCGGTCCCTCTTAGCGAGTTACAACTTCATCATTGCTCAAACAAACTTGTTCTCATGTGCGCAGCATCGCAAGACTTAGGCGCTGACCCGCGTAAAAGAGGGATGAAGCGATCTGGGTGCGACTTGGAGCAAACTTTGGGAATCAATGCAGTCTTGCTCATGGAGGGGAGAAAAGGAACAAAAGGGGGAAGGTAGACGAGGTGTGGTGCCAACCGCTACGACGTGTGAATGTTAAGCTGCAATGGACCCAAGTACAGTGCATTGTAAAGGGAGCGCAATAAATTTAAAACGAAGCAGTCATTGCGCAGAAGAAGCTCATCTTGCTGTGCATGAAAAATAAAAATTGTAAGAAAATTTTGGAACATTCTCGAGCTTTTTTAGAATCAAAAAGCAAAATCTTCGTGTTTAGTTATACAAAGGGCTATAAGCACGGGAAACTTGCATATATCTTGCAGCTAGCAATCAGTCTTTAGTAATGAGAGAGGAATGAGGTAAGCAGTATTCCAGTCCTGAGTACGTAGCCTTCAACTTTGACAAGCGCTTACCTTTATCTATCAGATACCATCATGGAGCGGTGGACGTTAGAATATCAAAACACACACTGAACTTCTGTCACTTCCTTGCTCCTCCTAACATGTGAATAACACGCGAAGATCTCAACTAGTCCTGGATGGCACCTAAAAGATGCAGAACGGCTGGAATCCTGAATACCCCATACCCCTCTCATTACTATAAACTACGTAGAGCTAAGTTATCATAATATAGCACTGGGCTCTTGTGCCCCACCCACCCTCTGGCATAAGTTAATATATTTCGACGCAGAGCTTTGCTATGAACAAGCTTAACTCACGTTGGATTTGGCCAGGTTCGTTTAAGTTTGGTTAGGAAAAATGCTATCCCATAGATTTTAGGATATGCGAAACCAATGTTGAAATAAATGGTTCAACGGGGCAAATATTCTTTATGTTGTATTGTCCTGGCTCTAACCCAGCCTAACTAATCCAGCCTAGCCAAATCTAACCTCACCTGACCTAGCTTAACTTATTTTGTCCTAGCTAAGCTCAGTAAATTAATCTTTATGCCTTTCCTGAACTTCTCTCGTTTCCTTTCCCCTACGCTGGACTACCATCGCGTGGAACAGTCGGACTCGAAAATTTCGTCTCCAAGAAACCGTACTAGGAATTACGGCGAAGAATTGTCTTTCGCGACAAAATTATGGCGTGTGATTATGGCGTGTGAACACTAACGAAAGATTTGTACCTCCACACTAACCACAACCGATTACGTTACCGCGAATAGGGCTTCTACTTGAACGCACGGGGCTCTACCACTAAGATGAATATCTAAACAATAAATCGTTTCTTGCAGCTTGTACGCTATGACAAGCGGCACTGGTCAAACTGGGTGCACTTGTACGTCATATTTCAAAGCTAATTATCTCCGCCAAGGAGGTTATGTTTTCGTCGTGTTTGTTTGTCTGTCTCTTTGTCTATCTATATGCCTGGTTGTTTGTCTGTGTCACCAAGATAACTCAAAAAGTTATAAACCGATTTTGATGAAATTTACAGGGAAAGTTAAGTATGTTAGGAGAAACAAATGATTAACTTGTGGTGAAGATATGTCCATCCGTTTGTTTGTCTGTCTCATTTTTCCCAATGCCATAACTCAAAAAAGTTATGAATAGATTTTAATGAAATTAATAAGAATTGTTAGGTATACAACAAAGAGTAGATGACCAAATTTTTGAAAGGATCTGTTCGTTCGTTTATTCGTTTGTCAGTGTTTTTAATTTTATGCTTGTTAGCACAATAACTCAAAACACAGTGAATGGATCTTTATAAAATTTATAAGGGTTATTAGTAATGTTAAAAGATATAAATGATTAAATTTTAGTGCAGATCGGTTTGTTCGTTTGTATGTTTGACTCATGTTTGTATTAACGTTTGTTAGCAGTATAACTCAAAAAGTAATGAACGGATCTTCAAGAGAATTGCACAAGCTGTTAGTACTATCAAAAGGCACAAATGAGTAGATTTTGGAGTTTATACGAAGAAAATTATAGTTTCAGAGCCATTTTGAATGTTTCGTTACTGCTGCCTTGCTTGGCGGAGGTATACACTCTCAAAGTGCTCTAGTTTAAAATGGCAATGACGCATGCTTTAATTTGACATTCAAACGCCCAAAGTTGTAGTCGTTGCAATATGTAACTTTCGCACACAAATTTTGATAATGTTATAATGCCTCGGTCTCTATATAGAAAGCAATTCAGACAATGTCATTCATAACAAATATAGCTAACTCATTTTATAGTTAGTGAGTTAGCTACAGTCTGAACCGTCCAAATAAATAAACAATCAAACCAAATAAATCATCAAAATATCAATCCTAAGAATGGCGCAAATGAAACCTGACTCATTAGTGCCGTGGACTTTCTGGCAGGATAATTCCTTTTCGTTGTAGTGACTTGCTGATACCTACCTAGTGCTGTAGCTGCACCAGAACTCCGACTTGCTGCGTCACATTGTGCGTTATGCGCAGTGGTACACTGCATAGCATACTCAGTGGAACGTTGGACAACAGGCGCAGTGGTGCGTTGTATTACAGGCGCAGTAGTGCGTTGTAGAACAGGCGCAATTGTACGTTGTACAACAGGCGCAGTAGTGCGTTGTACAACAGTCGCAGTGGTGCGTTGAACAACAGGCGCAGCGGCACGTTGTACAATAGACACTACGCTGAGTAATACAACATGCGCAGTGATGCGTTGCACAACAGACGCAGTTGTGCTCTGTACAAAGCTTAGGATCTCTAACATTACAAGAGAGGCACCAGCACAGCCTGCTGCAAGGCCTAATATGTAAAGTCAGATGACCGTAATGAGCACAGCTCCAAAGTTACTGGCGTCTGCCTAAATCTCTCTTTCTTTTAATTTAAACTGTGCGCGGAATCGTGAATCGATGTTGCTTGGACCTTTATTGGAATCCACAGAGCATTTCTGGAATGTTTGGACCACCAATTGGAATCTCTCGACATGGTTGCGGGCATTTTTATTCTCAGAAGTAAGGGAAGCAGAGGAGCTTTTGCTCCACTTGATGAATTTCATTGAGCTTCGGTACGCAAAGCTTTGACCCGTCAACATCTTACGCGCATGTGAGCGTTAGCATCTTGCAGCACTACCGCTGGCAGATGATTCCTACCATTAGCATTGCATGGAAAGTTAAGCAATATGAACGTTATAGGACCTTAGTGCACTACCACTAGTATGTGGGCAAATTGAATAAGGGACATATAATTAAAAATGACAGTGTAGTCGATGATTAAAATAATATGAGTAGCGAAGGATTGCCAAAATGAAGTAAAAGCTATCGGTTTTTGTTATCGCAGAGTTTGAGGAGTGAAATATCACTACCATAAAAAAATTATAGCAGCTCATAGCATTCAAAGCCGGCAGCCAGCGACTTAGACAAATAAACAAAATTTTCCTAATGTTTAGAACTGAGTACTATATTACCGTCAGAGTTTTAGGAAAAATCACCGCATTTCTTTTGTTAATCAAGTTAGTTTAACCTCGAGTGGCATCTTTTTCCTTTGAGTGGCTGTCTTCTGTTCCGATGGTCTTCACATGTATCACATAGAGTATATTCCAAAAGAAAAGTTAATCAAGGAAGCGCAGGACATCAAAAGCCTTGCCAGCGCTGGTGTTGCTAAGGATTTTGTTTTAAATCGACGGGGCAAATAGTTAAGAGCGACAGTGAAAGAACACGTTAGTAAGGGAAATAATAACCTGGCCTTTGTAGGAATAGTTAAAGATGGTATCTGAAGACTACTTCAGCCAGTAAAGGGTTAAGTGATCTCCATTTGGACATCAAAGGGACAATTATTCCATATGTCCTTCTAATCGAGCCACTCAAGACCGTGCCAGCAGCAGCCGTTGTTTGATGAACTTTCGGTGGCGTAACAGAATTACGCATCCAAAACTAGCCACTCTTCGCCCAAGTTTACTGAAGAGTCTCCCGCTTTACAAAAAGAATGAGCACCTGCGAGAAAGAAACAAAAAGAAAAGGCTGAGAAGAACTACACAAAGGCGGCGAAGGTCTTCCGAGTTTCAGTTCCAAGAGGTTCGCTCAAAAATTTCCCCTAGCGACTCGATATCACAGGAAAATATGAGGGATTTCGGACAAGATTATAGCAAGTTGCATTCTCATTAAAACTCTACTGAAATTTTTGAGTGTATTTCCACATGAGCAACTTGGCAGAGCTCGAGGATGATGATGGGAAGGTATATTGCGGAACTTAGATGAAGCTGTCGCAGCTCGTACAACTTGAGCAGCTATGACCCGCGCCGAACTTCACTTCGCTTGCTATAAAATTACAATAATACTATAGGAAGGATAGAACTCCGTGGTTGCTATAATTTTTGTTGAAGAGCTGGCTGTAGGCTAGGCTGGAGTTCTACATTAGTAGGTACTTTGGTATATGATTGAAGCTTGCTATAGGAAGGTAGCAATTTTATGATGTTTTACTGTTATACAGGACTCATGAGCATTGGAAGGAGTAATGGAACTCTTCAAGTACATTTGTTTTGGTTCAAGCGTTTGTGATGGGAAGGTAAGGCACTTGATACGAGTTTCTGTCTTTGCTGTAGTGCCAGCTTTTCGAAGTTTGGGTTTTTAAGAGTTTAAATTCAAAAATTTAAAAGCGAAGACGAGAATCAAAATTGAAGTCATATTCTATAAAACGTTTCGGAGACCTGCTCCATCATCAGTTCTGTAAACACAGATAAAGAAGTAAAGTAAAATTAGTTCAAATGGTTCTGCGCATTTTAAATTTTTAATAAACCCGCGTCTCAAGCAGCAAAATGACTTTCCTGAGTTTAAATTTGTGCTGGAGCATTTGCTAGGACAATGAAAAATTAACAAGTTTTTCAAAAATTTAAACCCGATTTAAATCGCAATATCTTTACGTACAATTATGAGCATGAAGACAAGTGAGGACATTGCTATGTATTGCTTTTTCGTTCACTTACCATCCTTTACGTTAACTTCCATAAGCGAATATTTGCATATGTAGCTCTGTATTTAGACGTCATCGCATAAATGCCGTAGCATCCGCCCGCCGTGTAATTGAATTTCCTTCGGAAGGATGGCAGTAAAACACGAATCTACCTCGCAGTTAGGTAAGCTGCAGCTGTCGAAGCGTGAGCAAAACCAGTTGCTGGAACATTGAAGACCGTCAGTATGAAATCATAGTATTTATGACACCAGCAGCAGACAGGAGTTGCTAAGCGAAACCAACGTGCATAAAACATTAAGGCTTGCAAGCCTAAATTCAGAGTATTTTTATAGGGTGAGAAATTTTGTTTAAATCGCCTGGTGTCTAAAACCTGTGATGAAGTGATAGCCATATTCGTTTTCTATTTCCAAATAGGTGAATAGTAAATCATTATTATCACTAATATTATGGAAATACGTTAACGATACGACAATATTGCGCTTCATCGGACAGGAGTTTCAAACCCACGTAGCATTGGACCTTGTCCCTAACCTTCCCTGAACGTAGTATCCTAACATTGGCCTACTGTTAATTTTTGGAATGTAGCGCCAACACTGTTTCTCAAGCTACTGTAGAGCCAATATTGTCTATGTATGCTCAAACGGTAAAACAATTGATCAACCCACCTGAATAACGATGGAATATCAGCGCACTAAAGCCAATGCATTAATTTGGCATCGAGCATTGTTCTTAACATAAATGAGACAATCCACTTTGACTCCAAGATAAATATACGAGTAATGATACGACGCTAACGGTGGCGAACAGGCTTCTTTGTAAAATTTACTGGGCTTCATAGGAAATTATATAAATAGATACGTTTTTATCATAGTATGTGCATTCTTTATAACATGAGATTTTATTCATAATTAATTCAAGGCCGCTCTTTTCTAAAGAGGATATCGATGAATGTTGGATCGCAGCTAAAAATTATTCATGACCCAATATTGCTGTTCAATTCTATTAACTTTGGTATTTTTTCCTTTCAGTAGAAATCTGACTAAATTTTCTGATACTTGTACTAAAATAATGCAGAAATTACACTTACAGCGGGATTTGTTGGGCTTTTTTGTACAATTTTCCGCAAGAGTGTCCCGGTTTTGGCCCAACATTGCATGGAAATGTATGAGCACCCATAGGTATCTCGCATGGAAATGTATGAGCACCCATAGGTATCTCGCATGGAAATGTATGAGCACCCATAGGTATCTCGCATGGAAATGTATGAGCACCCATAGGTATCTCGCATGGAAATGNTAGGCAGGTAAAGGGCCTAAACTAAAGAAGAAAAAGATGTCGAAAACAATGTGATATATACGTTGCACGTTGGCGTAATATTGTGATTCCTCTTATGACAAAGATGGAGTACAATTACACTTCAGAATAAACAAGTGAGGACAGTGCTATGTATTGCTTTTTCGCTCACTTACCATCCTTTACGTTAACTTCCATAAGCGAATATTTGCATATGTAGCTCTCTGTATTTAGACGTTTTCGCATAAATCCAGTAGCATCCGCCCGCTTTGTAATTGAATTTCCTTCGAAGGGATGGCAGTAAACCACGAATCTACCTCGTAGTTAGGTAAGCTGCAGCTGTCGAAGCGCAAGCAAAACCAGTTGCTGGAACATTGAAGTCTGTCAGTCTGAAATCATAGTATTTATGACACCAGCAGCAGGCAGGAGTTGCTGAGCGAAACCAATGTGCATAAGACACTAAGGCTTGCAAGCCGGAATTTAGAGCAGTCTTATAGGGTGAGAAATTTTGTTTAAATCGCCTGGTGTCTAAAAACCTGTGATGAAGTGAGCCATATTCTTTTTTTATTTCAAAATAGGTGAATAGTAAATCATTATTATCACTAATTTTATGGGAACACGTTAACGATACGATGAAACTGAAGAGAGAGACAGGAGTTTCAAACCCACATAGCATTGGACCTTGTCCCTAACCTCCCCTGAACGTAGTATCGCAACATTGACCTATTGTTCATTTTTGGAATGTAGCGCCAACACTGTTTCTCAACCTACTGTAGAGCCAATATTGTCTATGTATGTTCAAACGGTAAAACAATTGATCAGCCCACCTATATGACAATGGAATATCAGCGCACTAAAGCCAATGTATTAATTTAGCATCGAGCATTGTTCTCAACATAAATGAGACAATCCACTTTGACTTAAACATAAATATACGAGTAATAATACGACGCTAACGATAGCGAACAGGCTTCTTTGTAAAATTTACTGGGCTTCATAAAAAATAATACAAGTAGATAAGTTTTTATCATAGTTTGTGCATTCTTCTTTATTACGTGAGAGTTTATTCATAATTAATTCAAGGCCTCTCTTTTCTAAACAGGATATCGATGAATGTTGGATCGCAGCTGAAAATTATGAATGACCCAATATTGCTGTCCAGTGCTATTAACTTTGGTATTGTTTCCTTTCAACAGAAATCTGACTAAATTTTATGATACTTGTACTAAAGTAATGCAGAAATTATACTTACAGCGGGATTTGTTGGGCTTTTTTGTACAATATTCCGCGAGGGTGTCCCGGTTTTGGCCCAACATTGCATGGAAATGTATGAGCACCCATAGGTATCTCGCATGGAAATGTATGAGCACCCATAAGTATCTTGGCGCATATTGGTAAAATATCGGTCCAGTATCGGTTGACAAGGCTCCAACACTCTACAGTGTATTGTGCTGCCTCTATAAAAGGTTATTTTGCTACGTGGGACGTCCAATATTATTCAATGGTTAAATGTGGCAAAATTCACGTTTACCACACTTCAAAGGGATTCAATGAACTTGGTACTGTTAATTAACGTAACGAAAGCGAGGGGGTCAAGGTAAACCACAGCGATCTGTGACTGGAGGCTAAGCAGGTTGGTATCAGATAAAATTCTATGAGGACCATCCAGAGTAAAAAAAAAAGAACATTCCTGCAGAATCGCCAATTACTCATTGACCTCCAGCAACAGAAACGAGCCGCGAAGTGATCTTCTAAACACTGTTCATACTGACGGCAAGATCCAATCCTCAGAATCACAGGGCGTTCGTAATACCATCTGACAACAGTCAAAATGGCAAGAGAAACGTTTTTTTTTATCGACGTCTACAAGCGGCCTCCGTCATTGTTCGGGAAACGCCTCCAGTACGCGAAAATCTCTCTTCAGTTACATCAAAGAGGACAACAATAATGCATCAACATTCATGCATTAATTAAATCTCAAGTTCCTGCTTTTCATAAAATGAAGAAACACTTCAGGTTCTGGAATTATGATTTCACGCAACAACAATTAAACAGCGCGCTCTCGCACACAAGTCAAGAGTTGTATCAAGCCCTTTTTCACAATTTCCTTCTTCCTCTGAAGTAAACGCCTGGGGGTCAGCACTGTACGTATTTGGCCCATGTTAGAACTGAATGCTTTTGCATCGCCTCATGAACCTGCCGACGCTCTTAAGCTGTCCCTGAAGAAGCCGTGGGACCAATTTCCGCATGAGAAACTTCGCTCATCATTAGAGAGTTTCAGAGGGAGACTTCAGAGATTGGAGTGATCCAAACAAAAGTTGGACATATTGAAAAAATAGATCCAAACAGTAATATGTGAAATTATCAGACTGTTGTATGTAATCTTCAACAATATTTCATTATCCCGTCCCAATTTCGAAATATTAGGAAATTATTTACTATGGCAACTTTCACGGCGCACTCTGAATTCAACACTCCTAATTTAACATAGTAATATAGCAGCGTCCAGTAATGCTAAGGGTATCGACGAGCAGCTATGCTCTACTGCTCCTCGTCTTTTATAAAATCAATCTAGAATATCATGAAATATCTAGTACGCCTCATGGCGTAAGACCATCTCCCGCGGTGGGGCAAGTTCAACGAAATCATTTTTGATAGCAAGCTAATCCCAATTTCTCATATGAATGCTGTGTCCAACAAGGTAACCGCGCTGTGCCCCTCATATCAGCTCTCTTCATAATAACATAGGAAAAAGGTAGAGCGCCTCGTTGCGTAAAACGATCTGCCGCGGTGGAGGCAAATTCGCCGTGGTGGAGAAAATTCAACGCCATCATTTTTTATGGCCAGCTACGTCTATTTTTTTAGCATGGGTCACATCTAGGTCAATCCACCAAACTCCCTACCAAAATTATGAAGATTGCTCAACTCCTTTGACCACTTATTAGGTGGACAGACCAATATATGCAACTAGAACGCCTCGGTGGCGTAAGACCATCACGGGCAGTGGGAGCAAATTTCATCGCCGTCATTTTTTAAGGCCAGCTAATCCCAGTTTTCTGGCATGTGTCGCATCGAGGACAGCCCTCCAGACTCCCTGCAAAAAATCATGAACATAGCTCAATTCCTTCTACTGTATGTGGGTGGAGAACAAATTTCATCGCCGTCATTTTTATGGCCAGCTATTCTCAGTTTCTTGGCATGGGTCACATTAAGGGCAACCCATCAGACTCCCTGCAAGAAATCATGAACATAGCTCAAATCCTTCAACCACGTATTGGATGGACAGACGAATATATATGCAAACATATACATACAGAATATACATATAGTATATACTTAAATCTTCAACGGAAACATTATCACCTGTCTCACTTTGTTCGCGGATGATAATAATCGATCTCTCTGATATAAGTAATTTGAATTCAGTTGTGGGGCTATTGTATTCGATCAGTATTAGTCAAACTAATCTTCAGAAGCAAATGAAATTTCAGATATGACTAAATTTATGGAACTGGACATCTATCCACTACACTATAAAATAAAACACTGTTCTTGGTAGCTTGCCTGCTCCCTTGCATGCTCCAATGTTGGTCCGTCTCTCCGTCATGCAGTTAAGAGTTTAATAGGAGAAAATTCATGCACTGAAAAACAAGTTGAGATACCATACAATTTCAGCGCTTGAAGTACCGGTGACAAATATAGCTCTTGATCTCCGGCCTCTGGATCCCCAGCCCCTGGATCCCCAGCCTCTGGATCCCCGCTTTCATTGCTGAATGATATCGTAGTAGTTGAATTTTTACACTGAGCAGACGCCTTTTATATTGAATTTACATCGCAGCCAAATTTCGACGCTGGAGGTTCAACAATCAGTTGGTATCCACAATACGGTGAGCCCTGGGCATGTCCAGTGTATTCTTTTACTTGAATTATATTTTTCTTAGTGCAGTGCAACTTAGCACTTGATCAATTCCAGGCTGATATTCACTCTTTATCTTGCAGGGGGGATATTGTGCTGGCGCAAAACTCATGGTTGTTCAGCTTGCGTTTCACTAATGGAAGATCAGGCCTGCAGGGATGAGACCTATTATACAGCAAAGCCTATACTGGGAATCGGAACAATAAAAAACTCAATCACAAAACTTTTGCCGTCATTTCTGACGGTTGGGCCCTCTAGTTATACAATATCTACGTGTCCATGTTATCTTTCGCATATTTTTAAGCTTACTACCTGTGATTTTTGCAAATTCAGTTTTCTCATTCAATTTTGTTCTTTCACATTTCTGTAAAACCCTTCCCCATGCATATTTTCAATGCCAAAAATATCTACATTCTGAAAGTTTTGGTCCTTTTCTGAAAGTAGTAACGCAAGCACAAAAATTTCAACATCGTTCACTTACACAATCACTTACCGTTATTACAGGCATGTATCTGTACCTTAATTAAAGGACTATTATGCTACTAGTAACGTTTGTGTCATTGCCCCATCCTGTCAAGAAATACTCCATGATGAAATCGATTCCTATTTTCTAAACTCCCACAACAGGCGACTTGGAGCTCTTAAAAAAAATTCCAGTCTTGCTATGCACGATCAGAATCTGATATTTGTTTACACCAGCGTGTCCCAAACTTTTCCAAGCTGGTGCCTGTTGTAGCTTTCATCATTTCGGGTACATTTCTGTCTTCCCAGCCCCCCCCCCACATACACGCATACACATCTGTGGACTGGACACACCCCATTTCTGACAGTTAATAACTACTCCAAAGCGTCCCATTCCCAGTACTCCACCGATTCTATTTTCTTTGTCGCTTGTTTTAGCTGGCTGGAGATGGGATGGGGAGTACCACTCACTTTGTGGAAAAACAGATTGACGAGAGGACATGATGCGAATACCTTAGAATCCGTCGTAAACTTTGTCCTCCTTGCCACCTTATGCAATGCAATTATGTGCAGTATTGAGTATTGACAGCAGCTAATCTCTATACAATTCTTCACAAATCCTTCCAAAAGATCATTGATGCGCTGCTGCGTCGTCCTTCGCTCCTTCAAAACGACGCAACTTTTTGCGCAACACGGCTGTACTTCTTGGAATTTCCTTAGCTTTCACGGGCTTAGCCTCAACCATATAATTTCGAGGTTTACTGCAATTTATAGGCTTTGAGTTTTTGTAATTGCCATTGAAATTTGGCCATCATAATTTCATTAAACATTTGAGAGTTGAGAGACGTCATCATTTTTTTAATTGATTCACTCTTGCATCGCTTGACATGCCGAGTCAAGCAAGTGGGATATTATATACATTTTTTTCTTTTGTCCAGAGAAAAAGGAGGCGTATGGTCATGAGCGTGTTGTGCACAAAATGTTGCACACTGTAAACGAGGCTCCTCCAAAAACTTTTAATCGTGAAAAAGAATTTCTACGCAGAGCTTTTCTGAGGGCAGCAGCATTAGTGTTCATCTCGAAGTGTGTAAAATTTTTAGATGACAACGTTGAAGTACATGCCGGGAGATTACAAGATTGCAGTACATGCCGGGAGATTACAAGCTTGCAGTACATGCCAGGAGATTAGAAGGTTGCAGTACATGCCGGGAGATTACAAGGTTGCAGTACATGCCGGGAGATTACAAGGTTGCAGTACATGCCGGGAGATTACAAGATTGCAGTACATGCCGAGAGATTACAAGATTGCAGTCCATGCCGGGAGATTACAAAATTGCAGCACATGTCGGGAGATTACAAGATTGCAGCACATGCCGGGAGATTACAAGATTGCAGCACATGCCGGGAGATTACAAGATTGCAGTACATGCCGGGAGATTACAAGATTGCAGCACATGCCGGGAGATTACAAGATTGCAGTACATGCCGGAGATTACAAGATTACAGTACATGCCGGAGATTGCAAGGTTGCAGTCCATGGAGGGAGTTTACAAGGTTGCAGTACATGCTGCGAGATTACAAGATTGCAGTACATGCCGGGAGATTACAAGGTTGCAGTCCATGCCGGGAGATTACAAGATTGCAGTCCATGCCGGGAGATTACAAGGTTGCAGTACATGCCGGGAGATTACAAGATTGCAGTACATGCCGGGAGGTTACAAGGTTGCAGTACATGCCGGGAGATTAAAAGATTGCAGTACATGCCGGGAGATTACAAGGTTGCAGTACATGCCGGGAGATCACAAGATTGCGGTACATGCCGGGAGATTACAAGATTGCAGTTCATGCCGGGAGATTACAAGGTTGCAGTACATGCCGGGAGATTACAAGGTTGCAGTACATGCCGGGAGATTACAAGATTGCAGTAGATGCCGGGAGATTACAAGATTGCAGTACATGCCGGGAGATTACAAGACTGCAGTACATGCCGGGAGATTACAAGACTGCAGTACATGCCGGGAGATTACAAGATTGCAGTACATGCCGGGAGATTACAAGATTGCAGTACATGCCGGGAGATTACAAGATTGCAGTACATGCCGGGAGATTACAAGATTGCAGTACATACCGGGAGATTATAAGGTTACAGTACTTGCCGAGAGATTACAAGGTTGCAGTACATGCCAGGAGATTACAAGGTTACAGTACTTGCCGGGAGATTACAAGGTTGCAGTACATGTCGGGAGATTACAAGGTTACAGTACTTGCCGGGAGATTACAAGGTTGCAGTACATGCCGGAGATTACAAGGTTGCAGTACATGCCGAGAGATTACAAGGTTACAGTACTTGCCTTGAGATTACAAGGTTGCAGTACATGCCGGGAGATTACAAGGTTGCAGTACATGCCGGGAGATTACAAGGTTGCAGTACATGCCGGGAGATTACAAGGTTACAGTACTTGCCGGGAGATTACAAGGTTGCAGTACATGCCGGGAGATTACAAGGTTGCAGTACAAGCCGGGAGATTACAAGGTTGCAGTACAAGCCGGGAGATTACAAGGTTGCAGTACATGCCGGAGATTACAAGGTTGCAGTACATGCCGGGAGATTACAAGGTTGCAGTACATGCCGGGAGATTACTAGGTTACAGTACTTGCCTTGAGACAACAAGGTTGCAGTACATGCCGGGAGATTACAAGGTTGCAGTACATGCCGGGAGATTACTAGGTTACAGTACTTGCCTTGAGACAACAAGGTTGCAGTACATGCCGGGAGATTACAATGTTACAGTACATGCCGGGAGATTACAAGGTTGCACTACATGCCGGGAGAACAACTCGAATTTCTTAGGGCATATGATTAGATTAGCTAGCTGGTAGTAGCTAGGCGAACAAGCCCATTCCCAGAAATCAGTCGGCACTTATGTTCCGGCCTTCAATGAGCAGTTGCCATTGTGTCAGTATCGTTTAGATATCTGAGGAAGAAAACAAAAAGAGAAAAACTTAGCGAAGGAGATGATCTCGCAAGCACCATTTATAGCGATGCAAATAGGTGTAGCTCGAAGACGGTAAGTTTGCTGGGGCGTGAAAAGTAATGGCCTCTGAGGCTATGACCGTTAATAGTCTATCACTCCTGGAGCTGTTCGTAGCTGTGTAGGGTATCGCTCTAGATGTTTGTCAAGACAATTTTTAAACGCATCGACTGCCTTGCACCCAAAACTTCGGAGTGGAGTCTATTCCAGTGATTCACCCTGCAATACGGGAAGAACTGCTGGCCTAGAGTATCATAGTTATTCGAGCTTTATGTTTGAAGTTTCTGGCTATTGTTTCGCAAGCGATCATGTCAGTCTCTCTCAAAAAGTCCCATTGTAGGCACATCACTGAAGCCATTCAAGTACTTGGATGTTTCAGTTAGTTGTCCCTTGAGTCGCCTTTGCTCGAGAGACATTAGTTTCATTCCTGTAGGCGACACTCATTTGGCTTGTTTCGTAGTAGAGGTTCCAATTTTGTAGCTCTATATTAGATTCTTTTCATTTTATCGTTATTGTTGCACTGATGTGAGACAAATAATTAAACAGCCCATTCTAAATGCGGTTACACTAGTGGTTTGTAAAAAGGAATGATTATGTCCTTGAATCGGTACTCGAAATTCCTGGTGATGAATTTCAGTACACTGCTTGCCATTTTCACACACTTGTGAACTTGCCGATTGTGTTGTTGCGTGTTTGTGAAAATGTTTCTCAAGTTCCGTTGTTAGGTGACAGATGCCAAAAATTATTCTATCCCGTTCATTTACAGTCGGCTTGAGGGATTCTCCAAGCCAACGTGCAGCATTTAACAGCTGTCATGTAGCGGTCCCTTCCATATGAGGCGGTCAAGGATTTCTTGGAGCTCAATTCTATCTCTAGCAGGATGACACAGTTCATCGTCATCTACAAATTTACTGACTTTACTGCGGATGTTAAGGTCAAGATCATTGATGTAAATTATGAATAGAAGTAGGTAAACCATGCTGCCTTGTGGAATCCCGAATGGAACCGGCGTCCAGTCGCTTGGCTTTCCTTACAGCTCCACTCGCTGCTATCGACCTGTGAGCCATGCCCGGATTCAGGGTACATAGTGTCCTTGGATGCCTTGGATTCTAATTTTTCATCAACCGTTGATGGGTGAGTTTGTCAAATGCCCAATAAAAGTTTAGGTAAACAAGATCCACACCGTTTTCATTATCTCTGATTTCCGTAACTTTCAAAATGAAGTCCATTAAGCTCGTTGGGCAGCTTCTCCTATCTCGGAAGTGAAGCCAAGCTGGATGTTGGAGATGGGTTGGTGGATCCTCAGGTAGAAGGTGGTCAGCAATGCACTTCTTCAGGAGGTGTTCGATGGGTTTGCAGACGACCAAGGTAAGACTGATTGGGGGATAGTTTCTAGAGCTTCTCTTATCCCCCTTCTGAGTGTAAGTGCGTTTCCCATCTTGTGGAGCTTCTGCTGTGTTTGAAGACCGCTTGATTAGTTCGAGCAATAGCACTGTGATGACTGGCGCCAATTTCCGTAAAACATGGGGAGAAATATTATTTGGGCTGGTCGATATGTACACATTCAGGTGGGTCAGTTCCTGAAGACCACATGCTCCTTAAAAACACAGGGAGCTATACTACTGTATAATCATAGCATATCAAGGACATGTGGGAGCTCAATTTATATGAGTTAAGCTATATTGCGTGCTAGATAAGGATTACTTTTTCAGCGTATCACCGGAGAGGTTTACGCTGCTCAGTAGAAGTTAGGCCTAGAATGCTAATCTCTTATGCTCCTTCACGTTGGTAGCGACGGTGCGTTTTACATAAGCAAGTTTAGAACAAAATTGAGGCCAATAAAGTCGTATCCTCATAAAATTTTTTGTTGTCCTTTCGGGCTTCTGGGTACTCTAGTCATATTATAGGTACATCCTGCATATTCTTCCTATACGTTCTTGCTTTCCTTCATTTTTTAGTATGAACGTTCCGTTTTTAATAAAAAATTTAGTATCTTTGATGCGAATAACAGAGTTAAATTTAAATTTATTATAGGTAGAAGATTTGTTGTCTGACCAAAACACATACCCGTATTTATGATTCCTATACGTAATATATGGGTCTGAGATATCATCAAGAAACAATACTTTCTAAGGGCACCAACTATGACTATTGTATAAATACGTGGGTAATTTTTATGTAAGTACAGCTTTGAAATAAAGCAAAAAAGTATGACTGTTTTGCCAGGGTTATTTTTATTTGCAATCTATTTTCAGCACAATTTCCGAAAATAATCAGTCACTACAACCAGCTTCGCAATCTCTCTTCGCAGAAGTTTACCCCCTGATGTGACACCCATTGTAACACAGGTATTTTGGCAGCAGCATCGCTATCGTGGCTCTGAGCGCGAGATGCATTTCAAATGGAGGAACATGCTGCCGTCCTTGGGAGCGAGATCGGGGCAGTACGGAGGGTGCTCAAGATGCTCCCAAGCGATGATATCTTGAGTTCGTTTAGCCGTGTGTGAACGGACATTGTCATGAAGTAAACCAACGATCCCAAAACTAAACATGCCTCGCCTTCTATATTAAATTTCATTCAGCAGTTTGTTAAAGGTCTTCCAACACGTCAAAACATTTATTGCGTTACCACGGTGAAAAAAGGAAAAAAAAACACAAGCAGCACACACTCCCGTCCCAACACACAGTACAATAGGCAGGCTCTCAGTCGGCAGATCCTTGAAATCACACGTTAATACTGCCAAATGTTTCAACTAGAGCACTCTGAGAGCGCATACCTCCGCCAAGTAAGACAACGGTAACGAAAACGTCAAATTGGCTCTGGAACCATGATTTCTTTTGTATCAACTCCAAAATCTGATAATTTGTGCCTTTTAATAGTATTACCAGCTTGCACAATTTTCTTGGAGATCTGTTCTTAACTTTTTGAGTTATAAGGCTAACAAACTTTATGACAAACATGAGTCAAACATACAAACGAACCAACCGATCTCTTCCAAAATTTACCCATTTTTGCCTTTTCACATTATAAACAACTCCTGTAAATTTCATAAAGATCCATTGAAAACTTTTTGAGTTATTGCTTAACAAACATTATGACAAACACAACTCAAATATAGAAATGAATCAACCGATCTGCACCAAAATTTACCCATTTTTGTCTTTTAACAATATTAACAACTCCTGTAAATTTCATAAAGATCAATTCAAACCTTTAGAGTTATAGCGTAGCAAACATTATGACAAACACAACTCAAACATAGAAACAAATCAGCTGATCTGCAGCAAAATTTTATTATTTATGTCTTTTAACATTACTAACAATTTTTGTAAGTTTCAAAAAGATTCGTTTAAAACTTTTTGAGTTATTGCGCTAACAAACATAAAACCAAACACAGCAACAAACATACGAACGAACAAACAAATCATCAGAAAAATTTTATCATTTACTCTTTGTAAGATACCTAACAACTTCTGTAAAATTCATAAAATCCATCCATATCTTTTTGAGTTATGGCAAAGAGAAAAATGAGGAAGAGAAACAAACAAACAAACGTATAGACCGATCTTCACCAAAAGTTAATCATCTGCTTCTCCTAACATACCTAACAATCCTTGTAAATTTCGTCAAAATCCGTCCATACCTTTTTGAGTTATCTTGGTGACAGACAGAAAGACAGATAGACAAACCCGATGAAAACATAACCTCCTTGGCGGAGGTAATAATGGCGTTGGCCTTCCAACGGGTGTAGGTAACCGACGCTCACGTGCGGAATGCCGACCACAGCCCCACGACGCCGGAATTTCAAAACGATACTTACTCTGAAAGCAACGCGCGTATATACGATGTCAGGATTACCTCACGGGTCACAAATTTACAATATTCTGCCTGATTATAACAATCGAGTCGTAGCTAAACTACCGGTCGGGTCAACGATGAAAAATAAAATTTTTTATTTATGGAATTTCTACAGGTTCCAGCTAGTTATAAATATTCTAGACAGAAGTGTCCACTTCAGTCGTCTACAACGCAACCATTAATATTAGGACACTTCTAAGCTGACTCAATTTCAAAGTCCATAATCAAGCTGCTACATTTAAACTCGCTCTCAGGGCAGTACAAACTATCGATTCAGGATCTTCTCTAAGGCAATGCATAAATATTGTTTTTAAGTGACTATGAAATTACTTTCACTCAGAACAGTAAGTTTTGATCCAGGATCTCAACATAACGGTTCATCGATGCTAAGAGCCATTTTCCCGATAATTTGCCTCTCTTCTCTACAGCGCAAAATTACCGCTAGGAATAGATATCAATAAGAAAGCAATAATTTTTCCATTTGAGTTTACCGACACCCAAATGCGGCAGTTTTAATTTTTCTCTGATTAAACTACAAGAATTTTACCAAGGATCTCCAGTAAATGCAATCACCTTTAGAATTACCTTCACTTATACATTTGAAGGCCATTGTAAATTGACGATTGAGTCCCGGTATGCTCCATTGTTCAAAAAGTTAAACTTCGAAAAAAAAGTACAAGCAACAATGTTCGTACGTAAATATACCGATAGTGACAGCAGGTAACTATTAGCATGATCTGCCTATTATTCAAAATTTCGAACGACAGATCTAGCAGAAAATACAGTACAATGTATTCACATGTGGTCACTATTCATGACACATAAATGCCAAGACCATTCTAGAGTGACGAGGTTTCGGTGTATTATGAGACTTACATGAGATTCAGCATAGGCACTTATTCTAGCAAAATTGAACCTATCCCAACCTACTCATAACTAACCTAACCTTTCGTAAACTGGCTTAACCCAACCCAACCTAACATACTTTTAAGCGGTACCGGGACCAGTGACGATCCAGCATCTACACGCTTCTTGCTCAAAACGTTAACTTTGGACCACAGATCTCAACACAAACGCTGTAATATTGGCAGTTAAGTGCGTGCCATTTGTAAGCTAACAACACACGAAGCAGGAAGCTGCAAGGGAATAACATCGGCCAAACCCTCGGGAATCGCCGGTGATCAGTCACTCAGTCGCTCCTCATGACCCAACAATTGAGTTTGGCCGAAACAAAATTGGTGAAGCGAAGGGAACAATCGCATAGCATGTCTGGAAACGTTTCAAATGAAGCGATAGTGGAGGTTCCATCATGGACCCTGTTATAAGCCGGAGCAGGCCTACAAAGAGCCCATCTCTGAGCTGTATCGGCAGGGCTTATTGGCTACAGTCAGCCTGGCCCTCTGCTCGAATAATCGATGCTTCTCATCTCTCAAGCTCCATGCCCACGATACCTCCATGCTTGTGTTACACATGCTGTACTAGCGCCGGAGTCTGTTTTGGTGGGGTGCAGTGATACTTTTAGTGATACGATTTACATTGGCAAAGAAATAATTGCACTATTGTATGATAAGGCGGAAGTTAGGCTGAGATCAAGACTTCCGTTAGGGTAGATGCATGGCTTGCTGTTGCTCTTATTGATATTATCTAGCGAGCTCAATGCTCAGCGACGTGTCAGTCATGCAGGAGAGTCGACGTCGAAAAGCCAGGCTGTTTTCAGCTGGAATCACAAGGACGTGAAACAAATAACAAAATTGAAAATTTACATTGAAATGAAGACATTTTGACAAAAGCTTGTCAGAAAGCGATCCTTTGACAGATCTTTGCAGGGGTAAAAAGTCCCCGATTTGAGGTAAAGTAAAAAATTCCATGTCAATTAAGCGACGCCGTGTTGTCGATGCAATTGCTAAATACGGTTGCATGCTATGGGCTAGCGTGATACTCCCTCAAAAGCGATGGAAATCTAAAATCAGTTGGATACACTTTGGAAGCAGTTTAGTGACGACAGCATTTCTGAAAGGATCGGAAAGTGGACGGTGACTGCTTTTGACATTCAGTGGAAAGAAGCGAGGTCCTAAATTGTGATACACTTACTGAAATACTTACAAAGTGGTAGACATGATGATGTACCTATAAGCCAAAACTGTCTTTTTAATAGGGAAGGTATCTAGTTT
This sequence comes from Parhyale hawaiensis, assembly GCA_001587735.2. NCBI lineage: Eukaryota > Metazoa > Arthropoda > Malacostraca > Amphipoda > Hyalidae > Parhyale > Parhyale hawaiensis. Next base: position 10,837,358 of record LQNS02278101.1, on the reverse strand, counting down.
ATTCTGCAGCGTATAAACGTATTTTATTTAGTCTGCCTGACTGAAAGAAACAGCTAGTAACCATTCTATGCGCAGTGTATGCCTTGATGTTACTTAAGCCGATTTTTTATATTATTGCTGTCGAAGTACAAAATAAGAGCGAAGGAATTTTTGCGTATTTAGAAGCCTTATCACATATGAGCGTTACTTATAAAAAGTCGCTTCAGCTGTGCTGAGCCTATCGTCAGCTCATTATAACTGTTTCAAATACCTCAAGTCCTCGAAAAAACAAAAACATTTCCATTTAGTGTTTTAGGGTACACTCTTCGGCGAGATCCACAACGCTGCTGCGCTTGCCATAACTCCCATCCAATTTGAAAAATGGTTAGACAAACTCTGAGGAAGTAGTGCACAATATCAGGTTTCAGAGAGCGACTCAAAATGTCAGCCTAATTTGTTTCGCTCTACAGCCGTAGCAGCAACACTTCTATTCACGGGTGTGCGGTCTATAACGAAAGTCGAAGATTAAACTTCTAGCTGATATCAAACTGCATGCAATTTCGTGTATTTCTTTCTCACAACTTTAGCAGTGAGTTACAACCATATTCTGATGGAGAGCGTGGGGTGGTCACCCAACAATTCAAGGAATATTGTTTAGTTTTGCATCACAACCAGAGCAGTTTGAGTCCAATATCCGGTAAGAGAGATCGACCTCAGAGTGTCGGCGTAGTGTCACACTCTCTGCAGCCGTCAACACAGGGTTGTTTTCGTCGCAGAGTGATCCCGAGGGAAGACAGCCCCCCTCCCCTTCCCCTCTTCCTGTCCCTCCTTTACCCTCGTCTCACGAACCCTCCAGCAACTGCAGTGCCACCTTCCAACGACAGCAATTTCCTGAAGGTGAGGTCGGCGTGTGGACGATGGAACCGTTGCCTAATTTCCTTCTCTGGCTGGCCGGATCCCTGCTGGCGAGTTGCGGCACCGGCAGCACCTGGCATCCAGACTCCAGATTCTATTACACAGTCACAAATCTCGAAAGAAATGAGCAACGTGCAGGTTTTCTATGAGCTAGTTAAGCCTCTAGTACATTATTTAATATTCTGTTCCTCGTAGGACTTACGCTGTTTGAAACGTTGCATAGATGCAACAGAATGAAACAACAGGCTAACTAGGAAATGTTGTGGAGACAACTCTAGGCACAGTATAGTTTTGATCGAGCCTCGTGTTTCTAGGTGACTTTCGTCTTCAGGGCACAACTTGAAGCAGCACTGCGAGGGATGAGTGAACAGCCAGTAAACTGAAAACTAAAAACTAGTATATTCGATAACGAATAATTATGCCAGTTCTGTGGAAAAGTAAATAGATAAACAAGATTCTTGACGGTCTTCAGCTGGAAATGTCCTGCAGAAACCAAGCAGTGAAGACATCACGGAACTGGACAGCTTAGTGTAGGTGGCACTCTTAAGATTATTTTGGATCCTATCGGTCCGTCCTACATCCTGCATGAAGATGATGAGGACAAAGTCATCGGCGTTAAGCAGGCACTGGAGGTATTCAGAACATAACATGGCAAGAATTAAAAAGGCTTATTCCACCGGCAAGATAATTACACTACATTACTCGGTTTGGTAAATATGCACTTACCGTTCAGTAAAACACTGCGGCATGTTATCAAATAAATTGAAGTATGTAGCTTCTATTCAATGCTAACTAACATCTTAGGCAGTTGCGCTAAGCAACGCTAGTTCACTGCATGCTTCTCGTTACACTAAAGATAGAAATTTAAGTATTTTTGGTAACTTACGGCAATGTTTTACAGCACGGTAACTGCGTAATTAACCTGCTGATAACTTGCGTGCACGGAACTTCAGAAATTATTGGGTAATTTCGACGAAGTTGCTCTGGATTTCAAATGGCATTTCTCCACTTCTATTCTTGACTGTATTCTAAATTTTATGTACTAAACGCACACGAGTTTGCAGGCTTTCCTCCGCTTCGATTCCGGCGTGTTCTGTGAATTTTAGAATTATTTACGATTTGCAGTGAAGTGTCCTTTAATTTAAATTACTTCCTTGCTGAATCAAGTCTTCTTGAGCTCTGAATTTTAGAATGCTTTACTAAGCTCAGTAGAGTGCTTTTGATGTGATTTCCTCCTACTTCAACTCTTGATTGTGTACTGATTTTTAGAACCAATATCTAAATGTACTGAAGTGCTTTTCCATCCAAAAGGTCTTTCTTCGCACTTCAGTAACCCATTGTCATTCGTTGCTTCCTCAAATGCCCCACTTTATTGAGCAGAAAGTACGGCTATTTTCCACGCACTTCATCATGGTTATCTCTCCAAGTAGCCATCTGCAGGTTACGAGTGCAGGACGTCAGTGATGAGCGTGCTATGACCTGTAACTCTTCAATGTAAGCACCTACTCTGCCTGCTCCAATATCTTCGGGAGACTAGCTATACAAGTCACAAATAACCAAGCAAGTGAGAGGGAGCCCTTGACCGATCAGAGAAGTTAAGATTTCGAGACTTGACTTATCCGGACTTTAGATGACAGTGTTGGTTTTTGCCAGTCTGAATCGTTCAAAGAGCAATTATTGTTAGAAGCGATCTGTGCACGTTGAACCCGTCGAAAGCACCATATTACGGAGCAACATTGAGTTTTTGGAAGCTTCACCGCTTATGTCAACGCCCAAACCTCGATTCAACGCATCGAAAACTGCGCACCTGTTTGGTGTTGCAGACAAGTCCAGCATCGAAGTGTTAACTTGCCTGGCATTCGAACGTTCTCCAACTGAATCCTCCAATACAACATGTAATCTTACCTACACCTGTAAGAATAACACCTTACGGTACTTGTCACTCCACGTATATTCGATACGTTGAAGAGCTTCTCTGTTATCTTCGGATCCCATGATCTTGTGACTTTTTGACGGGCTTTTAATTTGTGCAAAAAGTGCTTCAGTAAATATATAGTACTGCTAAGAAAGTATTACAAATTTATGCCATTAAGGCATAAAAGTAAATTTTCATTCCATAAGAAGCATTTCTTTTACTATCCAAAACAAGCCACAATATAACTTCAAAATTATTGTTTTTCCTTTCGAGTAACTAACACATAAAATCGCTGGTCACGCAATGTTGACCAATATAATAGCTATAAAATGCCGTGATTTGTTGGACTACAGTAATTCTCAACTTTTTTTATGCCTAACTCCCCTACACATACCTGTATAAATGCTGCTCTTACGTTGTACAATAAAGTTTGAAAATAATTTAGAACAATAGCAAAGTTTTCTCGCCCCGCCAAAGCTTGCAGCACAAGCGGCCTGTGTCGCCGATTAGGTCAGTTCTAGCGTTATAAGTTAAGCTACTTAGCTTCAACCTCGCTGGTACTTCATTCAGAAGTGTTGGTTTTGCTACTTTGGCTCGAGTATAAAGCCGTCTCAAGCTCCAGCCAACCTTAGACCAAACTGAAGCCTATAACTCGAGCCATTTACCGAGCTGGAATTAGCGCCTGGAATTCCATCCCAATCAACAAATGCTAGAACGCCTCTTGGCGCAAGACCATCGATATCGGTGGAGGGCAAATTTCAACGCCGTCATTTTTTATGGCTAGCCTACTCTACACTTTTGGCATTTTTCACATCTAGGTCAACTCATCTGCATCCCTGCAGAAACATATTGTCATACTCAACTCCTCCCTCTTTTGGGGTGGGCAGACAAACAAATATATAGATATAGACATACTTTAATCTTGAACGAAACATTATCTCCTCTCCCATTTCGTTCGCGAGTGGATGCAAGTCTACGACTGGAGTACCAGGAAATTTCAAGCTAATAGCATTGGCTTTTTACGATTTGACTGTTCGAGTCGTAGACACCCCTAAATTGTCAAATTTCTTGATTAATGACGTATGTATATATTGGTGTTTGGAGAGTTTACTGTAGAAAGCAAATCGAACTTTAAAATGCAACTCAACCTATTATAGCTTCTGCTTTCAGTGTATACCGGATAATATTATTGTCAGTTTCTCAAAAGACGCAGAAGGACCAGAGCAGCCGGTCTTGCAGCGAGAGGCTCCCCCGTTCTTCAGACCTTGCAGCAAAAACCCTGGCCAGGGGAGGGAGGCCCCCGTAGCGTGTCGAACCCTGCGATTTTATGCGCCAAGGAGCCCTACCTAAAAAAATACGGAGTTGTAGAGGAGGCTTTGGAATGTCTAGTGAATCATAAACTAAGGACTCTGATGTCGGGTTTTTCCTTCGCAAAAGTCATTAGGTGCGAGCGTCGGAAGCCATTTATCAGAAGTAGAGACCATCTGTGGGATATGAACGCGAGGGACCAAAATCTTCCGACAGTTTCTTTACTGATGGATGGACAGCATGCAAACCCGCGAGAATGTGGTTCTTTCTGGGGGCTTATGCTGCGGAGCACGACACGTCCGCTCAGACGGCCACAGAAGCCTTTTTTTATGAATTCTGGAATCCGTTTTATATTCAGTTACTGAAGGACCTAGTCGTCGGGTCCTCTTCAGTGGCTGAATATTATAACGACAAAAGGAAAAGCTAATTTGCTTTGACCTTTGAAATACCTGATAAGAGAAGAAATGCAAACAAACCAACATGTCAAGGCAAACAGCAGATGTTTGTGATTGTTGTCGTTGAATTGCAACAGTAATAATTATACAAGCCTATTTCTTACCCTGATGTAGATATTTGATTGCATTCTTTGAAGTATCATGTCCATATTTGTCCTTGTTACTTGCTGCCTGAAAGTATATTCCTCCTTATCCTGACTTATCTGACAGTTTTCATTAATACTCTAAGCCTCATGCCGGACCGCAGTATATAATTGCAGGCTCAACTTTTGAGCGGAAAGTCAACTCACGCGTGGTCGCGATTACTCAGAGAAAAAACGTTTCCTGAATTCCCTTGTAAAATACTTAAGCCGAATTTTATAATTGGTTACAGTCTTACAGATGACAAATACAGACTTTAATTTTTACTTCGGCCAAGATTTCGGTATAAGTTTAGATTTGTACCTTCTTCAGGACAAAAACCGACCTAAACTGGGAGCTCTCGAAGAAGGTACTAATTTACGTGTACTTATATTGAAAACTTAGCCAGTTTATATTTGTCATGCATGTATATCATATTATTTGAATAGGTAATTACAATGAGCCTCAACAGAGGACCAGCATCGTTGTCTCCAAGTTGAATGGCGTGCGAGGTGAATATCCGCTCATTAGCCGAGCGTACGATTGCTCTGGCACAGAAGAACTCTTAGTTAATTTGCTGTAGATCTTTCAGGTCTAAGAGTAAAGAGCTGACGCTCCGTCGGTGTCTATACCTAGTTGTTGACTCTGCCTTTTCGTTGTCCATATTCAGGCGGTTTTCACAGGTTTCATCTGCATTAAAACGCAATTATTTAAAGCACTTTTCTATTACAGCAATGAAAAAAAAACAAATTAAAAATTATTGCTGCGTATTCGCATTTCTCTAATCAATTTATTGCTGTCATACAAGGTTAACAAAATCCATTACATCTTTTCTAGATGCAAATGCTTTATAGCACACATATTTGCACACAAGGTGGAAGGTCATTGCCTGTTTCAAATTATTTTTATTATTTTATATTGCTCGTAGACTACTGAAGGAAAGTGATTGCATTCATATAGGTTTTCCTTAATCGATTTATAATATGGATATCTGCATCACTCGTCGAAGGCCATGGAATTTCTTCCAATTTCATGAATCGTTTCATGTCATACATGTCTACACATGACTTGTCGACAGCCATCGCACGTATTTTCATTAATTTGAGCCATTTTCACTTCCGTGAATCAGGAGAACATTGATCCGTATTAGACCAATCGCTTGCAGTGTTACGTGCTGCGAGCAAATTATATATACGGAACCGCGGAGTGCGGGGCGCTTCGTAACAGAGCGAGTGTGTTGGGGAGAGAAGTTATGGTCTCATCTCAGAGTCTTCACTGCTTCTGATAACAAGGCCCTTTTGCACTTATCGAGGTGTGGGTCTGCGGTGAGGAAACAACCCCTCTGCCAAACAGGTTCGGACGTCTGACCACAACGTCTGTACTGAAATTGACGTCGAGACCTGTACGGGTGCGACTGACGAACAGGTTCCGTTGTGCAACGGCAATGTCTATACTGATATGTACGTTAAGGCCTGTATGAAAACGTCCCCCGAAGGGGCTCGCAACAGCGACGTCTTCCCTAAATTCACCTAATAAAAGGCGTTCGATGGCGAGCGACGCACAGGTTCCCATATCTTCTAAACCCCGCAGCACACGAGAGCTGAAACTAAGGCCGAGTTCACACGTGACTCATCTCGACACGTTCACTCATCCGAATATTTAGTAGCGTCGTTGTCAACACAACTTTGTATACACCACAAAAAGTTATAAAAATATTAACCGTCAAATCAGTTTTCTCTGCAAGTATCACGAGGCAAGTTAAATAAATCTCATTAAATTTCAAGAGAAACAAAACTCAAAAAACAATGCACTCTACTGCTACCAAGGGCACAGCAACACATTCGGAGAAGTGGATCAGCGAACCAGTTGGTATGAATGGCGTGTGAACTCGCCTTAAGAAACGCTTCATGTTCTTGCAACAGAAGATTCTGCAGCCCCGGCGACAGCTGAACATGTTTGAACTACTCTTAAGATGATTATACATTATCACGAATTTAAAACACTCCGAATTAACAGAGATATTCGAAACTGTGCGATTGACACTTACTATAGCGGAAATATTGTAGCGGCAGTAGAGAATCAAGTAATTTTTTGGACAAAATTATATTTGGCAAACCGAAGCTTTTCCCTCGGCAACATAACCGCAAGGCATGGAGGAAACGTTCCGATATTTCGACTTTCGTGCCAGCGAGTGCTGCATTGTCGTTTTTCACACTGCCATAGAGCTCTTTCGAACTTATTACTGCGGACAATGATCTACGGTATGTCTTTTTTACCCATTCAACATTTCCGTAAAGTCAGCTTGACAGCACACCTGAACTGGGAAACCCAGACGCACTGGCTCGTGCTGCAGATATATTACATCCTCACTGGCCACAGAGGAGTGGACGGTTGCAGTCGACGACAGAGTCTCAGAGCTATGGCCCCAGAGACGGAAGGCTTTCCTGCGACAGTTGCGACCCCCGTCTATTTCTATTTTTAGCTTGGCTCAGTAGCTCCCCATTAGCCTAGGTTAAAGCTGTCCTCGTATACTGTATGCTCATCACGATAGTACCAGTGGTAAGTAGAACGTTTCGTGGCGTAAGACCATCATCCGAGGTAGGGGCAAATTCGACGAAGTCATTTTGATGAACAAGGTTAGGGCACAGCCCCCATCCCTGAGTAGATCTTCAGTAATAACGTAAGAAAAAATAGAGCGCCTCGTGGCGTAACACAATCTACCGCGTTGGAGGCTAAATCAGCGCCGTCATTTTTATGGTCAGTTAGGTCTAGTTTTTTTGGCATATGTCATATCTAGGTCATCCCATCAAACTCCCTAGAAAAAATTATAACTATTGTTCAACTCCTTCGACCACTTATTGAGCAGACAGACAAACAAACAAATATACAGACTTAAATATTCAACGAAAACATTACCACCACTTTTGGCTTCGCTTGCGGGTGATAATACCTATGGGCAACTGTGCGAGCGCCGCAACTAGAACGTTGAAGTTGTTTACGCTTAACAATATATGCCTTCACGAATATTCAGTCAATAAAAAACTTTTATTAAGAACACAATAGGTTCATAATTATGGTAAGAAGCACAAGGTTACTACAGTATTCAATATCGGTGAGACTCGGTCACATAAATAGGTGGCCACGCACAAGGAAATATACATGCATGTATACACTCAGCATTCACCTCCAAACAAGATTGACATTGAGCAACCCAGATAATTACCCGAAGATAAAAATAAAAACACTGGATTAGAATGACAGGACAAGTTGCTGCACTCCTACAGAGAAGTTACTAGTAATTCGAGCTACCTTCTTTACTGTGTGAATGTAAAACACTTTTTCATGTATGTCAGTATGGGAGAACTAATACATGATACCTAGCCTGGCACAAGGGGTAGCCCCAATAAAAATTACATCAATTTATGAATTTTTATTTTTTTAATTATATGAATTAATTTTCATCCAGAAACTCGATTATTAAAAATAGCAAAAGGCTCACATACGGTCCTGCTGCACCTTAAGTAATATTGTCCTGGAGTGAGAGGATGCAAGTGTTAACAGCTTGCCGGCGTTAAATGGTGTAATTTTGTTTGAGATGAAACGTTTGAACTCAAATCGTTTTTTTATAGAAGCTCTAAGGATGGATAACACTACATGAACTCGCTAGATATCGCTTTAGCAGATAATAGCAGACGAGTAACTTCAGCCACGGGGCTGTATGCCCAGAATAGTTTGGGGAATTTGTCCCACAGGCGGAGTGTTACTTGTCTCTGTATGTTTTTACAAGGTATGTAGTTAACAGTGACGGATGTTGATTACATTCCCATATCTTGCCCCAATGTCTTGGGGAAGATCATAATTATGAGCCAGAGGTGGCTGAGACCCATCCTTGTGCCATTTTCGGGAACTGTTAGAAGCCAAGTTTGCAGGCGAACGATTCATTTTGATATTTTCATAAAATCCTAAAGATGCGGTAAAGAAGCATTACCACTATAGCAGCAAGAACGTTCTTCTTACTGAAGTGGACATTCGTGACATTACGACCTGGTAATAAGTCCTTCATCTCACTAGCTCTGAGTCTGGTGTTTGGCTAATTATGCTTTCCATTCTTACGCGTTCACCCAGAACAATGAAAATAAATCCTATTGTTGAAAAGAGAAATCGATGCTAGCAAGCCGCAATTCATAGGTGTACTTGTTCGTATGTTGACACGGGGGGCGCATATCCCTGAGGTGAAAGTGGAGCATAGGTCTACGGACCCGGCGACGGGTGTCTGCTCTCGGAGTTTAAGCCCCATTTAGACGATGCAACTTCTGGCGCACGGCCGTACTTTTAGAGATTTTTCATAAGCGTATGAGACATCACTCTTAGCCCTAGATTTTAGTTTTGATTTCACTTTTAATTTCAGGCATTAGTTCGTGAACTTAGAGCTCTGTTTTTGTTCTAATCAAGTGAGTGTCATCGGTAATTTTAAGTTGACAAACTTTCTGATAACTGCCCACCCAATCCCACCAGTGTGTCATAACACAGTGAGAAAATTTCCCCCATAGAACAAGGCGTAGCGAGAAGATCGAACCAGCTACACAACGAATAATGTATCTTTTAAAATGGGGCCTCACTGGACTTTCAGCGAAATATAATTTAGGCGGTACATTTCTAATGTGTCGCTTTAACTGCTACCTATCAACAATTATTTTCGCCTTCCATCCTTAGTTGTTTTTTATTTCTTTCTTTATTGTCATCTTCATGAATATTTTAACACGCTAATGGCAGTCTTATATCCCCTGAAACTAACAGTATTCAACGGATGCGAAGCTTAGGCAAGGGGAGTTACACTTCTCTCTTTGATGTAGTGCGCCAACAGGCCTTAATATATATATTTCCATTCTATTTTTATTCCTGTAGCTGATATTTTGCAAATGCTATTGAGGGTTTGTGAAACTTCCACGGTAAACATTTATTTTTCTGTTTTACTTTTACGCCGGAAGAACAATAGCAAGCGTTCGAAAATATAGTCCTATCTTTGTAATACTGAAAATATGTAACCGGCAGACGGACGAATGGATAAAACCACTTACAGGTTCATGGATCCTGCGTATCCTTGAATTTTCAATTTCGTTATCAGTATATCTGCAACAATCCATTTTGGGGTTTTAAAAACGAACGATCCCCTGTGGTGAGCATGTACGACCCTAGGAAAGCACAGCAACTTTGCGAATCGTAATGGAAAGCTCTAAATGCGAACGCCTCCACTCCACCGCACATGTTCGCTCTTAGTTTTATCAGTTTTTCGACTGGTTTTTGTGTAGCAATCTGGGCTGGTTGTTCAGAAAAGCCACCGCCATCGGTTTCTTGCAGTATCTTAATGGCTCCAGCAATTTGTTTGGGTCCAGAGTCAGCGCAGCGTCGGGAAGGAAAGACGCGGACGCTGGAATCTCTGGCACAAGCAGCCTCCATTTCCTCTTGTCTTGACACCGAAATGTGCGGGTTTATTATCACAAGCTCATTCTGCCAACGAAGATTGTATCAAGTGAGGGAAAAGACGGCTTCCCGTCTATGGGCGATAAACAGAGTCAATAGCTTCTTGGAGCTCCAAAGATTTTAGTATGTTGTAGTTCCCACCTCAGGATGCCGCACATTCTCCTGAATGGGCTTGCTTTCGTAAAAGAGGACTAACCCTTTTAGTGGCGCACAATGTGAACGATGAACGATTTAGTTTAAAACATTTATGGTTTTCCAGATCCTTTCCTAGCTTAGCTATAGGATTAAAAACACAGGAACTTGGTGGTAGGAAGCATTAGTTCCAGGAAACTACTTAAATGAAAATAATTATGATGTTCTTGATAATTACATACAGCCACAGAATTAAGCGAACAAGATGATGGTGTCTGATGCATGGTGTGGCCACTAATCGTTCTGTTTTCTCTCAGAATCAATTCCTAAGTTCAGCAACCTTTCACGTGCTGTATTGAGTAAGAACATCAAAGCCAAAAAAAATTTTTGAAACCTATTGTTGAATCAGCTTCCCTCGATGTATGCAGGCCAGCGCCCATGAGTCTGCCAGCTGCCACTAGCGAGACCTAATCCATAGCCTGCCTTACCCGCAGCCCATACTGGTGACGACCCGGCGCTCCATATCACCAACACGATGCTCTTATTGCTATTGCACTGACCGAATAATCTCTGGATTGTTCGGCCAAAGCTAAATTTGCATTGAAATGCCATTGTTAAGCCGCGACTGAAGCCGTGAACAGCGGCGGGCACTGTGACAATGTGAGCCCTGGCTATGGTTGCTTCGGAGAGATGGCAACGGATTGCTGTGTGGGTCACACAGGGACTAGCTCGTGCAGGCAAAGGATTGCAGTGCGGGTCACACAGGGACCAGCTCGTGCAGGCAAAGGATTGCTGTGCGGGTCACACAGGGACCAGCTTGTGCAGGCAAAGGATTGCAGTGCGGGTCACACAGATAACAGCTCGTGCAGGCAAAGGATTGCAGTGCGGGTCACACAGATAACAGCTCGTGCAGGCAAATGATTGCAGTGCGGGTCACACAGGGACCAGCTCGTGCAGGCAAAGGATTGCAGTGCTGGTCACACAGGGACCAGCTCGTGCAGGCAAAGGATTGCAGTGCGAGTCACACAGGGACCAGCTCGTGCAGGCAAAGGATTGCAGTGCGAGTCACACAGGGACCAGCTTGTGCAGGCAAAGGATTGCAGTGCGGGTCACACAGCGACCAGCTCGTGCAGGCAACGGATTGCAGTGCTGGTCACACAGATACCAGCTCGTGCGGGCAAAGGATTGCAGTTTCTGGTCACACAGTTACCAGCTCGTGCAGGCAACGGATTGCAGTGCGGGTCACACAGACATCAGCTCGTATAGGCATCGGATTGCAGTGCGGGTCACACAGATAACAGCTCGTGCGGGCAAAGGATTGCAGTTTCTGGTCACACAGATATCAGCTCGTATAGGCAACGGATTGCAGTGCGGGTCACACAGATACCAGCTCGTATAAGCAACGGATTGCAGTGCTGGTCACACAGATTCCAGCTCGTGCAGGCAACGGATTGCAGTGCGGGTCACACAGATACCAGCTCGTATAGGCAGCAGATTGCAGTGCTGGTCACACAGATACCAGCTTGTGCGGGCAAAGGATTGCAGTTTCTGGTCACACAGATACCAGCTCGTATAGGCAACGGATTGCAGTGCGGGTCACACAGATACTAGCTCGTGCGGGCTAAGGATTGCAATTTCTGGTCACACAGATACCAGCTCGTATAGGCAACGGATTGCAGTGCGGGTCACACAGATACCAGCTCGTGCGGGCAAAGGATTGCAGTTTCTGGTCACACAGATACCAGCTCGTATAGGCAATGGATTGCAGTGCGGGTCACACAGATAACAGCTCGTGCGGGCAAAGGATTGCAGTTTCTGGTCACACAGAAAGCAGCTCGTAGAGGCAACGGATTGTAGTGCGGGTCACACTGGGACCACCTCGTGCAGGCAAAGGATTGCAGTTTCTGGTCACTCAGATACCAGCTCGTGCAGGCAAAGGATTGCAGTTTCTGGTCACACAGATACCAGCTCGTGCGGGCAAAGGATTGCAGTTCGGGTCACACAGATACCAGCTCGTGCAGGCAAAGGATTGCAGTGTGGGTCACACAGATGCCAGCTCGTGCGAGCAAAGGATTGCAGTGTGGGTCACACGGAGACCAGCTCGTGCAGGCAAAAAAAAAAGGATTGCAGTGCAGGTCACACACGGACAAGTTCGTACAGGCATGAGGCATGTTGTGCATATCACTAGTTCTTCTTCTTGTTTAAGAACATGTTCATTATTCTAACTAAGAATCAACTTATCTGTTTCAATAAAATCAACTTCCAAATGAATATCTCGTATGTCTTCGAACTTTATACAATTATAATCGAATAAAATGAGAGCGAGCGTCTGCCTTTTTCAGCCTGAATATGACAATAAACCTTTGTTTGATATCCAAAAACGTACGAGAAAGCAAGCAATATAATGCTGAACCAATTTATTTAAATCCTTTCAACGTCGAGTGACTCATTCGTTAAAGTCAATTGCTCATTATTATATTTGTGCCAAAAGTAGAGCAAGCTTAGCACATTGTGTTGACGTTAATTGTTAATTTCACTACGCATTTGAAGTCTTGTGTATTGAACTGACTTCTTTTCCTGGTGCTTTGCATATTAATTTTGTAGTAAACTCTAATGTATGCGAATTACTCTTAGACCGACTTATAAATTTATTTCATACATAATGGACAGGCTGGTGAGTTTGGTTACATGTAGCAAATGCGAGTTTGTCTTAGCATTTTTTCAAAGAGTTCAGCTTAGCAGACGCTTTGAGAAACTCATCAAAAAGTATGTTAAATGAAAACATTTATCACACAAATCTTCACCTGAAGCTCAATCTATCTGTGACTGATACGTAGTAAAAATGAACTTGAATGACAGCTGCAACGCCTTACCTAATTTTACACACATATACGCGATCTTATTTGACGTACCAATTTAACTTCGTTTCCTTCAGTTAAAAACAATCGGTAACTTTAGCAAAGGAAACTGTACAAATGTTACTTAGAGAGCCCCGTATTTTGGTTTACTGAAGAAATATCATGTTTTCTCCTTGACAAGCAACTCTAACTGTACTTACTTTGCGAGCTGCCAGAGGGCAGGTCCCTATAACTGTAATTTTACCCGATATGCCGGTTGGGATCTCGTTTACGATTTCATTAGTTTCTTCTGAAAATAAAAGCAGTACGTGTTGACCTCACGATCCAGGTGGTACATCATTTAACCTACATAAAACACAAAAAAGGAAAATGTAATGAAATTTGAAAAGCATAGCAGCAGAAATCCTATTTAGTACTTATGCAATAGTGCAATATAGTTTTTTCTGACAAAGTTTGTTTCAGATCACAGGTATTTATTTAAGGTGAACACCTAACGATCTATATATACCTATACATTTTTTAGACTACAGCACTTAGCAGATACATGACTGTTATACGTATATGCATAATTTTGGGCCAGTCAATTACGAATAAGATAATGCATATCGAAATTAACCCGAAAAAAACTTAAACACAACATCAGCATGCAAAAGCATAAGCTGCAATACAACCTAATGCTCGAGCACGTGACAGCGCACGAGCTTAAGGGGTTGGCTTCTGATTCACTATGGCGAAGGTTCGAAACTTGCACCGAAGTTTTTTTTTTCAGCAGTGATTGAAAAATTACTGGGTATTCCGTATACCTTACAGGATTTTTTTGGCATTTTTGCTGCCATAATTTTCTCCGTAGAATTTACGGAATTATGTTTACAGTGTTGTTAGCAATTCCTCCATTGTTCCTTTGGATCATTTGCAGTTGCAGGAATGAAAATAAACGGTTTCAAACATTGTTGTAACAAACGTTGCCACAAATTCAAAATTTCAATGTGGGAGGCCATTTTTAGCGCAATGAAAAAGACAAACCTTTGTTAAGGTTGAAAAAATGCACCTTTTCCATAATGACACAATTTGTTAACTATAAAGACTTTGAGGATAATTGAAATAGGCTTTCTTGCCAAGAACACTGCAGTATATTGAAAAGTTTGCTCGCGGTCACGCTGTGATGGACTTTCCACGTTCAGCGTTTGATAGGGAACGACGAGAATCAGTGAAGCGTCACCGCGACATTGCCCTCCCCCCCCCTCTCCGGCACGATTGGGCGCAATGTCATCGGACCATTGCACCATTGGAGAATTTATGCACTTTTAGACTTCTGGACTTTTGGCTTTACTTATTTATGGAATTTCTGGGCTTTGAGGAATCTGGAACATCGTGGACGGGATGGTAATATGCATTATCATCAACATTTAACACTATGTGATCGTAAGCACACGAGTCGTCTAGAATACAGATATCTGTTAAAGTTAAACTTTGAATATGATTTACAATGTTCAGCATTAAGAAAAAAGAGATACTTTTTTTGGTAATCCTATATTATATTGGAAGACTGCCGTATTAAATTCTGGTCATGGTCACGCATCAAAACTGGTGTTAATGAACCACACTGTAGTATAAAATAAATATGATTAAATGTAACTTCGACAGCTGCCGCGCCAAGAATAATTAGGAGTATTAGGCTATGATTTGTAGAAATTTTCTTACAACCTGATAAGTTCAGAATCAACACTCGTGAGGTGATGTGCGAAGCGTCACCTGGACTTCGTCTGAAGAAGACCCACAAGGTACACAATGGAGGTAAGGTATGCAGACCTATCAAGTATATCAATTATCGCTTGACGCTTAATTATCAAGAACTATCTCTGTGGGCGCATAATTTTTTCTTGCTACATTTTATAAAATACATGATTGAAACACCCTCCTGCGCGTGTATGAATATTCCTTTCCATCGGGTAAAATATTTACAAGATTTTTCATAAGGCTGTGGCTACTTCGTCCTTCAGTTGATAAAATACCTCTTGTGAAAATAGTCCATTTCTATAAATGCAAAAACATTTCTTCCATTCCATCTAACTGCTTCTTTCTTCCCGGTGCACTGTGCCTTAAAAAGAGAGCTCTTCTTTCAGCCAGCAGGCGGTGGTGCGGCAAGCCTGCAGTAAGACGTCCAGCTTGCATTGAAGAATTACGTGATTCAAGTCGTAATTTCCTTGCTGAGTTCACTGAGCCAACCATCTGCTGCTACAGTCTCGTCCTAATGCTAAGTTACCCTCGTGCGGTCGTCATTAAAGGAGTTATCACCTCTACAGATCTCAAGGAAGGTCTTGAGGTCATGCCAACATTGCGGTGTGTTCTGGACGTTCCAGTTCTGTACTCACCTTCTTTAACCCTTTCTTTACTTGCTTATCACCAACTTACTAGTTGAGCCAGCCTTCCAACTTTCTATGCACCTGCTTCATTTTTTTCTCTGGGTAACTGGAGTTTAAAAAGTTAGAAAATAAAGTGAGGAAATGGTTGTTCATGCCACCATGTGAGTAGAGAAGAAGTAAAAGGATTCGCTTGCCAGTTGGTACGAGGTTATGAGAGTTAGAAGAGCAGGCAGTATGGCGGGTAGCAACGGGGCTGAGCTTCCAACTAATGCAGAGTGACACTTAAGCGAGGCCTGTGGTCACGTCAGAGCCGTTGAATGTGTAACCTGTACCCTTTAGCCTGTACTAAAAGTGAAAAGTCCAATGCATGATAAACTTGTATTGTAACTAATATTGAAACACTTACCTGAGAGTCATCGTCAATCCGTGCCTGTACAAAGAATGCCATGACAGGCAGTGTAATGCACAATACATATTTATCTCTTCTGCCATAAAAAAAATTTGTCTAAATGCCTTTGTTAGCCTGCGCTGGTACCATGTCGTGTAATGAGGTGTGTACAGCCCAATGGTTGCCATACATTTCACCCGTAACTATCATGAAAAATGCTGTCAAAGCGGCATTGTCAACTTACACTGACGCAGATGTTGTGTCAGACATTGTGAACAGACATTGTCATGTTCAAAATAAAAGATACATTTTGCTTGTACTGTTGCAGGAAAAATATGTCTGATCACCAGTGCATCAGATGCATGCTAAGCTGGTTCCGCTTCAGTTTTACAAGTGTTTCCCAGGTACAAAGAATCTACCTCAGAGTATTGCTCCTATAAAATAAAAATTAGGCAAAAAAAATTCATTTTGTTAAAGCTGAGGTAGCAGCATTTGGTCAAAAAAGGTCTTGGTCTTAATCTGCCGCTGTATCCTTTATACACCGAAGAATGGACACCCAATAGGTTGAATCACGCTGTGTAGTCCAGGCTCTAGGGGGTGTCTGTGTTAATCTCTCTTTCACGGCTCTTCCGTGTATTTTCCTATTCCATATGATGAGGACATTAAGCAAAAGCCGAATAGAACTTTCGCAAGTGGTACATTTTTGAGGGGGACATGGAGGGGAGGGCACAAAATTATCAATTGCGGACTGGTTGGTCTGAAACTTGCTCAGAATATGTATGTTTGAAAAAGAAACATATTTTATTCATGCAATTTTTTCGATTTAGGCCTTAGTTTTTGAGATAATGGGGTTTATATATAAATATGTATGTATATTTTGGAAATTTCAAACGAATAGAACTCAAAGAGTTTTTGTGCTGGAATAAAAACAATGACAGTTTTGCACTCCTTGAAACATTCCTAACAAAAATATACAGCTGGATTCTCCATTTTACTCTCATAATATTTTTATCACAGCTCAAAACCGAATCCCTTTATTGGTTTTCCCCCTATATTTTACATAGTTAGCGATCGGAATGAAGTAGTAAGTGGAGAATCCAGCTGTGATAAAAATAATTATGAGGGCAAAAATAAAAAATGCAGCTTTATAGTTTTGTTAGGAATGTTTCAAGGATTACATACATGTAACTGTCATTGTTTTTATTTTAGCATGAAAACTCATCGAGTTCTATTCGTTTGAAATTTCAAAAATATTCATATATATTTATATGCAGGTTTGATGAAAGCGACTGCAAGCTTAGTGTTGGTGATTTGTTTACTCGATTTCTCTAATTGTCTGACAAGTTTACCATGGTTATTATTGTTGATGCTGCACAGCAGCTGGCCGAAGCTTGCCTCAACATTTCGACAATGTCCGTCGTCATCATCAGGAGGTAATGGTGGTGGTGCCGGCGGTGTTAGATGCCTTCCATGTTTTGGCGGTGGAAGTTCAGGATGGTACTGTTTGTTTATCGATCGGAAGGGCTTCTTATAGGTAATGCGCGGCCAGAAACCCTGGGTTCGGCCTTTGATTGGCTGAGACCGATGCTAGTGCTGCGAATTCATGCAAGCGGTCTGCAGCTTCCCGATCCGGTGGACGCTGGAGCTGCTGCTGCTGCTGGCTACCAAGTAGTTGTAGCGTCCTACTGATGCCTGTGAATTGGGAGTTGATGGCCGGTTTGTGAAGTAAATAATGAGTAGTGCTGCTTCTATGGGAAGTCGATATTCGTCGCCATTTTTTCGAAGGGCTTGGTGTTACTGACCAGCTGTTGCCTTGTGACCTGCTGATTATGGGTATTTTTTCGTGTGGGAGGCAATCCCGCTTGATCGGAGGTACATCGTAAGCCTTTTGATAAAGTCATCGTCGCCATGCCCATTTACGAATTTGGGTAGAGCTCACAGTCTCCAACATTACAGATGAATTCGTACACGACGCTCGTCTGCTGGAGATCAGAAAATGGTGGCGGGCTGTTCTTCATAAGGAGCTGGGCGGTTTTCTTGATCTTGTAGTATATTGTAAGTTTAAGTTTATCTTCAGGGTTTCTGCAGGTAACGTCATTGTGTATGATACTTCTGATGACACATTCGTCCGTTTTATAAGCTGGTAACATTTGATTCCTGTAGTATAGTTGGATGATACTGCGATTTTCTCTTGTTTCGGACGAATGCTTCTTTTCCATCTAGTGCTTGAGTACGCCATCAAAAAATGAATTACTGTATCCATTATTTACGAGGGCTTGTTTGAGTTGCACAATTGCTGCGTGGAATGCTTCCCATGCCAAGCATACATATTTTGAACATTTGGTGAATGAGAGCTGTGACAGTTCCAGTTTTGTAGTGTTCAGGACACTCGCTCCTTGCACTGAGGTAGCTTGCTGTGCTGGTTGGCTTCCTGCACACCGTTGTGGCGTATTGGTTCCCAACACCTTGGACTAGGACGTCCAGAAAGTTGATTTTGTTGTTTGTGCTCAATTCGTATGTGAGATGTAGTACTGAAGCTGCTTCGAAGGCTGTACAGAGTTGCTGCAGGTTGTCTTCGTCCCGCACAACCACATAACAGTCATCGACATATCTACAATAGATGCTGGGCTTGAGTTCGCTATTTTCCATCACAGCGTTTTCAACGTGGCTCATGTAGAAGTTCGCAAATGTAACTCCAAGCGCTGACCCCATTGCAACTCCATCCACTTGGCAATACAGGATTCCATCAATGTGTCTGAATGGAGACTGAATGGTGGTGCAGGTGAGAAGCAGCTCTCGTAGGATGTGCCTAGCGAGTGGGGATGGAGGGAGAGAGTCGTGATCGTAGGCTGCGCTGCAAATGATATCAATTATTGTGGCTTCAACTGGCACGTTAGTGAAGAGTGACTCTGCATCCAGCGATGCGATTAGTCCACCAGGTCGGTTTGACCGCAGTATTTGTAGAAAGTCGTCTGTTGATTTGATGAGATAGTTGGCATTGAGGTATGGAGTGATGAGTCGGTTGAGTTACCGGGCAGTTAGGTGTGTTGGTATCGGTAGCTGCGAGATAATAGGTCTCAGAGGGTTTCCGTTTTTTATGAGTTTAGACTGTTCCATGCAGATATCCAGAGGAAAACTCGCCGGTAATTGGCTCTAGGATTTTGCTCTGTAGGCCTCGATTAACAGTCTTGATGAGCTTATTGGCATCGATCTTGAGTTGATTCGTCATATCTCTTGAAATTTTCTTGAACTTCGTTGTATCGTTGAGGATATCGTCCAGTTTTCTCTTGTACTCGGCTCTTTCGATGATGACGAAAATGTTTGCTTTATCGGCCTTTCTTACCAGTACATCTTGATGGTCTTTTAACTCCTAGGCTACTTGTTTCAGTTCGTGAGTGATCAGGCTTTTCTGTTGGTGTGGACCTCGTTGCTTGGTGGACTCGGCCCTCAATTGGTCTCGTAGATTTGGGTCAATGGTAATTCTCTCTTGGTTCTGCAGTTGAAGCAGAGAGCAGTACAGCAGTTCTAGCTCGGTTGCTTTCACAATGCTGTCTGTCTTTAACTTGGTAATGGCAGTTGAGGCCCAGGATTAGTAGATAACGCTGTTTCACTGAAAGCTCAATTCTTATAAAGTTGACAAAGGAATCACCGTTAGATGGCAGGCAAATCTGACCATAGATTTATTGGACGCCTGCGTGTAGCCTGTAATGACATATTTCGGCGCCTGGTGAAAGTGCTGAGGTCAACTAGTGCAAGTATGATATTTGCTGAAAAGTATACTGATTGTCTCAATGTCAGGGCAAGAAAATGCGCTCTGAGGCTGCAAATCAGAATAGAACAATCTGATAACGCCTTACTATAGGTGATCATTAAAGGTCCTGGCTACAAACTATCTAACATGAACATTGTATAGCCAATGGCAGCGCATACCATTTCGAAGCAGGGGCCAAACAAAGGACAATAATGCAGGGTAGTGTGTAATGGGAGTACTACTTGATCTTTGTATCTAATGTAACTTTATTGTTAAGCTGTTTTCTTGGGTACAATGTCCTATGTGTACCTAATAAAGCATATTATCATTATTATTATCTAATTACAGCTAATTGAGTAGGCACTGCAGCTTATTCATTGCTGCTACGTCTTGAGATTTATGACAATATATCAGGCAGACTAGCGTGGCTCATTCCTTATGCCGAGACGCTCACAATGACAACTGAAAAAGACTGCTTAACATGCAGCTCAAGTTAGCTTTCGCACGGCACCCAAACCTATGATCTGGATTGGTAGTGTATTTAGGTTTTCTGCCCTTTAATTATAATGAGAGGCACTCTTCCACGCGTTCAAGAGCCGTGTTTTGTCACTGAAAAAACACCTATTTCATGGTAAAAGTCTTAAGAACCCCATACATACTTTGGTATATTCAGTTCAACCTACACTGCCTTAAAATTAGATACAGTGCAAGTGGAGCTTTAGTTACTCTTCACCGACTGTAGCAATTCGGAGCCATGACTCGTGTAAGAACATGAACATTGTTCTCATACGACCGTGACATTCATGCCTTTGATGGTCCAAACCATGAATGCCATCATTACTAAAATGTTCATGCTTAACAAGCTGCATGTATGACTCAGAGTTTCCAACGCATTACAGATTCATGATTTATGTGTTCATATAAAACCTGTTATATCTACGACTTGGATTTTCAAAATGACGGTTATAATAAGTAAAATATTCCCACATTTCAGTATAGTTCATAACTCATATGTTTCCAAATCGTTGCTATTATCGTGAATCTAGTTTTTTTTCTTTGAGACTTAAAGACTCGTGGCTTAGATTCTGTCATTAATTATGACTGAGGCCAGGACACGAATTGTGACACTTCTGTACCGTATGTACCGTAGTGATCGATTAGCTGCAATGCACCAGAGTGTTCCTGCTTCCCCTCATCGGATCACAGTGCACGCTGTGGGCAAGGAGCCTCGAACTAGGATTATGATGATAATAATATTATTATCAGTATTTTTATTATTATTATTAAGACTTCACGCTTTAGCTCCCACGGACAGGTAATACAACCCAAATGAAGCATCTTGCAACACCGGGAAGCCCTAAGCGCTGCTAAAGGATACCCAGCAAAAAACCATTGACAGCTGACTTAAACGCCTGCTGGCCAATACGAAATAACGGTAATAACAGTGTACTTCTGCATCGCACCCTCTGAAGACGGGTGCACACTATATATAGTCTTTAGACTTTGCCACAGTCCGTCACGCGTCCGAAAGTTTTGTTCCCTAAATACAAACCGAAAAGTCCATAGATTTTTTTGGTACCAATTCATTACAAGCTTTAGAGATATCAAAAATTGCACTCGTATCACACTTGCTAAAAGCCAACCGACGTAGACTTTTGAACCATCAGAGGTAAACCAAGAGCTGTGTTTACAAGGACATGTGTTGTGTACGAGGACCAATCGACTATAGTGCAATCCTAATTTTACACAACCTCTTTTATATCTGACTAGCCACCAGCGCACCATACCACTCCTGCATCGTACCCTCTCAACCGCTCTCTATCATGACTGATCAGCCACCAGCGCACCATATTACTCCTCCAGCACCTTCATAAGCACCATCCATGCTTGCTCACCGGCCGCCTCTGCTATATAAGAGCTGGGAACAGACCGGTAAGCGTCTATCTAAATGCAAATGCCCCGCCGTTCGCCTCTCCAAACTTTGAACAATGAGCACAAATGTCATTTTAGAGCCATTTGGGCCACTTGCTCACTTTTCCCTCCTTTGCTAGCGCAAACTTCCGCTAAAAGACAGAAAAACCAGGCAAAAACCTTGCCCTGAGGCTTGCCTATGGGCAAGAATTTCACCGCCCCTGCCTGCGCTGCATGCTAAACTTTCCGCGAGCGACGAGGGAAGTTCCGCGATCCGCTGCATGGGAGGCACGGAGCAGCCTTGCGGGAGATGCGCTCTGCTAAAAAATACTTTAAATGTTGAACGGCAACGCTACTGCTGCTGCTGAATTCTTCTAAAGGATCGTCTGTGTCAGCACGCCTGAGTTATCTGCTGCCTCTATGGTAGCACATGTGACGTAAGGATAGTTGTAAATGCTGAACGTCAACTTTATACTGGCGGGTTCTTCCATGGGAACGTCTGTGTAAGGACGTTTGAGTTATCTTTTGCATGACGTTGAGTATATTTGGAAATGTTGACTCTCAATGTTACCACAGGCTTGTTCTTCTTCCAGAGATTCGTCTGTGTAGGCTACCCATGAATTCTCTTCCTAAAGTTACAAAAGGCATATATTTGCGTTCCGTGACGTAAGTATAGTTTCAAATGTTGAATGGCAAGCTTACCGCTGCTGACTTTATCTTCAAAAAGATCGTTTATGTCAGTGAGGTCTCTGTTGTCTCAACGTTAGACAATCCCAAAAACTAACTACAGATATTTCCTGATATGAAGTAATAGTTTTAAACTAGCTGTACCTGTGAAATTTTCAAAGTCTACCGGGCCTTTAATTTTTATACATACTGTGTGTCCCCTTTATGGAGCTTTCCAAAGGTGCAAACCAATCTCATTCTGTTCAACCATCAACCTCTGCTTCACCCCTATCCCCTCCTTTGCCGTACGACAATTTAACATCCCCCCCTCCTTCCTACCGAGACATGATGCAATCGGCAAACTTTCGCGTCACGAATTGCATGACATGGTGCAATATCCATTTTCAATGCCCATTATTCATTGTGCTCCCTTTATGAAAATAAAGGGAAAATATCTTTAACGCAAGTATAAAACGACCTTTCCCAATGGCCGAAAGATTACTGACGCTCGCCGTATCATAGATACCCAGCTTCCCGATGTCATCGAATCTCTAATTTCCTTCCGTCTATTAGTGATAAAAAGCGTGACACACACCGCAGGTAGGTAGGTAGGTAGGTAGGTAGGAACAAGCGTATTAATATATAGATATTGAACGTCGCCGTGATTGTTTGCTGAGCTTTTCGGCGTAAGGCATCAGTTGGTGTTACCCTCCTAATTAGCTCGTTTTCACATCAAATTTAGCTATTGTTAAAATAAGAATTGCGTGACGTCAGTGGAGTCCTCGTTCAAGTGAACCAACTAAAATGTCGGTCCCCCGTAAGAACATGATTTTTGAAACGTCCTTTAGGAAGGACCGGTATTCCTATAGAGTTAAATGTTTAACAAAAGCTTATTAACACCTTAACA
>LQNS02278101.1:10798938-10814158 GCA_001587735.2 Parhyale hawaiensis | reverse complement strand
GAGATAGTTTCGTAAAAGCTTCCTTCCAAGTCATATTAAACAATCATTCTAATTAAAAGAAGCATTGCATTTCGTCCATCAAAACAATAACAGCTATTACCACAAACTAGCATGGTCAATGGTAGACTAAGTGATAAAACAACTATATTTGATGGTCACGCCTTCTAAAATGTTACCGGACTACTGCCACGACCACAACACATTTACTACAACGTGTAAAATATTGCTAAAGAATCATACTGTTTCATGAAACCCAGCTGCATACATCCATAGACTAAACCAATCTATTGTTTGAAGTGCACAAAAGACTATGCAAGACCGTGAGTCAAGTCCGATGGTGCAGCTGATCACATGAGATACGCTGTAGCACGATGCATGAACACTTTAATTATAGCGCAATGAAGGTAATAAATCGAGAAATATGCAACAATATCTAGAAATTATAAAATTGAAATGAAGTCGACATGAACTACTATAAAAGTTTGACGTTTCGGAAGCATCCTTCCATTTTCAAAAACCTAATAAAACCTTCTAAGGATATATACCTAACAACAGCTTGGTTCGCCCGCTCTTTGTGTAGGACAGACATTTTCCCCCCATGACTGTACATGTTCAGTTTCTCCCCGCCCTATATAACGACTACAGCTGTACCACTCGTCACAACCATNACACTGCTAACACCATCACGTTTTAGGTCTTCTTAAATAAAAAAAAAATTTGTTGTTAGGTATATATCCTTAGAAGGTTTTATTAGGTTTTTGAAAATGGAAGGATGCTTCCGAAACGTCAAACTTTTATAGTAGTTCATGTCGACTTCATTTCAATTTTATTATCTAGAAATTATTTAGTAGAAGAGACCGGGCAATGCCCAGGGGTTTCAGCTCCCTCCTGATGAGGGCTGAGCGCCAATCTCGCGCCGAAACCCCACCAGGGAGAATCGCTCAGCCCCTATGCACGCGCAGAACACACGCTAAACAAGTCAATTTCAGTGGAATAAAAAATGCCTGTTAGAGTCATCCTCTCCCAATTACAATATAGAAAGTGTCCCATTGCAACATCTAAAAAAAACTAACATTAGTTTACTAGATCACAAGTCACAATATTGTCTGAGTGCATGTTCTTTGAATTTTTTCTTGAACGAATAATTAGAAAGGGGCTGAGTCAATATTTCAGGCATCCTATTGTAACAGCGAACGCTTTGAAAGACTGTAAATCGCTTTTGTACATGCAACCTAGTTCGCGTAAAATTCAGCCTTTGGTCAAGCATTTCATACTCGTGATTAGGAACCAACGAACTGTAACACTTCTCGAATATTGTGGCATCGCGATCAAATACATGGCGCAAGAATTTCAGGAGGAAATAATCATATATATCTCTTAGTTTTAGAAGGCCTAGTTTATTACTGGGGCTTAGGATCTAATTCAGGTCGTAAGCCCTAGGGTGCACAGAATGCACTGCTCCATCGACGAGTGTCACTGTCACGCTCAGATTTTGCCACTTTGACGGTATGTATGCACATGCTGGCGTAGTTACTATTCCAAACCCAGGGTAACGTGCGATCGAATCATAATGCGATAAATGAATGAATGTATATTGAACAAAAAAATAAATAAATATTAGCCCTTATGCCAATACATTCGTTGCTGCAGCTATGCACGGCACGCCTCTTACAATTTATGCTGGTTATTCCTATATCTTCTTCTTCCTGGCACCGTAGACAACTCTTAACATGACCTCGTACCCTTACACAATTAATAACTCATATGATGAGAAGGTATGAAATTTACGCTAAATTTGTGCAAAAAAAAAAAAATAAGGTAATTACCTCCGTCAAGGAGATTACGTTTTTGCTGGAGTGTTCTCTGTGTGTCTGTTTGCTTGCTTGTTTGTTTCTATATCACCAAAAAAACTCAAAAAGCTATGGACAGATCATCATGAAATTTAAAGAGATTAGGTATTTAAGGAGGAAAAGATGATTAACTTTTGATAAAATAGGTTCAATTGTTTGTTTATTTGTTTGTCCATCTGTTTTTTCGTGGCACCATACTCCTACAATTATTAACGGATATTCATTTGTTGGGATGTTATGAGGTAGGAATATTAAGAGGAGTTAATGGCAAAATATTGTGATGAAGTGTTACTCTGTTTGATTGTATGCTTAGCGCCCGCGAACGAAGTGAGAGAGGTGATAATGTTTTCGTTGAAGATTTAAGTATATATATATATATATATTTGTATATTAGTCGCTTCACGCAAAAGAAGTAGAAGGAGTTGAGCAATGGTCATAATTTTTTGTTGGGAGTCAGGTACGTTGACTGAGCGGTGAAAAATACCGAAACTCTAGAGTAAGCTGGCCATAAAAAATGACTTCGCTGAATTTGCCCTCCCCCCCCCCACCGCGGGTGAAAGCTTTACGCTACGAAGCGTTATAGTTTTCTATGTGTCTTTCTGTTTATCAGAATGTAGCTTAAAACGCTATATGGACAGATCTTTATGAATTTTATGGGGACTGCAAAGACTTTTGTGAGGAACAAATGACCCAATTTTGGTGATGATCAAAGAGAAGTACCGGATTCAGAACAATTTGAACTTTTCGTTAACATTGCATTGCTTGGCGGAAGTACGCTCTCTCAGAGTGCTTCTCTAGTTTTTAAATTAATTGCATAATCCAAGATTTTGCACTCCCTAGCAGGTCATCTCGCACCCTCTGGGGTGAGAGATGACGCTTAGAGCAAGGGGTCCTAATCGGACTTGGGCTGGAATCCCTGTTCTACAGGATCGCCTGCGTCGGTAAGGACTGAGTGAGTCACCTAATTACTGTGCCTGGCGCCACCATACGCGTTCCGTATAGTTGTACATAAATTAGCTTCCCCTGGTGCATTGCATCATTTTGAACTGCTTATTTTCATACGGCCATAAGTGACTTCCAAAAAATTTTTTCATGTGATGCAATATTCTCTTTGGAAGGCCACAAAATTTACTTACGGCACTGTGGTACGTAAGGCGACGACAGAAGAAAAACTCTGCAATTTCCTAGCAAAAAATCATGAAAAATTCTACTGAGTTTATGCATGATAAATAGATGAAGACGCAGATCATTATTGAGCTTTTTCAAGCACACACAATGTTATGCATAAACAGATAATAATTATCTAGGGGGAAACAACAGTTTCATGCGCAACGCAGCACCTGCATGTACGATTCCTCTTTTTGAACGAACATTTTTTATACTGACCTTCGGAGTAAATGAAGAGCATATTACACAGGCATGTTCTGCTTTAAGTGCAATTTCCATCACCAATGAACGGAAATAATATGCAAGGTCTTTCTTTGAAAATGAATATTATTGCATTAATTATGGACTTCTTACAATAAATGGTAAAATGATACTAAGAAACATTATATGTATTTTATTTTCTATTCACAAGCACATAACTTATCTTTCATAGAATTTCCCTTAGAGCGATTTCTGCACTATATTATTCTTAATTAAATTGCTATGTAATTAATGTTGATACCAATGTGTGTCGCATTTGCTTCTAATTGTATTAACCAACTGATGAAGGATGAACGGTACTCAGCCGGTTTCTCTGTCGATTGTTTGCTATGCAATAAGCGAACTCGGGTAAATATCTGCAGCAGTCGACAAGGTCATCCGCTTCAAACGCCTCACTCTTACAGTCAAACTTTGAGAACGCAAATTGTGTCATTGCTATTTATTGAAATAATCCGGAAATTTATTTGGTTTTAACTCTTCACCAAACAAAACTCTACTTCAATAGCAGTGGCTCGCCAATGCAATACGAGGCGTGCAATTATAATTATGTATGAAGCACGGATCCAATTTGATGGAGAAAGAAAAAGCAACACGTAAAAAGGTTCTGCTTACCTACTCATGCTCTCACTAATTTTCCATCTTGTGCGAATACGATACACGTGTCACTAATATTCACTAGTTTTCTGCTTCGTAATTAACATGCGCTACCATAGTTAGCATCTTGCAGCAGTTCACTCTCAAGTAAACTGCATTGTTAGGATAAATTTTTTCAATCACTTATTACCTCCGCTTAGGAGATTATGTTTTCGTCTGGTTTGTCTGTCTGTATGTCTTTTTGTCTGTCTGTCATCAAGATAACTCAAAAAGTTATGGACGGATTTTGAGGAAATACAGGGATTATTAGGTATGTTAGGAGAAACAGATGATTAATTTTTGGTGAAGATCCGTTCATCCGTTTGTTTGTCGGCCGCATTTTCGCCAATGCCATAACTCAAAAAGTTAAGGACGGATTTTCATGAAATTTATATGAGTTGTTAAGTATATCACGAAGAGTAAATGACCAAATTTTAATGATGATCTGTTTGTTCTTCAGTGTGTTTGTCGCTGTGGTTGCTTTTATGCTTGTTATCACTATAACTCAAAAAGTTCTAAATGAATCTTTATGAAATTTACAGAAGTATAGTAATGTTAAAAGACATAAATGATCGAATTTTGGTACAGATCGGTTGGCTGGTTTGTATATTTGATTTATTTTTGTCATAATGTATGTTTGCAGCATAACTCAAAAAGTTATGAACGGATCTTCAAGAAAATTGTAGAAGCTGTTAATACTATCAACAGGCATAAATGATTAGATTTTGGAGTTGATACAAATAAATCATGGTTTCTGAGCCAATTTCGATTTCTCGTAACCGTTGCCTCGCTTGGCGGAGCTATATGCTCTCAGAGTGCTCCAGTTGCTAAAGGGATTTAATACCGTGCATTATTTGCTTGAGGTCTAATTTTTAGTTGTGTAAAAATATATGCACCGTCAAAATGAACGTCGTGTGATTAAGAAGGTTTCTTGTAACTTTAATAGCACAAATCAGTAATTACTAAAACTACCTAGAAAATCCATATTCGCCACAGGGCTTTATACTACCACAGATATAAATCATACCTGATTTTTTCAAGTTTAATAAAAGAGGTTGGGTTAACCCCACGCAGCAAGGGTGACTATATATGATACGAACCTAACTGCGCTAATCCTATGATAAAGGTAAAGTAAATCAGGCAGTGAACAGTTGACGGCAGTACTGCACTGTTTAACAATGTCAGTAAATCACATATACAGCCAGCAAAATTAATTGGGAGCGGCCGTCCTTTAATCACCACAGCCTGAGCTAGCGTAGCAAAAGCGGGGCTGTGTTGGTGCCAGCGCGGTGTGTCTTCTTGTGTAGCTGATTTTTTGATGATCTGTAAGTTCACTTTTCTGTTACTTTGTTGATTTTTGCGTTTGTCAGTGAGATAACCCAACAAGTTATAAGCAAATCTTCATGAAATTTGCAGAAATTGTTAGATATATCAGAAGACACAAACGAACTAACTTTGGTGATGCTTGGCTCGTCTATTTTTTGTATTTGACTAAATATATGGTTGCCTTAGTGTAAGTCAGAACATGATAAGAGGCACTAATGACCCAGTTTTGGAGATGATCAAATAGACATCCTTTTTCAGGTTTATTCATTTATTTTTGTGGCATTGCGTTGCTTGGCCGAGGTATGCGCTCTCATGAGTACATCTCTTACTATTATTATTATTATTGTTGAAATTCTTTGCGACGGTGAAAAAAAATCACAGTATTTATTTTTTTGCATATAGTGCACAATGGGTCTATTTTTTCTTATTTTTACGATTGATAGATAAACCAACTAGAACGCTTCGGGGCGTAAGACCATCACCCGCGGTGGGAGCAATTTCATCGCCGTCATTTTTGATGGGCAACTAATTCTAGTTTTATGGCATGGGCTACAACGAGGACAGCCCACCAGATTCCCTGCAAAAAATCACGAACATTGCTCAACTCCTTCTACCTGTTTTTGGTTGAAGAGCAAATTCATACCGTCATTTTTACGGCCTGCTAATCCTAGTTTTATTTTTATTGATTTTTTTGTTTATTTTTTGCATGGATGACATTGAGCAAAGCTTACCAGACTCTCTGCAAAAAAATTATGCACATAGCTAAAATTCTTCGACCACTTATTGTGTGCACAAAGAAATAGATGTATATTTACAAATATACACCTTTTTGCAATTGCTTTCGACTAATTTGCCGTATATGTTTGTCAGTCTTCACAATTTTTTGACAGAGTTTATTACATTTTGACACATCATGTAATTTTATGACGAAAGAACAAAACTGTTTGCCAATTTATCAAAATTGTTTGCCAGGGTTCTATCAATAAAACCTCTTGACAATCTCCATATAACTTTGACAATCGTCAAATGAAGATGACAAGTCTTGAAATCGTTTTGACAGTGTTTAAATCTATATATAAGAAGGTGGATTATGTAAGAGGTGGTGGAGGACTGGAAGCCAGAAGTGACAAGACAACGAACCGGCGAGATGCAGTACATAATGCATAACACATAAAACGCAAGAGACAAACAAGCGTGTCTTCTTAGTACATAAGAAAAGAAGCTCCCTCTTTCGGCAATGCATGAGAAAGATTTGAATGAAACTAAGTTAATCAATAGGTTTTTGCAAGTGTCAAACTGTTTCTATGTTTGACAACATTTTTCAAGATTATCAAAGAGAAACCTAATCATTGTCAAACTAAGTTTCCGTTTGTCGTTTTATTTTTATCATTGTCAAAGTGATATGCATTTGGTCAAAGTGTCTTCAATTGTCAATATGTTTTGCTAGTTTTTCATTCCCTGAGTGGAGTTTGTCAAGCCGTTTTGAATAGTGTCATGGCGTAATGGTGATGAACATTGGCTAAACTCTATTGTACAGGATCAAAATCAGTTGTTCAATTTTTTAAAAGCAATTACAAGAAGGTATATATATATATATATATATATATATATATATATATATACTTAAATCTTCAACGAAATTTATATCACCTCTCTCACTTCGTTTGCGGGTGATAATTATTGTCTCACATAGAAGCAATGCCCAATAAACTAGGGGCGCAGTCCCAGAGGTATTCATTTTTTAAATAACATTCTTAAAGCTAACGCATGGGACAAGCTATAGCTTGTGTATTAGCACACAAGGGTAGTCAGTTTTAACACGCTAAAAACTAAAGAAGTAGCATAATTTTAAACAGATATTTTTATTTTACAACTGTATCTAATATACAGTAAAAGCTAAAAATAAAGAAAATCTAAAACTAAAATATAATGTACATATTACAGTTTGAAATACGCTCCGCATTTCATGGGTATAAGATTTTTTATACCGTTTATTGACAGAGTATGAAGAAATTTACAGATAAAAATAAATGTGGCACAGTTAGAAATACGCTGAACGTTACGAATTTATTTCAACTTTATGCCTGAAACTCCACTATATGTAATGGACAACAGCTTATCTATGAATATTGGTATTTTGGGAGTATAAGAAAGCGAAAAATTTCAAAAATATCAACTAATTGAGATTTCTACAACGGGGAAGGAGAGTGTCTATTTCACCTACAGAATTTTAGCACAATCATTGAGGTCTCTCGTAGTGCGATATCACCATCCTGGTGAACTGATTATATTCAGTCTTATCGTGTAGTAGATCGGGAAGATCATTCCAAAGCTTAGCTCCAGAAATTTATGCTCTCTTGACAACAACAACTCAATATCTAAACTTGACGTCCGTGACTATCCCGTAACCGGTTCAAACTAGGGACTCGAACTGGCGGCCTGATGATCACCACGCCGGCATATATGACTAAGTCATAAACTAACTTGGGATGTTGGTGACGCGGTATCACGGATCAACAATACCTGTCGAGATCTGCACAAGCAGTATCTCCCATATCAGTAATCATTGTTCGTTCTCGCTGAAAGTTTCTCCCATATCTCAAGTGCTCAGAACTTATTTGGGTGAGGCGCCATCACGTATCAATATCTGCCGAGATTGGAACCCATTTGCCGTTGGTTATTTCTTACAAATCAGAAAATCCTCAGTAAAATCGAGTGGGATTGCGAGCAACCATTCGTTTTCGAGCCGAAGATTTGACGACTCGGAGGAAATCCACATTTCAATTTGTTGCATCACGTGTGGCGCTCCGTGCGAGCGCCGATGCTAACGCATTGCTGAGCCTTCATATTGGAGAATTTGGGGAGCGTCGCGCCAAACGTGACATCGAAGTGAGCATTTTTGCATGGACCCGAGACTGACAGCCTCCAAATTCCAGGGTAATCCCTGCATGTATAGCGTCATCCAGTCTTGGGGAAACGTGGCAAATTACAGCAGAAATTTTCTCAAAGCAGCCGAGCTGCGGAATGGTACTTCTTAATGAACATTATTATTCATCTTGCGTGAAACGGAAAAGCTTAATTAATTGTTGTGGGCAAATTACGGACTGATATTATTTGTCTTTTTTCTAAAACAAAAAAAATACAAATTACAGACACCAAGTTCTAGATTTGATCTCTACTTATGTAAACTGATTCTTGCTTGAGGAAATCCTCTGTATAGAGGATCGCCTCGGACACACCGCTTCTAATAACTACGGCATCACATATAGAGGACTTTCTGACTTCGTGATGTAGCCAAATCATGTTTTATTGATAGCTAAAGAATATAAATTAAAGTCAAGAAATACTCGCGCGTTAATCTTCTAACATTGCAAAAAATTACAGCCGATGAACTTCTGTCAGGCTAACTTTAACTAACAGCCTCTGAATTTCGTCGTAAGTCTTTTGTATATTATAGACAAACGACTCACTAATTATTTGTGAAACGATAGGAAATATTGCAGTTGCTATATTTCAATTTGATCTCTCTGTCTACTAATGTAATTAAATTTGTATCAAGAACGCGCATGTTACATTTGGTAATTTACATATATTTAATTTATTTAAGGCATGCGTTTACAGAGAAAACACGTTCGTTGATGTTATAATATGAATAATAGAAAACAAATCGATTCCACGTTATTAGATGCAGTTTGCTTCCAGAAAAAACAACTTCTAGCAGCGAGCAGAGGAATTAAACGCATCCTCTTATGTTAATGCATAAGGTTTTTCTCATGGAAGGAATTCCCAGCGTTGTATAATTTTACGCAACAGAAATCTTCGTTTCATCTTAACTGATTTAATTACAATGCAACCGAATACACGCAGAAAAAAGATAGCATCGCCGCTCTGCGACGCCTGAAGCGTAGGAAGGAACTCTTTAGTTCGATCTTCCAAGTTTATTTATTTAACAAAACCCGTCTTTCTGTGCAATCTCCGTTCAGCAATTAAAATTCACTATAATGTATCAATTTATCTGGTGCACAGCGCTTCAGAATTTGTCTTTCGCTCCCCCAACATTGCATGTTATGGAGACCAATGTAGCGCCCTCCGCAGTCGTTTCAATTTCCCTTCACTTGCACAGAGTTGCAATTTAGATTCATGAGATCCGAAAATAAAACCCTGAACAGGGCAGTCAGTAAATGATGACCGCACTAAAGCAAAAGTTACGAGTCTTTCCCTAATTGAGAGATTAGGTTCGGTGTTGCACAGACGGAAGCCTCTTATGGGAACAGCAGAAGCTTCGTGTTATGGTGGCAGGATGGGGGCATTATGGTGCAGGCAGTGCCAACCAGTGCCTTCGCTTTATTTAGAGTTACTTCTTGTTATAGTGGCAGGATAACAGTATTAGTGAAGGCAATGCCTGGCAGTACCTTTGCCTGATTTAGTATTGCTTCAAGTTGAGGCCGCGAGAGAGCAGTTACAGTGCGGGCAGGAGTCCCAACCAATGTCTTCGCTTTATTTCCTTCGCCAAGGAGGTAGCTGATCGCAGATGCTTTTATACTTTTTTGCTGCCTGTATTGGAATATTGCTCACTGGTCTGGGCTTCAGCTGCTGATGTTCACTTGCGTCTGTTAGACCGACTTGTTCGTTCAGCCAGCAGGCTGTGCGCAGATAATGATCTAGTGAACCTGTCCCACAGGAGAAGGGTTGCCGAACTTTGTATGATTTATAAGGTGCACAACAATGCGAGGCATTGGATGTATTTTTCTGTCCCTGCCCTCAAAGTCTTTAGGAGAGAAACACGTGTTGCGGTCGGCACGCATTCTTTCATGTTGGAGGATATTGGATGTCGAACTAATCAGCTCGGTCAGCGCTTGGTGCCCTGGTCGGTTAAGGTTAAGAATACATTGCCAGCATCAGCTTTCGGTCGTATTGGCCTGTAGGTGTTTAAGTCAGTTGCTAATGGTTTTTTGCTGGATATAGTTTAGCAGCGTTTCAGGCTTCCCGGTGTGCCAAAGAGCTTCATTTGGGTTGTATTATCTGTCCGTGGCCCGTGGGAGCTCGAGCGTGAAGTTTTAGTAATAATAATATTTGTGTCGTGTTTGTCTGTCTGTTTTGATGTTTGTTTTTTGTTTGTCTGTCACCAAGATTACTCAAAAAGTTGAGAAGGGATCTGGTAACAATAACAAATGATTAACTTTTGGTGAAAATCCGTTCATCTGTTTGTTTGTCTACTTATATATTCTTAGTACCATAACTTAAGAAGTTAAGGATGGATTTTCATGAAACTTACATGAGTTGTTAGGTATATTACGAAGAGTAAGTAACCAAATTTTTGTGATCTGTTTGTTCGCTTGTTTTTTGTCCCTGTGTTTGATTTTATGTTTCTTAGCACAATAACTCAAAAACATATGGATGGATCTATATAAAATCTACAGAACTCGTTAGTAATGGTAAATGACAAGAATGATTAAATTTTCGTGATGATCGGTTTGTCCGTTCGTGTGTTAAGTTATGTTTGTCATAATGTTTGTAAGCAGCATAACTCGTAAAGTTAAGAATTGATCTTCAAGAAAGTCATAAGGCACAAATGATTAGATTTTGGTGATGGTCCGAAGAAAATAATGATTTCAGAACCTATTTGACTTCTTCGTTACCGTTGCCTTGCTTGGCGGAGGTATGAGCTCTCAGCGTGCTCCCCAATTATTAAGAGTTGCTCCGCATTTTAGTGGCAGGATAACAGCATTAGTGCAGGCAATGCCAACAAGTACCTTCACCTTATCTAGCGTTACAATGTGTTTAGCACTGCCAAATTGGACGTCATGTACAGAATTTATATATATGTATATGTATATATATATACATAAAACCACTAAGAACCCAAATTGTGGCATGCCTTTGCTCAGAATTTACTTGAAACAGTAAATTTTTCTTCAAATCAATTCAGTTGTCGTTCATAATTTTTTATTAACACTTAAAGTCATTTCAGTATTATACTTTTTTCATGTTTGCGGACCGGAACTTATGCGGCAGCGTAGATAGAATCATAAGCCATTCTCAATCTGGCTGTCACCAGACTAGGTAAGTAGAACAAAATAGAATGTGTGTAAACAAGGAATAGTGAAGAATAATGAATTTATAATTCTAAAAACAAAATGGTTTCTTGCAGTCTGATTACGGACTTAAGATAATATTTGTTTTTGATTGCAGGAAAGCTGCAATTGACGAAAGTCCTTTTCTCAGGCCTCAGTTCATACAAAGTCTTCCAGTAAAACTCTGGGTTGCTACAATCGTGAATATCAATTGGTTTAATCTAAGAAAGACTGCTAATATGTTAATATGTTGTCTACGACCCATTCACAATGATGCTGAAATTCTAATTATTTGGCAATTCTAAAAAGTTGTTTTTATACCACTGAATTTTCTAGCCACTAAAAAGGTCTTTCGTTTGTTTCTGGTGTTTCTTTTTTTTTTAGGTTGTTCCTTAACTTGTAGGCCTAGTCACTGTTAGTTATTACTGGTTAAATAGATAGTAATGTGCTGTACACATACGGTCGGCAGCGTCGTGTCGAATCGCTCAGCGTATCAAAGTAGAATACTTCCAGAGCCCGGTAGCTTCGTCTACCTCGAGCCTTCTTCATATTTAGAGCAACTAAAAAAGCTTCTCATTAAGGGAGGATGAAGTTGAAATGAGAAAGAAATGGAAATTACCTCAAGAATAATAATGGTTGGAGTTTTGGAATAAAGAGGGACTTCTTTTGGGGAATCAATTACGGAAGACTTTGTGGAAACTTGGCCGGAGCTGTTTAATTCCTCCTTTTTCATGCATGCAGTAATGCTCTAAATATTACTTTTCCATGCTACCTTAGCTTATATTTTTGTATTTTTGATACATAAGACATTTATATATTAATTCGTTGACATACTGCTTTAATTTTGATGGATGTAAAACATTTATAAAATTACTTTTTCCTTTCGCGTTGTTTCATACTTATGGATACACGCAGCAATATTCATGATTATTTCTTTTTCCTGTTGTAATAATTTTTAACAACTGAAACATTTTTATGATGCCTCAGGCTGTAACAGAGCTAGAAGAGTGCTAGAATTATTTTTTATTTTATTATTAAATATTTTCATTAGCAATAGTGATGAAGGTGCTTGTGTATTGTACCTTCTTTTATTGCCGACTGTTATATATTCAATGCTGCATAATACTATTATTATTAACGTGTATTCCATACTGAAAGCTGTTTCGCATAATTTTGAAAAACTCAATCGCACCTCCTGAATGTTCATTTCGTCATGTACGTATACTCCCCTGCATGTTATCTATATCAGACGCGTGCCCTGAAGAGATGCTCAGGCTACGCATTAACAGAATACATTGGTTAGTTATACGAAAAAAACTTGAATGCTAAAAAGCTTTCTGCTATATAGTTATCCTATATAATTACATTGGATTATATCTACGGCTTGTCATGTAATAACTACTGTATGTGACTACTGGTATTTTTCAATCATGGTAGACACTACCTAATCTGACATTCATAATTATTTATGTAGTACTAATGAAAAGGTAAAAGCAACGTCAGAGTACTGTAATGGGCTAACTTTAAATTATAGCCGGTTAACCCTTATTTTGTTTACTTTTCTCATGAAACCCCATGATCAAGATGTTTTCAAAGCACTCCCCTTTACAATGTTTTTTCCTGCATTTACCAATCTTTTAGCGACGTTTTTTGTTACCTAGTTCAATTTTCTGAAAAGGAAATATTTAGCACTTCAGAATATTGATCTGCTACATCCGACACCTTCCTTATAATGTTGAGTTGGCCAAAAGTTTGTTCACTACCTCCGCCAATGATGTTATGTTTTGAGGTGTCTGTTTCTTTGTCCGTCACCAAGATTATTTAAAAAGTTGTTAACGGATCTTTACGAAGTTAACAGGAATTGTTGGGCATGTTAACAGTAACAGATGATTAACTTTTGGTGAAAATCCGTCCATCCCTTTGTTTATTTTCAGCTTATTTTTTCTTAGTACCATAACTCAAAAATCTATGGACAAACTTTCATTAAATTTACATGAATTCTAAGGTATGTTAGAAAGAGTAAATAGGCAAGCTTGTGCGATTATCTTTTTTTTTTGTCGCTGTGTTTGATTACATGCTTATCACGATAACTCAAAAAATTATGGATGGATCTTTATGGAATGTACAGAAGTTAGTAGTAATGTTAAAAATATATTGATTCAATTTTAATGAAGTTTAGTTGGTCCGGTTGTGTGTTTGACTTATTTTTGTCATTATGTTTGCTTGCAGCATAATTCAAAAAGTTATGAACGCATCTTCAAGAAAATTATGGATAGTGATAATACTATCGAAAGGCACAAACGATTAGATGTTGGTGTTGATGCAAAGAAAATCATGGTTTCAGAACCAATTTGAATTTTTCATTACCGTTGCCTTACTTGGCAGAGGTATGCGCTCTCAGAGTGCTCTCTAATTAATCCTAGTATCAGTTTTCCGGCCTATTAATCATTTTTCCTAGAATTTTTTCCTTTGGATACTGTATCCGGAACAGTGAGCCCTTGAAATGAAAGATCTGGCGGAGTACTATCGGCATCTTATCTTTTTACGTCAAGAAAGAAAGCAGCATCTACTCACCGACAGATGGGCAATACTGTTTCAAATACTGTTTGAAACAGTATTGAGAAATACTAGTACTAGTACTAGTACAGTACTGAGAAATACTGTTTCAAAAATGGCGTGCCAGAATTGGCTTTTTCGACTTCGATCAGGGACGTTTCAGTAAAAGATGAACCTCGCTAGCTCTGGCCGGCCGAAAGAGATTGATATCGGCCTACTGAAAGCTGTAGTCGAACAACAGTGCAGTTTGACGAACAGACAATTTGCATATATTCTCCACACATCCAAAGCAAGTGTGTAAGATGAATTTCCACGAAAAATAAAAAACTTTTTGCTCAACCCAATACATGCTAGATAAGCCTTGCATGACACCTCTGTCTTGCTTGGAAATGGTATAGCGCTCTGCTTATCCTCCAAACTTAATAATGTTTAACAAATATAGTGACTTGCAGGCTGTGATCGCAGTCCCTTTCTACAGAGAGAGACTATTCTTTTCCTCTGATACTTAAATTTAGTACATACTGTAGTTTTCAAATAAATAAACGATCCGAACTGAAGATAAGTTTTGAAGGGTTATTATTCCAGTGCGTTGCCCCCAGTTACCGTAGCGTGTTGAAAAAATACAATTATTTATTTTTGGTAATCAAATGACAAAGAAGACAAAAAAATACTTAAATGCCGAAGTTCATCGCAGCCGTTTAGATACATGGCAGAAGTGGTCTGAATGACGATATTACCCTTTTTTTTCAAGGTTCATATTTCCCCAGCTTTCTACCGCTAGAAAAAATCTTTGGTGAAACCGGCAAATTTTGTACCCTAGTGATCCTTCAATTTTCCCAACGTTTCCAAGTTAAATTTCACAAATCGTGCCTTTTGGTTCGTCTACTGCCGCCTATCTAATCTAATCTAAATCCTTATTTTTTTACAATGAAACGTTAAAATTTTCAATCATCTAAATTTATAATAGAAAATAAATTGTTGCCCACTTACACCCGAGTCTCCATACAAGCAACGCGTGCTCTATGACGCATCAACGCTTGTTTAGAGTTCTCGACTCTTTATTTCTCTGGCGATGAAAGAAATATTTGACAAGGTAGACGCTCAAACTTGGAAGCCCTGTGATCGATGAGTGAAGGTTGCGAGCCAAATTAGAGGGTTTCTCGTGGCCAGAATAAGTGGCGTTTTGAGCTTCAAATAAGCGGCAGGAGCTCAGTCATTGTTTCCTAGAGTACAGGCTCTCTGGTCCGCGATTGTAACAAACTGCCGAGCTCTCGCTGGGCCTCTGAACCGACATAAATAGATCGAAGTGAAAACCTTATAAGGAAGGACTGAAAGAGTGCCCTATGCTTCACT
>LQNS02278101.1:10713656-10726193 GCA_001587735.2 Parhyale hawaiensis | reverse complement strand
GGGGGGGGGGGGGGGGGGGGGGGGTGGTGCTCTCTCAGGACCTTGTCCCTTCAGCTCCGATTGGTTACATGCTCTGCTGCAGCTCCGACGGGTTACATGGACTCTACAGTATTCATGGTATAACTACGTAAAGGTAGACTGGACTCTACAGTATTCATGGTATAACTACGTAACGGTAGCCCCATCGCTTGACAAGTTCGCCACGTCACCTGGAGACCTCAAGCGCGGCTAGTGCCGTTGTTTCTCCTTTTTTATTCATTTGTTCTTTTTTCAAGTGAGTTCAAAAAAGTAATGTGAACAAAGAAAGGCAATTATCGATTATTCCCGTGATTTCTGCGCAAAAGATAATGAATTGACATTGGGCTTCTTTAGTGATTTTCGATATAGAAATTTACTGGCAAAGATGATGATACATCAGCAAGTGTTCGTAGCAAATTGGCAGCATATGGCTTCGTTTTTTTGCTATTTAGGTAGAAGGCAACAAAAAATATTAAAATCTTATCCTACGAAGCTATATTTGCGTACAATCAGGCTAATATCTTCATGCCTTAGCATCTGCACACTGCTGTACAGTTACATAACCTGGGCCCAACGTGAGGTACCTGCATTGTAGTTACAGTTTCCTAAATTGAAAAACCTGTGACTCACATACCATTGGTTTGCAGCAACTCATCCCTGCATAGCACGGCGTTATCACTTAAAAACTCTAAAACTGACATCTTTACTCCAGCGAGCTTATCTAACGTTTTATCTGTGGGCTACCGTGGAGCTCTACTCGGGTATTTACGTTCCGCGAGCACCGTCTCTTTTAGGTCATTCTGTGCTGCGGTTTGTGTGTTTCCGCTGGACTCCGGTGGTTTATGCTGATAACACCGGTTCAAGTTCATTGAATGCGCTGATTAATATTTAGTTATAATTCTGCTTGTTGCTCCCTTGGTGCCTTAGTTCCTGCCTTAGCACGACCGTTACGCTTTCACAATTAGATAGGAAGAAATTATGGAATTTTAGATGCCATCTCAATGGGGAAGAACCGTAGCCAATCTTTCTTTTATTAAGCTAGTGTTACTCACGGGTCATAGTTAGATTTGCTGTCAGACTTTGATCTTGTTTCACACTTCTTATCACCGTGCTTGGAATGCATGATACGGTTTATCGTATCAATGAAGAACAGTGTTTTTATTCTGTTGAATTTCCACACGCTCCAGTTCCTTGAAGCTCTCTTTCTCCAGGTCTTCAAACTTCTTCGAGCAAAATAATCGATATTTTAAACGGCCCGAGCTATACTTAAAGTAGCTGCCTGCATCCTGTCTACGAACGTATAATAAAACGAAACCGTGCCAACTAACTTGCAAATTTTCTGGCGAAAATACCTACTAATGGAATGCCTGGCTGTGTCAGTAGTTAGTTATTAGCTGCCCTCTTACAAAAAAAATTGGGAGATGAGACAGCTATATCAAAGGAAAGTAGCGGGAAAATATTAAGTAAGAGAGAACCTGCAAAGCTTAACAGAAGCCAGCTACTGATAAATTGGTCAGGTGTGTGCGTTAGTGTTTACTGCTCATTGAACGCATCCATAAACAATGAAAAAAATAGCAGTAATACCTCCGCCAATCATTCTAATGATAATGGAAAATTTACATTCGTCCTGAAACCATATTTCTTTTTGGACATTTCCAAAATCTGGTCATTTGGACCTGTTGACGTTAATGACGGTCTGTGTAATTCTATTGAAGAAACGTCGGTAACATTTTCAGTTAAGTTCTAGCAAATACTAAAACACAAAATCAAACACAGATACCAACAAACTGATCATCACCAAAATTTAGTTACTTGCACCCATTACATTTTCAACAACTTCTTTGAATTTAATAAAGATCCGTGCATAACTTTTAAAGTTATTTTCTGGTAGCCATAAGAACAAACATCGACTAACGGACTGGCTGACGGACGGACGGACTGACCGCAGAAATTCGGCCAGCCTCTTTTTGTAATATTCCCAAAAATTACTGCAAGTTTCATGAAGATTTGTTCGTAAATGTTGGAGTAATGTTACCAAAATAAAAATGCAGACCAACGGATCGTCACCAAAAGTTAATCATACATGTTTACTGGCGTGCCAAATATGTCCTATAAACTTCATAAGAATTTGATGACAGACATTAAAGCCTAGATAAAACAATTTCCATGGCGAAGGTAGCAAGGGACTACCGAAAAAATTAAAGGGCTTTCGCAATTGAATGAATGAAATAAGTAATGTAGAGAGAAGAGAAAATTCATGAGGCATTGAAAGGAAGCGAAGATTTGAGAAACGCAGTCATGAAAGGTGAGCTACTGCGATTGAAAAAATGTGAATAGATAGTACGTCTGTTGTTTCGGTTAGTTGACAAGCGTTGGGTGAAATGAAGAACATGGGTAGATGAAGAACGTAAAGTTAGCTGAGGAGCGTTGAAATAGACCGAGTTGTGTTAGATTGGAGCGTGAGCTGTGAATGTTAGCGTAGACGAGGAGCGTTAATTCGAGGAGAAGCGTGAGGTTGGAGGAGGAATGTTAGGTTAGGTGACGAGCCTTAGGTCAGAACAGAAGCGTTATCATGGATGATTAGCGTTAGATTAGATGAAGTGTATCAGGTGACATGAGGAGTATAATTGCAGAGGAGAAGCGTTAATATGGGTGAGGAGTGTTTGTTTCGATGAGGGGATTAAAGTTACATAGAGCAGCGTAAGATGACGAGTGATTTGTAAGAAAAGGTGCATTGGGTCGAACAATGAACTTTAATTCGGATGAAGAGCGTCAGATTATTAGTCTCATATTAGTTGTTTAAGCTTCCCTAGATACAAATATGGTGATTGAAGAGAGGAACAGGAAGGGACATGTAGTATGTCGACAGAAATGGGGCACCCATGCACGAAGGTGGACTAGCTCGCACGGGAACAGCAAGTCGGGAAAGAAGAGGAAGGGCAGATGAAAGTAATATCAGTAGAAGTACGAATTCAGAAAGGAAGAACAGTTGGCGCAAAAGACAGTTGTCTCCAAGGTCAGCTAATGGCTAAGGTAACCTACACAAACCTCTTGGGGGCGCTACTTCCCATAACATAGGATAGGCAAGCCTAACCGACCTAATCCTATAGCCTATGGCCCATCCTATGCCACCTGAGGGGTGTTAGATTAATTGAGAAACGTTAGAATGAATGAAAAGCGCCATCACATTGAGTGATGGATGTTAGTTTGGATGAGAAACGTTTGATCGGGTAAGGGGCCTTTGGTCGGATGAGGAACGTTAACTTTAATAGCTTAAATGGGTCCAGTGTTGCAATGGACGAGGAACGTTAGGGTGACTGAGAGGCGATAGGTTAACCCTACAAAGGGAGACCTGAGGTGTATTGCACCTCACCCTGCAGAAATTTGTATATATATTGTTTTCAAATTTCAGTTGAATTGCTGGGAACTTGTGACTTTTCGTTAAATGGCATTTTTCATGTTTTGTGAAAAAATTTACGTGAAAATACCATACATAAGTGAAAATACCATAGATTTGATGATAAATGGTCCCTATAAGGGGAGACCTGCGCTATAGTGCACCGCACCCTGCATTCGTACGGCCGGCAGCCCCATACGTTTCAACTTCTGCGTACCTGCATGTAACTTCATCCCAGGATTATAATTACTGATGGACAACGAAGCTTTATACACATTATTTATAATAAATATGACCACCTTAGCTAAATGAAGCTACATCAGTGCAGTCGCAGTCCATTGTATACAGTATCATTGAATGGATATTGTTGGGTATACTCGTAGTACATTGATTGTTCTGCGTGCGCAGACAGTACAGTCCCTGCAACACAGCAGGCACCTCACAGTTCCCGCAACACACGCACACTGCCTGTATTGGTGAGGAAACTGACAATGTTATTCGACAAAATGTATATGATTGTATGCTTTCTCCCGTTCTCTTAGAAAAGTTCATTTTATGGTGTTTTATCATAATTTACCATTGAATTGATGATTTTAATTTTATCTCAACTCAGGTATGAATGTCTGAAGAGTATGCCTGTTGATTTTTAAACCGAAATACCAATCAATAATGAATTTTTTAACAAATCATTAGGCTGAAGTATGTTGCACCTCACCTCTCCCGTTATAACTCTTCGCTTGGGGTCTCCCTTTGTAGGGTTAAATGAGGAGCGTTTTTTTTCGATGAGGAACGTTAGCTTAGATCTGCAGCGTTAAGTTGGACGAGGTACGTTAAGTTAGAGCAGTGGTAAATGGTAAGTGCTGTTCGAGATAGATAAGGTGTGTTGGGTTAGGTAAGGTGCACAGCTACGTTAGATGAAGTTCGTTGGGGAGATGTGGGGGAATAGTAATGCGGCATGTTTTAAGACTCACATGGGGCATCGCATGTATGGCTGGTGTTAGTTTAGACGATATATGTAAGGTAAACGGACGTTGTTGAGTTAGACAGAGTTCGTCAGTCTTAAGTGACTGGCGTTAACTTAGACGGTGTGGGTTAAAAGAGCTGCATTATCTCAAAACTAATTTGAATTATCATACAGTAACGCGGGTCTGGGACATTTTAAAAAGTAAAGACATCCTTGAACTGTAGAATTTCCACGGGTCCCGCTGGTCTTTAGTTAAAGCTCTTATTTATATCTATCTGCATATTGCACTCAAAAATAAATGTTTGTTTATCTCACTGATACTACAATCAAGGCTACACTACACCTCCCACGGCTGCAACGTCGCATCGTCTTCCACTGTGAGAAGGTAAGCACAGCCAGTCCCGCCTTAGCAAAAGAGGGGAAACCTCCTCATGGAGCAGCCAAAAGGTATCACAAAAATAAATTGATGTCTAGCTGCAAAATAAAAAGCTTACAAAATAATGTAGAAAAATTTCTGGCAAGAATCAAACGCGGTGAATATTTAGCAATTCGCTGAATCGTTTTGCATTGCAGCGTTGATCCAATCCTTGCCGTCCAACATTCGCAAGCTTCGTTCCATGGAGGCAAGTTCGACTGAGCGCTGAAATGAAGCCCTCGAGGATTGAGTTGCTCGAAACTTCAAAGCGAAACTTTGACTTTGTCACTTTCAGTCGCGTTGCAGGTGTTAGAAGCAACGCTACTGTATTGAGCCCGTTGAACGTACTAATTTACTGAGAAAGATTGAGTACCTGGGAGTCT
Source organism: Parhyale hawaiensis (assembly GCA_001587735.2). Taxonomy (NCBI): domain Eukaryota; kingdom Metazoa; phylum Arthropoda; class Malacostraca; order Amphipoda; family Hyalidae; genus Parhyale; species Parhyale hawaiensis. The sequence continues at coordinate 10,721,016 of LQNS02278101.1, read as the reverse complement.
GGTGCGTAACTCAATGAGGGTCAGTATCTGCAACTCAATTACGAGGGTCAGAGCTAGCGCACCTGTGTGAGGTTTCAAAGAAGCCAAACTTAAAAGGCTTAATTTGGGCGCTCAATCACACACGCATAAAGTCGATTACCTGCGAAACTACGAGGAACTCAAAATTACTCCGTAAGATAGAGGGTTCCGTCGGCTCAGTATATGTTGGGTTGCTTCTAGCACCAGCAGCTCGATGCAAAGTCACGACGCCAAAGTACCTGTCTGTTGTTACGGTCAAGTCAAGTCGAATGGGCTTGGCTTAGGTCGACTTTAATGACCCAATCGAACGCGCCTATAGATATGAATACTCAATGGTATTTAATAGCGTGTTGTAATGCTTGTGTTGAGAAAATATCATTTCAGTATCGTTATACAATGTAACGCTGTACGGCTTTCCCTCCTTGGGACATTTCCTTAGAGAGTTTGTATTCCACCGTCAATAACTGTGGAACTTGAAAGTTTACTTTTTATTATGTTATTGCTGATGATGTTCATTAGCCAGCGACTGTATACCATTCTTTTCGGTCAATTTGGGTGAGAGCAAATATTATTTGTGAGTTTGAGTGAATTTTCGCACAGCACGCTTAGTAACACTTTCGATGAGGGGGAAATTTTACGTCCTTAGAGAAGGAGATGTGGGAGGTATGCGGTGCAGTGCGGCGATTCAAAAAGTTGCACTGAGTAATTACCTCCACCAAGATGTCTTTATTACATCCACCAAGATGTCTTTATTATCTCTACTAAGATGTCTTTATGACCTCCACCAAGATGTCTTTATTACCTCCGCCAAGGAGAATATGTTTTTGTCGAGTTTGTCTGTTTCTGTATTTGTATCTTTGTCTGCCACCACGAGAACTCAAAAAATTTATCGACGAATCGTTGCAAAATTTACAAGGGCTGCCAAGTATATTAAGCTCAACACATGATTAGCTTTTGGTGAAGCTCCGGTCATTTGTTAGTTTCTCTGCCTATTTTTCAGTGCATAATTCAAAAAGTCATAGACGCATTTCCATGAAATTTGCAGGAGTTGTCAGGCATATATATCAAAAGAGAAAATTACCAAGTTCTTGTGATGATCTGTTCGTTAGTTTGTTTGTGTGTTTGTGTTTTTGTGTGTTTGTGTGTAGGTGTGTTTGTGTGTTTGTGTGTAGGTGTGTTTGTGCGTTTATTATTGTGCCTAATGGGGACACATATGTGTTCTACGAGTCAACTATGGGGACATTTTTGGTCCCCACAATTATGGGGACCAAGTCCCCATAATTTCCAAAAAAAGCCAAGTCCCCAGGATTTCAAAATGAGAGAAATGCTCACACAACACGTACACGCCCGCATGCGAATTTTCAGCGAAGTCCCCATTAAACCTGTTCATGGGTTAAATGATTACACACTTACATAAAAATGTTAGCTGAGTGTATGATTTTCCGGCCAGTTTGTGAGCACGGGTCTGGGCTGTCCCCGCAAGCGACTGCTCGTCTAACAAGAAACTCACCTGGTACGTTGTGAGAACTTCGATGCGTGCAGTGAGTTGTGGGGACCTTCAGATTTTCTTACTGTCAGCGGTTCTGGGTACCTGAAGCTGTTTCACATATTCATCATATATTAGATTAGATATTCGGCAGTAGACGAACCAATAGGCCCATTCCCAAAAAGACAACGAAACTTACGCCCCGGCCCTGTATGAGCTATTGCCATTACATTAGAAGGATTTAGAGGACTGGAGAAAGAAAAAGCGAAAAAAGGAGGGAAGAGTCCTTGCCAAAGAGACGACCATAAATGCACGCAAGCACGATCAAGAGCTGCTGACATGCGGAGCTTAGAGACATCAAACTGTGTAGTTAGAGCGGGTGAGAAAAAAAACGGATTAAGGTGGCATTGGAAGCTTTGGCCGTTAAGAGTTTGCGACTCCTGGAGGAGGAGGAGGAGTTCTTAGCTGTGGAGGATGTCTCTCCCAATGTATCTCAAGACGATTTTTAAACGCGTTGACTGACTCCGCACTAACAACATCGGAAGGGAGTATATTCCAAATACTGACTATGAAATACGGAAAGAACTGCTGACTTAAGGTCATTTTTCGAGCTTTAATGCTTGAGTTTTTTTTAACGTTGTTTCTCAAGCGATCATTGAGGTCTCTTCAATTAGTCTCGTTGTAGGTACGTCATTGAAGCCATTCAAGTACTTGAATGTTTCTATTAGTTGCCCCCTGAGTCGTCTTTGCTCGAGAGAAATCAGACCCAGTTCTTTTAGGCGACATTCATACGTCTTATTTCGCAGCTGAGGTATCAATTTCATTACCCTGCTTTGGACTCTATCCATGTTATCGATATCTTTACACAGATGTGGCGACCAGAATTGGACAGCAAATTCTAAGTGTGGCCGCCATAACGCCTTGTTCTAGGGAACGATGATGTCCGTGGAGTTGTATTCAAAATTCTGGTGATGAATCCCAGTACTCTGCTTGCTATTTTCACACTCCTGTCAACTTGCTGACTGTGTTGTAATTTGTGTGTAATAGTGATTCCCAAGTCAAGTTGGTGGGTGACAGTAGCCAAAACCGTCCCGTTCATTTGCAATGGGGGCGAAGGGTTGATCGGCCCTATGTGCATTACAGAGCATTTGTCGACATTAAAGCTCATCTGCCACGTTGTGCTCAATTCCATGAGGTGGTCAAAGTCTTGTTGAAGCTCGGCTCTTTTCGTAGCAGGATGACATAGTTTAGTATCGTCCGTAAATTTACTGATTTTACTACTGATATCAAGATCGAGATCATTGATGTAAACTGAAAACAGAAGTAGGCCAAGCACGCTACCTTATGGAACCCCTGATGAAACGTGAATCCAGGCTCTCGTTTCTCCTTCAAGCTCTACTCCCTGCTGCCGACCCGTAAGCCATGCCCTGATCCGTCGTCGTAAGTAGTCTCCCTGGATGCCATGGGCTTCCAATTTTACATTAGTCGTTGATGGGGGACTTTATCAAAAGCCTTTTGGAAGTCTAGTTACACAAGGTCCACACCCTTTTCTTCAACTTTAATATCTGTAACTTTTGAGAAAAAATCCAGTATGTTTGTTAAGCAGCTCTTCCATTTTAGAAGCCATGCTGAGTGTCGGACATGAGCTGCTGCATCCTCAGGTGATCAGTGATGTGCTTTTTCAAGAGGCGTTCGATGATTTTGCTGACCACCGATGTAAGACTGATTGGTCGATAGTTGCTGGGGCCTTTCTTATCCCCCTTCTTATGCATCGGTATCACGTTAGCTAGTGTCCAATCCTGTGGAACTTCTCCTGTTCTTAGAGACCGATTAAATATTTCGAGCAGTGGCTTCGCGATGACTGGAGCCATTTCCCTTCGTACACGGAAAGTAAGATTATCAGGGCCAGTGGACTTGTACATATTTAGATGGGTTACTTCTTGTAGGATCTCGATCTCCGTGAAAACAAATGTGTTTATGGGAACAACTTGTATCGGTGCTGGTTCAAGAATATTCTTGACATTTTCAATAGTAAATACAGAGATGAAATATTCGTTCAAGATTGTGGTTTTGCCTCTTAGGTCATTGGTGATGGCGCCGTTAGGTTTTTGAGCGGACCTATGGATTCTTTTTTAGTCTTCTTTCATTTATATTTTTACAGAATGCCTTTGGGTTGCGTTTAGTCAAAGCGGCTACGGAAACTTCTTTTTCCCCTTTTGTGGTCCTGCCATTTTTCTTTACATCCAGACATGCCCTTATGTGACTGAACCTATTCTCCTCTGTTGGATTACGCTTCTAGGCACTTATCGCCTTGCAATGCAGTATTTGACTGTCCCATTCATCCAGAGGGGATCATTACTGATACGAACTCGTTTATTTGGGATTTATCGTTCAGCTGCACTCAGGATGCTCGTCTTCAAAATATGTGAGCGTTGTTCAACACTGGCGTCTCTCATACGGGTTTCAAAGTCAGTTGTTCCTATTGCAGTTGCCATTTCCTAAAAATTTGCTCGTCGATAGTCTGGCAGCTTGAGACGACTCGCATTAGTGTTAAATTCATTGCCAGTTTTGAGCGTAAATTCAACCATGTTGTGGTCCCCAAGCGGGTCTAGGATGGCTAGGTCAACAATTTCACAATCAGCATTAAAGAATACCAGATCTAGAATATTACCGTATCGCGTGGGTTCATTCACGTGCTGGGTCTGGTGGTGGTGGCTGAGGAGTTGAGCAGTTTACTGCCTATGACTGGGCTGCGCAGTGCACTCCAATCAATTTTGGGAAGGTTGAAGTCTCCCATTAGAATTGTTTCATTCTGAGCACTCAGTGTATTTTCGATTTTATTGTAAAGTGCCATATCAGTTTCAACGGTTCTGCGAGGGCTCCTATGGGCGAGCATGATATTCACCGACTATCGAATACCGAGATGAGCATGGGTAGTGATAAATTCATATTCTTTAGTAGCTGCGAAACTTTTGCAGAAAGGATTGAGGTGATTTTTTATATATATGATGGACCCCCTCCTCTGCCACTATCTGTGGGTCGATCTATATTGAAACATTTGTAGCCTTTCAATGCAACTTCTCCTTCCAGTTTTTTGTTTGAGAGGTTGATACATGTTTCAGTGAGAGCTATAACATCGTAGGCTAGAGTGGCTGCTATAGCTTGCAGTTCGTTCATCTTGTTCATCATACTCTGGATGTTACCAAATAAAAAGTTGATGCCGGTGTTTGCATACTTCGTCTTGTTTAATGGTGCATTTGGAGTGTCCGATTCTTGTGAAAAGATAAGGGATAGGCGATCAAGGTATTGCCAGGATCAGTCAGAGTGCCTGTTTGAAGTTGAGCAGGAGAAGAGGTTTGTATTTCGGCTTGACAGTTATCAGAATGCTTTACGTCGGCGTCTATTTGGCAGATGACAGGTCGTTTCCCGCCGAGTTTGCCTTGCTTCTTGTTATTCTGGTTTGTGGCGGCTGGTCAGGGTTGGACTTGGGTATGCTATAAGCACTTGATGTTCGGGAACTGCGGTTTCCCTGATGCGTTGGTGCGTTTGCGGCTCTCGGCAGGGATCCACGTGTTTTGCCACACGTATCTGGGACTGTGATCTTGCCTGGAAAACTCTTGTCGGACTCGATCGTTCAATTTTTGATGAATTCAAGGAGGTTCGGCAGGCTTCGTAAGGTGGTCGGCCCCTTTTGTGTCCTTCCACACGAGAGAGACTAGAGATGTCCCTCGTACCAGGTCGGCTATCTCGATCGACAGCCCACCTCACGGGACAGAAAAAGGAAAGTAGTGCACGTACCTAACTTCACAAAACTAACCTCGTCAGCAGGAACTGCGGCCAGATGCTACATCCCCTGCGGAGAAAGCACTCGGGACCTTTGGGTGCGTAATGCCCAAACATATTGTGGCAGGGAAAGATCTGGTTTATTATGTTGTCTTGTCTGCATTTCTGTTTCAAAAATTACACAGAAGCTAACAATAGATCAAGATTGACTATTATAAATCCCGTGAAGTACTCAACAGAAAGAAACGCGCCCTTGTTTTAAGACTAAGAAATTTATGTCAGTATCTAGAAATACTGTCAGTAGTAGGGCTAGGATGACATCAACGGACCGTGCAATAAAGACCACTTAGCTTTTATTCATAGATTTATCTATAAATATATTTTGTGACCCTTCGGGTATCAGGATTAAAGACGCGGAAATTCGCCCCGGTATCTAACTTACGTAGCACCGAATAGAACTCGTAGTCTGGACGGTGCGAAGTAGCGATCGGTTTCATAGTATGTAAGTAGACAACTCAATTTTTGTCTAAACGTTGTATTTATTTGTATATATGCTTCCAAAAGTTTTAACATGATCATTTTACTTTTAAATTTTCATATTTCTGCAGGATTAAATGTAAGTGTATACCTCAGTCTCGGCTAGAAATGCAAAAGCTGATCACTTTTCCTAACTCTAGAGTATTTCTCGTTGCGGACAGTACTGCATTGTTGGGATGAAGTTGCCTCCCTGTCTCTTGATTACGAAGTAGAGGTAAGACTTTAAAGGACTGTGACAGAGAAGAAATGCGTTTTCTACAGAGAGGGAACTCTGGATGAAAGACACCTCGGAGCTTGGTTTGTATTGTAGTGACTAAATCTAGCTACAGTACACTTGCTTCACAGCACAGTAGGCAATAGCTTACTAGTTGCAAGTGAAAAAAGATCAGCGTTTTTAGAAGTAATATTTTCCATCGTCACTTAATTAACGACGCCCCAGAGTCCAAGTCCATAGGTATATTGATCACACTACACACACTACATATATACCTACACTTACATATACGCACAAATCAATATGCTCTACAGCCCGCATTCACTCACGACCATTTTCACTCACTTCAATAGATGGCGGCAGCCTTTCGCTATCGTTCGCAGCCATTCATTAGGTCAAGCAAAAATACAATCAGCCAAAAAGCTCTTCTCTTTCGTCAGCTGTGAGAGGCTTTCCGTAATCTGCAAATTGGTATCCCCAATAAACGCTTTGAGTCTCCCAATGGACGAAGAAATGCGCAGAAAAATTATTTTTCAAAGGCAGTCTGCTTTCCAGTCACCAGCAGATATCGTAATTAAATTGGAAATGTTTTGTCTCATGAATATGAGTAAGGTACATAAAAACCTCTCTAGTGAGGACTGAAGGACGTTCTCAACGTGAGGGACTTTCCAAGCGTTAATGTATTTATTTCAGTGTACTACTCCCACATCATGCCACGGAAAGTGTAAACCTGAATTTACAGAAAATATTCAGAGCAAAGCAATTCAATTCTTTTACAGTTATATTTGAATACTATATGTTGAGAATTAGCTATGAAGATGTGAAACTTACATAAAACTAGCGCAAATTTGATAAACTCCTCTCATCATTGGGGAAAATTTATTGTTTGCTAGACGACCCGTGACCCGTTGGGTCGTCATCACGATCGTCTTGTCTGTCTTTCGTGTCCATTTTGCTTTTTTCTCACCAGTATCTCATACTGATCTTTCTTCCATCAGTTCTTCTCCTTCTTCTTTCCCGACTTGCTGTTCCCATGCGCGTTGATCCTGTGCGGGAACACCCTCGTGCATGGGTTCCACGTGTCTATTATCACACAACGTGTCCATTCATTCTTCCTCTGTGACATCGCCTTTGTTGTGGAAACGGAGACTTAAACTTCTGAATATCATAATAATAGTCACGATCGTCTGTGCTTATTTATTTAGCTGATCGTAAACCACACGCTATTCGGCCGTCCTCTCCTGCCCGTCAAGGAGCTGCCCATACGGCTCACTGTCAACAGATTCTATGCTTGTCTAACGAATATTCAACACGCAGTCTGA
>LQNS02278101.1:10662296-10687776 GCA_001587735.2 Parhyale hawaiensis | reverse complement strand
TCTTTCTTTCTTTTTGTTTATGGTACGTATGAGTTTCAACCTGAGATATCCTCTTAACAATAAATCAAGTTAATTCAATTGACTGCAAAAGAAAAGGAGGTATAGTCACGATGACTAGCTAGTTAACTGCAGACAAACTTGTTTGGATCAACCAAACTATATAATAAATACCATCGTCTATTCATGTCCTTATGCATATATTTATATGTTTATTTGTTTGTTTATTTGTTTATACGTTTATGTATTTATATGTTCATGTTTTGCATAATGGGGACCGATGTGTATTAATCTGTTTATTTATTTGTTTGCTCGAGTATTTGCTGTGTTTGTTCATTTATTTTCCTATTTGTTTGTTTCTCAATTTTATGTCACGTGTGAAGAAAATAGATTGGTAGGTGAAAATAAGGCCTGGTTGCAAACGATGGCAGAAGTATGCAGCAATCTTATATTTGAATGCACTTTATGCATTGCCAACGTCGAGCTAAAAGCATTGCAGATATTTGAAGCTTTCATTGGCCGTTCTCATGCATCGGGATTCTTGGTTGCTTCCCGCAGATAATTTCGCTGTATCACTTATTCTTTTAACATGATTTCATTCGTTGACGAAACAGCTTTTCACAGAGCTAAAAACTGATATGGAATCTTGACGTATCCATGATACCAAGTCAAAATTAAGATTTTCAATGAAGTTTTAGTGAATGCAAAAACATGACATATATCTTCCAAAATGCAAAAATTTTTAAAAAATATTACCAGATGTCTCGTGTCGTGTTAGTAGGTTAAGAATTCATAAAAAAGTTTTATTTCCAGCCTTAGTCGTTTTGTAGCGTGCTGTTATTACAGCCACAAAAATGAATTCAATTTGTGCTGTTTGGAAGTTAACCTAGAAATAACTGGAAAATCTTAAAAATTTTGGAATGAAATTTAATCGATTTTGTAAGTGTTCGCAGCAGCCCTACTTATTACCTCTGCCAAGGAAGCTGTAGATGTTTCCTGCTGGGGGTTAATTTGTCTATGTCTGTTAGCAACATAACTCAGACAGTTGTGAACTGACCTTAATGATATTTGTAAGAATCGCTGGAAATGCCACGAGGAATAAACGATTAAATTGTGGTGATGCTTAGAATTTTCATCCTGAGAGCCCAGGAATCTGTCGATTCTGGACCAATTTTGAATTCCGGGAAGTAGTTAAATTTCCAGGACATCCCGGGAAAGTTCTTCTTCCAAAAATAGAGCAGAAATTCGCTCACGAAGCTCCAGTTGCTTATTTCGTAGCGGCTCAGTCACGCTTAATGCGGGGCAACTTAAGGTCGCAAGATTGAAATTTGCTAAAAGTCGTTATCTCTCGCATTCCCTGTGTGGTTTGTACTGCATATTTCTTCTTTTCAGTGACTCGGCGAGCAACTTTATAATTGCGTCGAATAATGTCTTTCGGCATGTCAATTACGCAACAGCTGCCGGGATGTTTTTCTATCATTGCCGTCATAGCTTCAATTGTTAAGAGACGACTAAATGCTTCCGAATAGAATGGCTCATTGTAGCGGATGATGCATCAGGGAACTCGGAAACGGTGCTAAAATATGTAAATGTCAACACTTGTAGCAGCTTGCTTGCTGCAAAGGTCAATGGTTGTCAGTCACAATGCAGTTACACACTACGTACCTATTCTGATACATTGGCGATTTTCAAACGGGGTGGCCGTGAAATGGAGGCCCTTCGATATGGAAACAGGTGTAAATGCTGACCTTTTGTAACCAGTAGGAGGGCCAGACGCGAGTTTATTTCCACAGTGGATGTAGCCGTTGAAACATAATTTTTTATGTGTATATAGAATTAGTCTGTCGACTCAACGAAAACGTTTTTGTTTCAGTGAATCTTGGTGTACATATATAGCAGGACATGCGTGTGTGCAAATATTATTGTGCGCTCCAATACTTATTAATCTATTTGCCTGACTGTTAGACTGCAATAATCGCACTGTGGAGTCTACCAGCTAATTTGCTGGAACGTTTACCAAAGAAGAGGATAGAAGAAACTTTTCTTCGATGCAAATTCCAAAACTTACGCGGCGCTTGGGCGCAGCGCACTTCCAATCGTATCCTTGCTGCCGAGGGCCACCCACTCTTGACCTTTTTTGTACGCAAAATTCCATCTCTGATGAAGCACCAAAACCGCTCATTGATTATTTGAGTTCAAATTTTGGTTAAGAACTCGCTCAATATCGAAGACTGTTAGGGCACGTTCGATTGGGTGACTAAAGTCGATCTAAGCCACGCCCACTTCACTTGTCCGGATATGCACACAGGAACTTTAGCTTCATCACCTTGAGTTATGTTGCGGGTGCCAGAAGTGGAAACATTAATTATGGTAAGCCGACTGCAACCTTCATTTCACAGAGTAAGTCTAAGTTCATGGAAGTCTCACAGGTACCTCATTGGGAGTCAACACCTGAAACTTGAATCAACAAGGCGAAACCAGGGCACATGTCTGCAGATTCGAACAAGTTGAGCCTCAGAGGCTTGACTTCACTGCCCAATCGAACGCTTCCTTAAAGTAGCGGTTTTTTACGGACCGTTTCATGAATACTAAAGAAATTAACAGTATATGTCAGTCACAGATATTGCAGCCTCAGGAGACCATGAGTGTTCCTAGTTGATAATACATACGTACATCTTACGAAGGAGTAAATAAAAATAATTTTTTCGTCGATAATGTATTTGAACCATCGAAAGCATGATATTTATGCATATGATATGTCAGCAGACTTTGGTTGCCTTTGCAAAGGGAAACCTTATTAAAATTCCCAGGATTTTTGTTGCAATAATTTAAGTGTAAAGGTAAAGTCAACTTGACTGCATCCTCTTCTGGGAAACCCACAAACAGCACCCACAAATTCGTGCTGCGCATATAAGGCAACTGGCCCCAGAAGAGTAAATTTGGCTGTTGTCGACCACGGGTCGCTAAAAACCATGGTGCCATCGACGGAAGGTTCAACGACCCGGGCCTCCCCCTACCCTCCCATTTCTAGGTAAGATAAGTGCCTCCGCAGTAGCTCTGCATATCAAGCAACTTTACTTACTAGTGCCTCGAGCGCCTCAAAGATCGCTCACCTGACTCAGTACGCGATCCCAGCAACTAAAGTGCCAGCAGTCCAGCACGCAAGGCCGCTGCTACCGTGGGGATTTTAATTTAGTACCGAATATGAAGTTGTTGTTATTATTGAAACATAGAAACTCCATAGAATTTATTCGTAAAAAAAAGCAACAATACGGTAATGGTCATATATAAAAAACGAGACAGATCCGCTGACAAAAAGCTACACTAAGCCCGGTCGCTTCTTGGGCCGAATAAAAATATTAACAACATAACAGCATGCGTGGTACAACAAATGAATTATTCACAGCGTCCAATGCATGCATTAAAGGAATTCTATTCAGACTTAGATAAGGACGGGAAGAGCGCCGGTACTAGTCATTGACATGAGTAGCGTCTCTACATTTCCTCTTCAGTGCAAAGATGTCGATAACATAGAAAGATTCCAACGCAGAGAAACGAAATTGATATCTCAGCTGCGAAACAAGCCGTATGAATGTCGCTTAAAGGAACTGGGTTTGATCTCTCTCGAACAAAGACGACTCAGAGGGAAACTAATAGAAACATTCAAGTATTTGAATGGCTTCAACGACGTATCTACAACGGCACTCTTTGAAAGAGATCTAAATGATCGCTTGCGAAACAACGGTCAAAAACTCAAGTATAAAGCTCGAAGAACNGTTCTTTCCGTATTTCATAGTCAGCATTTGGAATAGACTCCTTTCCGACGTTGTTAGTGCGGAATCAGTCAAGGCGTTTAAAAATCGTCTTGACTTACATTGGGAGAGACGTCCCCCACAGCTAAGGATTCCTCCTCCAGGAGTCACACACTCTTAACGGCTAAAGCCTCCGGGGCTTCCTAAATCCGTTTTCCTCTCTCTTCCGCTCCAACTACACTGTCTGACATCTTTAGCTCCGCATATCAGCGGCTATTGATCATAATTTCATGTATTCGTGATCGTCTCTTTTGCTGAGACTCTTCTCCCTCCTCTTCTTTTTTTTTTTCTTCTCTTTCCCCCAGTCGTTTATAACCTACTCACTTAATGGCAATAGCTCTTAGAAGGCCGGGGCGCAAGCTTCGGTGTCTCTTTGAGAATGGGCCTGTTGGTTCGTCTACTGCCGCCTATCTAATCTAATCTAAAAAAATACCCAGGCATTGGTAATAGAAAATCTGCGTCTATTTCCTTTAAGAGTTTGACGACTTGGAAAATTGTCCCCTGCTTTTCTACTTCGAGTCTGGTAGCCGGTACTCTTAATCTGCATATCCTGATATTGTAATTTCTCAATGGTTGCAGGGGTAGGAGGTATTTATCAAATGAACTATTATCATCGTGTAAAAACTTACGAGCAAATTTTAGTGAGAAATATCTATGAATATCGTCAAGCTGGAGAAAAACTAATGCTCTGTACATATCGCCTACATGAATTTCAGGTACATAGTCGATAGTTTGAACTTTCAAAATTGCACGTAATATTTTGTTCGTCAAAACTGAGACCCTCTTTCTTGTTGACGGGGTACACCCCCCCCCCCATCACTATTCAATGCAATAAATAATATGGGGATAAGCAATGTAAAATAAAGATCTCTGGGAATACGTACTTTTATTATTAACAGTAGGACAAGACTTGCAATAAAGGACATTTTTAGGTCGATGGTATATTTTCTTGACGTCAAGCTTTCGATTCATCTTGAAACATCTTCACGAATTTTATTTTAAATGAAAGATTTTAAAGTGAGAGATTTGAAACGATAATATTGTTTGGTATGTAGGATACTTCTACCACATTCTTTGCTACACCCAATTTCAGAATATCTCAATTGTTCTTCCTGAAGATGATTCAAGATGAACTGAAAGCTTGACGTGATGAGAATATACCATCGACCTAAAAATGTCTTTAATTGCAAGTCTTGTTCTACTGTTAATGATAAAACTACGTTTTCCTAGAAGTAAATCGATTCGCGAAGTTCTGCTAAAAAGATCTCTGAGGGTACGAAGAGAGAGTTTTCTCGACACACAATAAAACAATCCTAATACTCTGCTAAGCTTATTACATACTTGGGTAATATGTAGATTAAAAGGAAGTTTCGAATCTAAAATAACACCTAAATATTTTATTTCCTTCACCCACTCAAGTTTAACATCATTATTATTATCGAGGGGATTCGGTTGGATCGGTTGAGCGATGTTCAGCTCTACACTCTGGCGCCGGGTCACATCCCGTGACCTAAGGCTCAGAGCACTTTGCGAATGATTTGCGCTGTTCCAAGCAGAGCGCTCTTCTGGAGGGTTCCTGGGTGGAGATGGCCGCACTTCAGCTCTCGTAGGGCAGTCTTGAGATTCTTAGACATTGCTCCCAGAGCTCCGATGACCACTGGAACGACGGCTACCTTCATCTGCCAGTCTTTGGAGTTTGCTGGCAAGGTCGCGGTAGTTTTCCTTCTTCTCCGCCTCCTTGTCCACTATTATTATTATTATTATTACGTAATTAGTTTGACCACCTCGGATCCACCACTAGGATAGAAAACCGTATATGGTGCGCCAGTCTGCGTTTGTTTATCTATTTGTAAGTCATTCTGTTGGTCAGAATTGCCTTACTTGACTGAAATTTGAGCTGGAGAGCATCTCTAATTTTAAAATTTTATAGTCATATAAAATATCAAACATGACAAAGAAGCCCTAAGTATTTTCTACACATTTTTTTACCTTTTTCATGCTTCAGAATTGATGAACGCTGCTCAAATTTCCATCCTCATTTAAAAATTTATATGCTGAAAACACAGCCTTAAATATCCGATATTGCTGTGGCCATTTCCAGCTCTCAAAGATAGACCAGCAGCCTCAACCGCTTACCGCCGCGACGTATGCATCCGCTTTCGTGCGCATGGCACGAATAACATTGCTGAGAACGTGACCGAATGGTACTTTTCGGTGGCGGAAGGTCAACTCTTAGAAGAAAAAAATCTCTTTATGGCGAAAGTCCATGGCTCTCACCGCCGTATGTGTTAAAACACACGCAAAAAAAACCAAAGAGGAGGGAAGAGATCAGAAGGAAGCAAAATAGAGGAAGAGCCGAGGGGGCCAAGCCGTGGGAGCGTCGGAAGCTCACCAATAAAGCTGCCTCGTATCTGGCGCATACATAATCGGTGGCATGACAGCGCATTCCTGGAGCCCTGAGGTCCCTCAAAAAAGCATAAAGCTTGCCCTGTTTTTACGGAAGATCAAAAGAACCACTGAAAATAACGCTGCCCTCTCGAGACCAAAGAATTTGCATCCATGAGTAAGTGCTTTTCGTTTTAAATTTGGAGGAATGTACGTCACAGCACAGAGGGGCAAGTAATGTTGTGTGAAAGCGATTTTCCCACACACATGACGAATAATTGTCGTAGTATAATTTAAAAGTTATGAAGCAGGAAATAAAAAGAGAGGGAGAAACAAACAAACAGAGGAAAAAATTTATTAATGGGCCTCAGATGACATGCTTAAGGACCCAGCAACTGCTAATGCATAGTGTCTACACTACAGTATCATTAAAACCCTATCTACTCGATGTCCTTTGTCAATGCTTGTCTTAAAGACATAGCAATATTTCTCTCTGGCTGAATCTTGCCAGACAAGCAAGAAACAGCAGGCGAGCGCTCAGTGATGTAGGGTCGGCAACAAGGTCACTTCATGGGAACGCTTCTTCTTCCTACGCTCGTCTAGTTCACCACCTCCCTGGTAGTGAAGCAGTCAGTATATGTTACATTTGACTCAGTGAATTTACTCTAGTGCAGAATTAGAGATATATCAGTTACTGTAACAGTGCCACTTATAATCTTATAAACACCTGTCGTAACGCTAAAAGTGTTGAAGGTGTCAAAACGTAAATATGTGAGTGAAAGTCGTCTTCACGGCTTCCTTCAAAACGCATAAATCTTTCGCCTTTTACTAAAGATTTCCGTGGAGGGGAGCAACTCAATGAGTCTTTTTTTATGGAAATAGCTCATAGAGGGCCGGGGCGTAAGTTCCGGTGTCTTTGGGAATGGGCCTCTTGGTTCGTCTATTGCCGCCTATCTAATCTAATGTGATCGCAAGGGGAAATTGGTGGCAATGCAATATTGGTTGACCGGTGTGTCTTCAGCTTTATTTATATTTCGAATGTACGTACCATCACGTCAAATTATTGTTCATTGACGTTTGATATTGTGATTACGATGGTATCATGATGACATAATACGCTACTATCCACGAATGCCGAAGATGTGGATTTGGGCTAACCGTGACGTCCTAAAATTCACCACTAATATTCAAAGCTATGATTTCTATTGTAACGCGTCCTTATAGTCAGGGTTCAGAATCGGATTGAAGTCAGTAGGACCGAGGAAGTAGAACATGTTTTGAGAACCAAGAGTCTAAGTCAGAGTCAAACACTGGCCTCTCTGAGGAGTCGGAGTAAGAGTCGGAGTTCTTAGGAGTCGGACCGTTTGAGAGTTCGAAGAGTTGAAGTCAGAGTCAGAGTTGCATGGTGGCTGAGTCCAAAGTAATTATTATTATTATCATCCATCTAAGCTGGTTAAGTCTTCCTACACTCAACTGTAATGTTGAAAACAAAGCACCATCAGAAAGAGTACGAAAATGGAAGAAAGCCAAGTGGGCTCGAAAGACAGACGTCCCGATGGCCTAACTAAAGCTAGGGTAACCTACGGCATCCTCCTGGGGGGCGCTAGCCCTAAGGCCTTTAGCCTATACTATACCGCCTGAAGTGGCTGGACGTAAAAATCGGAATTGTAGCGAGACTTGGTCAATCCGAGTCCGTAATCCTGCCCACAATAATATTATTCGATGTTGAAAATTGCAATTTCGTAGGTGCTAGTGAGTCCTAATATTATCCTCTGACGTGGGTTCGAAGAAATTTCTTCCAAAGGTGAGCAGTTTTCTTTTCGATGTGATCTCACGCAATTTTGCATAAATTTTTCAACAGAAGCTTTAGTTTTGACCCGTAACGCAGATTTTTAGCTGAGCACAGTGGCGGCGTCAGGAGGGCTTGAGTCCTCTCTAATAATGAGCCAAGCCCCTAAGCCTCCCATATTGCCACCATGTAACCAACATACATGTAGGTATCATTGTATTATGAAGCCCCTCCATCTGGTACGCCAGCCTCCCTCCACCTCCCCCCACCCCCCTCCTCCCAATCTAAATATTCTGGTACTGCCACCGGCTGTGTAGGAGAGAGCAACTAGCTTGCTGTAACAAGGTCTTCTGTGTACTCTTTTAACGTTGGATATAAAGGAGGCTATAGGTATTGCAGCATCTAGCGGATCAAGACCTTCTTTGGATTTAAGTTTTTTAACGCATTAAAACTCGGAAACTGATTTTGATGCACCTGTTATTTACCTCAGGAACATCCAGGCCTCGGTATAATTTCTTAACGCTGGATATGAAATAGACTAGCTAGTGCAGCTATAGCTACACTGACCTCCCTGAGCCTTATTCCAAGTCATCGACGTGACAGGCAGAGGGCACCTGAAGAACTCTCCTTCTCCAGAACGTTCTCCAGTTTCCATGGTAGTGTCGGAGGCAAGACCAGAACCGAGGTCATTTTCTGGAGTGGTGCAACACAATTACGAGCTTCAGACGAGATAATTATCTGCCTGTGAGATCGCCATCGACTGCAACTGCTTTTTTTGCTCAGTGAGATTACTTCTGAAGAGGCTGAGCAGCCCACGCTTGCGGTCAGCTCAGAGTGCAGCACCGCAGGCTAAGTTGAAGGTAAGTCCTTACGCCAACACTGGAGAAGCAGCGAGGCAGTTTTCAGTAATTCGATATACCGTGCAGGAGGCTTAGTTCCAGGATAGTCTTTACGCCAACGTAGAAAGACAGTTTTCAGCAATTCGATACCGTAGGTACAGGAGGCTTAGTTCTAGAATAGTCGTTACGCCAACACAGGAAGATCGGAGTGTCAGTTCTCAGAAGGTATTTTATACAACAACTCACCACGTAAACTCAAGAATTTCAGGTCACTATTCTAGAAGATACTGATGCGCTAAACACGAATTTGTGAATAACAGCAGTCAAAATGTAGTAATTTCTCAGATACTGATCTGTTAATATCAATGTTATATCAGTACTCTAGCACAATTTGCTAGGTTTCGTTTAATTCAACGCTCGTACTATATGAATCGAATTTTTGATCAAATTTGCATAGAAATCACTGAAACAAGTACTTTTCTTTCTAGTAAGGTCGTTACGTCAATAAAAAAGAACAATTTTAAATTATGCGATGCCGTACAGTAGGCTAACTGACGGATAGACGTTACACAATCGCTAGACGATCACATAGGCAGTTTTCTGTAATCGGCAAGAAGAAGCTACACAGGATTGGAAACTCACTTAGTATTACTAACGTGATC
Organism: Parhyale hawaiensis; assembly: GCA_001587735.2. NCBI lineage: Eukaryota > Metazoa > Arthropoda > Malacostraca > Amphipoda > Hyalidae > Parhyale > Parhyale hawaiensis. Next base: position 10,678,292 of record LQNS02278101.1, on the reverse strand, counting down.
CCGATACATAAGAAGAGGAATGAGAAACGCTCCAGTACGTATTGTCTTATCAGTCTTACCTCGGTTGTCAGCGAAACCATCCAACGCCTCCTGAAGGAGCGCTTCACTGACTACATAAAAGGTCAACCAGCTCATTTCGACACCCAGCACGGCTACCGGGATAGAAGTTGCTGCATAACTACTACATATATCTTGCTGGGCCTCCTTCATCTCCAGACCTTAATCCCCTTGATTTCAACGATTGGCTCATATTGGAGAGCAAGGTCTCGGCTTCCCATCACAAAAAATGCGGATGCTTCAAAGGCAACTCTTAAAGGAATGGGCCAAAAAATTCCCCCTGCTATCATTTGTACCTGTTGCAAAGCGTTCTCCAAGCGTTTGCAGGAGATTGTCGATGTCGTCGGACGACATCTTGAATAAATTATAGATACTCGAAAATAAAAATAGCTAAGTAACATGTTTATTTTGGTTCTATTGCTATATTTCTATTTAATAAATAAATGGGGGCAAGCAAATTTCAACCCCTTGTATATGAATGAGCGGCAAAGTCTCAGTAACCATCAAATTGTTCCTTCAGTAACCATACCTCAGCTCTAAAGATAATTAAGTTCTTTCAGAACACTCTCCGAGACAGAAATCAAAACTAAAACTGAGATCCAAAACTGCAACTGTGATCATTGAAATGACATCAAGTAAGTATCAGCAAGGACAGTGAGTAATGATGCAGTGTACTGCGAGACCTGAAGAGCTGATTAAGATGTAAATGATTAATAAGTAAATTGAGTAAGGTCACCATTTTCTTTTCGTGCATGCTTAAGTATGCAAAATATCATCCTCTTTTTATATTTCTAGGTATTTGGTATCTAGGTATACTTGAGTCTTGGGGTATGATTATAATTATGTTGGCTTCAGGCATCACCCGATGTCGACCTGCTGGCCAGTGCAATATTACCACCATACCATGAGACGGTTGACTGTGACACATACCGACGTTACACGTACGTACTGAACATACGTTACAAAATTACGAGAATCTACAGCCAAACAAAGTTTTTGGAGGTAGCTATTTCATTCAAGTTATACTCCTGCTGCTGGTAAAAACGCAAAATAATAGTTCATTTAATGACTGTACTGACCCTCATTTTATGAATTCCGTCCAAAGCGTACTTCTAAATAACTCAGTAGAAAGCGAAAGCATCAATGAGACATTCAAAAACATTTTATTAGAAAAGTACATAAAGTACCTTAGCCCGACAAAAAGAAAATTTAATAAAGACGGCACCCAAATTCCATAAAGGACTACTTAAGACGTGTAAAACTCATCAAATACCCAAAATCAACGAAGTTACTACAAAGACAAACCGAGTGCAAAAAGGAGCTAGATCAAATAGAGCGTCGGCTTGCAAAATCACACGACGAAGAAAAACAGGAAAAAGAAAAACAAGCCATTGAAAAAATAAAAAGTAGCAAATATTTTGTTGCCTATACATCACATCAGTCATCGGTAAAATGGAAAATCGGGCCACTGGTGAATGATACACAGGATCTATCGTTGATGATGACCAGGAAATGAGTGAAATACTAAGCCGTCGATTTCAAAAAGTCTTTAGTGAGAAAATAACAAATCCTGAAATCCCAAGAATTGATTGAACTACAAACTTCGAGTTTACAAAACTAAGCATTGAATTAGCCACTGACGAACTTAGCGGCAACAGTGCAGCGGGACATAGTGCTTGACCTTTTTTGGTAGATTTTTTCAAAACATAAATAATGCTTGGAGAATCTCACTTTATGCACCGGTATAACAAAATCTAATCCAAGTAATAGAAGTCTTTGTTCATTTTTGGAAAGCGCCCTATTCGAAAAATTATGAATAACCTTACTTGCATCTAAGTGACACGAAAAATTGCTTATCCCGAGATTTTGAAGCTTCCGAAGATGCGTCGCTCTTATCTGCGCTAGAAACTGAAAGTGACGGGAAATTATCATTTTTAGATGTCCTCGTAACTCGTAAAGAAAACGAATTTCTCACGTCCGTATATCGCAAGCCGACATTCTCAGGCCTGGGCACAAACTTTTTCAGTTGCATTCCTTCCATGTATAAAAATACAGCGGGACCGGATGATGTGTCTGCTCACCTACAAGCACGCAATTATTTCACCTATTCCTAACGCTGGAAATAGCTTGAATCCAGCCAACATTAGACCTGTCCCTAACTAGCCACGTAGTGAAGACGTTTGAAAGGGTCTTTAGGAAACACCTTGTACATCATTTAGAGAGCAATAACCTGCGTACGTCAAATCAACAAGGCTTTCGCCATAAACGTTCAACAACTTCGCAGTTGCTTGAACATTATGACTCCATTCTAGACCTACAATGCCAAGGTAAAAATGTGGACGTAGTATATTTAGATATTGCCAAAGCCTTCGATAAAGTAGACCGTGAAATATTATTACCCAAACTCTTCAACATGGGCATCCGTGGAAAATGTCTAAAATGGATCGAGGCTTTCCTGAAAAACTGAGCCCAAAGTAAAATTATAAATAATAAAGTGTCCAAACGACAGCCGGTACTCAGTGGAGTCCCACAAGGCACCATGCTTGGTCCAATACTCTTCCTCATCATGATAAATGATATAGGGCACCAATGCAAGTTTGCCGTTCCCTCATCGTTCGCTGATGACACACGGATATTAGCAGCAGTACAATCAATGGCAGACGTATGGAATGTGCAACTATGTAGATCTAACCAACATCTTTCACGGCACATCGGTTAACAACATGACCTTCAACGACTCAAACTTTGAACTATTACGGTGCGGGAAAAACTTCTCCTTTACTGAAGCTACGTCCTAGAAGGCGAGATGGGAGCGAAATCGAGAGAAAGCAAATTTTAAGAGATCTTGGAGTGGGAATACAAGATAATGCCCCTTTTATAGATCACGTGACTCGAGTTGTTACTATAGGCAAGAAGTGGTGCGGATACATGCTTCGAACTTTCTCTTCAAGAGAGGCAGACACAATGCTCTCCTTATGCAAACAACTAATACTACCGAGGATTGAATACTGTTCACCTCTTTGGATGCAAAGCAAACGGAAAGACTTTGAGCGCCTTGAGGCTATCCAGTGATCGTTTACAGCAAATCCGGTGCATGCAAGATTTAAACTATCACGAAAGATTTGCTCAACTTCAAATGTACTACATTCAAAGGAGATTCGAGCACTTTACAATCCTATATGTCTGGATAATTGTAGAACGTCAATGGGCGAATCCAGGCCAGACACTCAGACCGTATTTGTCGCACTTGTGACGTGCGACTTCCGATCAAAACTGGTGGTGACGCAATGGCCACAAAGTATTCTAATAGTTTCGCAGTTCGGGGGGCGAGATATGCAACAAAATGCTACGTCACCTAACCCATACTCACCATTGACTAAATGCGCCGATACCCGAAAATTTCTCATTGAAAAAAAACAGGCCTTGCCCCCTAACCTACCCGACATAGAACCCGAATTTTTACTAATTTACCCGAAATTATGTTCGGGTTTACCCGAAAATTGGTACTAAAGTGCGAAAAACGGACAAAACTTGTCCGCACGTCGATTTTGGGCGAGGGTGATCTCACATCCGAAATGTCACCGGTACAGAGACTGTGAAATTTAAAACTTACTGGACGCATACTTACTGAAAGCGCCAGATAAACCTCCTGTAAGCGGCTACGTGAACTGTGGGGATAACTCGCTGTTAGCCATCCCGCTGGTCAAGGACTGCGCAAGATGGGTAGCGTGCATAACGCCACCTGGACCTCGTCCGAAGTATCATCAAGATATCAAGGTGAGGATGTGCAGCTCACACGTCATTCCGTTACATATTTAATCTCGGTAGCACAGATACGGTGGCATGAACGACGTGCATACTGCTTATCCTTGAGTCAATTTCTGCGTGGTGTGTTCAACAGATCATCGTTGCAGATCGTTTGCTTCTCCATGTACGTCTAACGACTCGTACAATGTAAATTTAGCACCGCTTTAGTGAAGCTCGAGTTCACTTTTCATTGTCTAACGAAGCTCGTAATTCAGTCTGCTTGCTCGATACCTTCTCCACATACCTACCTGCCTGCGAATCCTGCTAAGCATTTCGGACCAAATCCAGACGGCGTTATGCACGCGACCCATCTTGTGTAGAGTTGAAATCCGTTCACTGACCAGCGGGAGAACTAGCAGCGAGTTATCACTACAATGAACGTAACAGCTTCTAGCCAATTTGTCTGCCACTTTCAGTAAGTACGAGAGCATTTCTTTTTCCTGTTACTCCCAAGGAGGTTTAAATGAGAGATATCAAAGCCTCGGCGACGAAGCTGAAATTTTCGACAAGGCTGAAGTCTGGCTGACTGGCTGCACGTGTGTATTGCAATACTAGAGTTTTGAAAAGTTTCTTGGTGTTACACGTCAAAAATACACATATATACGGTATATTGTAGTGTGCGCGTGTCAGAAGCACATAAATGTACGAGAAATGGTCGGAAAGCTGTATAGCATCGTGGCTGGACAGAGCAGCAATAAGAGTAATAAAGTTTGTTTGTCTCTCGAGCGAAATATACATTTGATTACCTTTCTGCTGCCTTTACACTTTACACTTTCAGTATTAGATAGGGAAAAATCATGCTATCCTTCATATGGTCTGAAGAGGAAACAACATGAGTCAAATTTTCAATGTTCAAGCTGCTACTGTTCACAAATGATAGGTAGAAAATTGACAGTCAGACTTGGAACATATTTTCTTACTTTGTATGCATGATACGGGTCAGAGATATAATTGAAGAACAGTGCTGATGTTCTGTGTAATTTCCACAAGTTCCAATTCGTTGACATACCTAACCCGGCCACAAGATAAAATAGTACGTCGGGTTTTCATTGCAACTGCATTGCTTGAAACGTCGTTTATAGAGTAAGCAAGCATTGTAGATTTTAAAAAAAGCACACTGGACAAACTAGCGGTACATTAGCGTATCTGAAGATCGTTCGTAATTTTGGTTGTACTGCATATTTTCACCACTCAATACAATAAACGACCAAGCCAATGCGAAGGAGTGAACTCAGTTTTCAAAACTTTTTTATTTGTAGACCGATTGTTCTGAAATTTGCACTTTACAGTAAATCCTACAAACAACGGACACCTTGGGAAAACGCCTTGGTTGTAGTGCGAATGGGTCCGTTGTGCCGGGGGGAAAATCCCCTCTGCCACAATGGACAATCCCATCCGAACATCGGACTTTTCCCTTTTGCACCACGGACTGCCCCTGACACACAGGACTCATTACAGACTAACGCAAACAAAGAAGTCACGTAGGCACGCTTCTGTTTCGTGGTGCAATAGCATGTCCGTTGTGCTTGAAAGGTTTTTTTTCAGCACAGCGAACTTTCATAGTCTTTTCCGTTGTACTGATGGTTTTTCAGTTCATTTGGAGACGATCAGCACAACGGAATTTTACCGGATTTTCCATTGTGTAGATGGAGCTTTTCGGACTAAAAAGAAAACGTCCGTTGTGCCGGGATGTCCGCTGTGCGGAGGGTTTACTGTACGTGTAATTTTGATAAAGAAACACATTTTGCTTTTCGATTTTGCCCTAAGTTTTTCAGAAAATGGGGACATAAATTTTTTTGTTTATATTCACAGAAATTTTAAAAGAATAGAAGTCTATGAGTTCTTATGCTAGAATAAAAACTAGGAGTTTTAGATCCTTGTAACATTTTTAACAAACTAATGCAGCCAAATTTCTCATTTTCCTTTTCGTTTTCTTTTGATACGCGATTTCCGATCACTAACTAAAATCTTCATTAAAACAAAACTTTCGGTTTTGAACTGTGATAAAAGAAAATTGAATGTAAAAATTGGAATTATCTCAACAGCAGTCTGTCATAAATCTTTCAAAGATTCCAAAGCTGTCTTTTTTTAGCACGAAAACTCATTGACTTCGATTCATTTTTAACTAGAAAAACACATTTTACCATTTTCCAACAAAAAATCATGATATTTGACCCCCATCGCCCCCCCCCCATTGGACCCCCTTGGGGGTCCCATAAATTTTAGGACACAATAGCCCACTACCTAAGGACCCTTTTCCACCCCCCCCCCTTTGGACCCCATTTGGGGGGGAGGGTCTAGTGTCCATAGCTCCATAAAATTTTAGGATACAATATCCCACTACCATAGGATGCTTTTTCAGCAAAAAAATTATAATTTTAATAAAAGTCGCTGAGTTGACTCCGTTAAACTCGGTAAACGTCTAGGTTTGTGCGCTTGTAAGCAAGTTACTATGCTACTTTATATACAATGCAACCTTATAATGAATAAGCTAATGAAGAATATAACAACTGTAGCGACAATCATATGTACCATTAACATTTTTTGTAAAACTTACCGTGTTTCCCAACTTGAAAAGTAATCCTCCAATTTTGCAGTGCTGTGAACTAGAAAAGGCAATAATTAGTAACGATCAAGGTGGCAGCTTATCGCAGAAAAATATCGCAGTTTCTAAGATTAATTCTTCAAAAAGACGGAAAATAATAACTTAATTTGCTATGACTCTCATGACTCTCCAGACATAGTTCCTCCCTGAAATTAAATTCTCTGATCAGCCGCTTCGAGAAGCGAGCCTTCTGACGGCTTACGCTCTTTCTTCATTAACAACGAGTCTGTTTTATTCCGTTTACTACTTTACAAGCAGCTGTTCATTAACTCTTCATAAGTAATGCAGGGAGTGCCACATGCATCATTCACCCCAAACGAAGCTATAACTCATTGCGACCCTCATCCAACTCTCCCTCACTTTCTGCACTCTAGTTCATTTATCCTTAATCTTCCGCCATTAAATTACATCTTTGTCTTCTGCGTCCTACAACCCTCGTTAAATATTCAGGGCTTTTGAGTTCACTGCGTTCGGCTTTGCTCTCTTTTTTCTGATCGAGATTCTTTGCGGAGACGCGGGCACCCGAAGCCCGTAATCTAATCGGCGTGTCCCGAAGGACGGATAAAACGCTGCACCGCTCAGTTCGGGTTAGCAGATTAGCCTACCGACGAGCGCCCAAACGCGATTATGCAGAAATCTCGCCTAAGCGATGAGGGACCCGTCGCCTGCCGTTAGCACTGATCGTATTTAAGACATGGGAGCGAGGCCAGCCGATGCTTCGGGATAAAAACTTCGTGCGGGAGGAGAAGGAACGGAAGATAGTCAATGCTCTACGATAAATACTTCGTGCGGCAGTGAAGAAGGAGAAAGTTAGCCTGTACTTGCGGTAAATATCTCGTGAGGGACTGGAGAGAACGGAAAAAGGCCGATGGTCTATGATAAGTACTTCGAGCGGGAATGGAGATACAGAACACTGTCAACGCTCCACGAATAACACTTCCAGCTGGAGTAGATAACAGTGCAGATAGCCAGTACTCCACATTCGATACATATTGAATACTTTGTGTGGAAGTGGAAACAACAACAACAGAAGGTAGTCGATATTTCACGATACATATGTTGAACGGCAGTCAAGAAAATAGAGGCAGTACCTACTTGGCTACTAGAACTGCATCAAATTAATTGGACAGACACTGGTCACTGTTTTCGGTAAAACCATTATCGAAAATGTTGATGATCTGCCAAAGGTGCTGATCAGACAAGTGAATCATAAACCTAGGCGCGAATTTATTTTGAACATGTGTCAACACGTAGGTATACCCACATTAAAGGGTGTAGAAAAAAAGATTCACTCAGTGAGAGATGGAAGAATTAGTTCCCTGAACAGACACAGCTATTCAGTACTACTTGGCTCTATGTAGAGCAACCAGTCTCTTCAAAGCCATTAACACATTAGAAAATGGGCTCTACTGTCAACGCTGTTGGATCTGTCAAAGATCTAGGAGAAGATCTATTTCACATTCCTGATTAACTCACCAGAGCCTCTAATTCTATGTATTTGGACCAGATTTATTTATATTACATCAATATTATTACCCTGTCTATTTGCGTTGTGTAAACATGTGATTTTTAGGATGTGGCAGCTTATGTTCATTGTCAATCATTAGTGCACTCATTCAGGAAAATGGACAAAATCCACAAATTGAAGTACATTACTTAATCATATGAGTGAAGACATAACTATTGACGTGGTTGTGTCCGTCTTGTACTGTTCTTAGTTTTCCAAGGCGTAGAAAGCTTCAACTGGATTTTACAATATATTTGGCCGAGCTTTCGACATTCTAAACGAAAGTCGTTTACAAAGCAGAACTATGAAGACCCGAGAGTTATAATATGTACACAATATATGTCACTGATATGAAAGCATAGTTTGTGAAAAAATTGTTTAGTTGAAGAGGTCAAGCGCATTAGTTCATACCAATGATTTAAGGACAGGCTTGAAAATTTCGGGAATTTGTTGACAACGGTTATAGCAATTTGTGTTAAGAGATGAGAAACTGGATCCCTTAATTTTCTCTTCTTACAGTGAGTTTCTTGCTGGAGTATATTAAAATTTAACCAATCAATATCATATCCTGTGGGAAGAGAAAATTTTTTAAATCTAGTTTGCCATCTCTCAACACAAATTGCTATAACCGTTGTCAACAAATTCCCGAAATTTTCAAGCCTGTCCTTAAATCATTGGTATGAACTAATGCGCTTGACCTCTTAAACTAACCATATTTTCACAAACTATGCTTTCATATCAGTGACATATTGTGTACATATTATAACTCTGGGGTCTTCATAGTTCTGCCTTGAAAACTACTTTCGTTTAGAATGTCGAAAGCTCGACCAAATATATTGTAAAATCCAGTTTAAGCTTTCTACGCCTTGGAAAACTAAGAATCTGGATGTCCGCTGTTTCAACAAATTGAGAAACTTTTCTTAATTGAAGAAACTTACTTCTAGGGAACGAGAATAGAAGTAGGGAAGGTGAATCCTGGTGCAGGTAGATAATACATGAAGGAATTTGTGAATAATTGGCCAGTATCAACGGTAAAAAAAAGTCCCAAGTCCCATACAAGTTTAAACTTTGTAAAGATGAGTAAGACATTATACAAGATTATGAAAATAAAAATTAGTTACAACACTTATTTATAGTTTTATATAAAAAATTAATTGCACGTATCATTTCTGACAGTTCGCTGCATGTGTACATCCGCTGCCCACGGGAGATGCCAACCCCACGTCTACTTCACCAATTCTGTGGTTTCTTGCCTGACTTACCCTCTTCTGTTCTTACACTCTGATGTCTATCTACTTTGAGTACCGTGAGGGTCTTCGAACGAGGTGCGAGTGGAATCATCCACGCCAGTCCACTTGAACACTCACCACGATGTTGGTTTCTTCCGTTAGGGAGCAGCTAATGACCAGTGAGAAAACAATAGTGAACTAGAGCACTCTGAAAGCGCGTGCCACCACAAAGCGAGGCAACGGTAACAAAAAATTCAATTTGGCTTTAAAACCATAATTTTCTTTGTATCAACACCAAAATCTAATCATTTGCGCCCTCTGATGATGTTAACAGTTTATCAATTTTCGTGAAGATCTGTTCATAAGTTTTTGAGTTATGCTGCTAACAAACATTAAGACAAAAATGGGGCTAACGAACAAACCGATCTGCACCAAAATTCAATCAATCATGTCTTTTAACTTTAACAACAACTATAAATTTCATAAAAATCCATTCATAATTTTTTGAGCAATTTTGCTACCAACTATAGAATTTGAAACATTGACTAACGAACGAACGAACAGATCATCACAAAATTTTGTTCATATGCTCTTCGTAACATATCTAACAACTTGTGTTAATTTCATATAAATTCGTTCATAACTTTTTGAGTTATGGCAATAAAAAAAGAGGCAGACAAAAAAATAAACAGACCGATGGACGGATCTTCACCAAAAGTTAATCATCTGTTCCTCCTAACATATATAACAATGCCTGCAAATTTCGTCGAAATCCGTCGATAGCTTTTTGAGTTGTCTTAGTGACACACAGACAAAGAGGCAGACAGACAAACCCGACAAAAAAAAATAATTATCTCTAGAGTGCATGAAACCGATAACAGCTGGTTCATCTGCAATTCTTTTTCAATCAGATTGTATCAGTAGATTCGAGTGTGATGCGGTACTTTCAGAAACAACCCTGCTTTCTGTATAGCAAGGCCATTGGAATATTGTATGAGCGCTAATTTACCATTATCTCAGCTCCTTATGTACTTCTTTTCCACACGTCTGCCCAGTCCTTTGTGGAGTGTCCGGCAACAATCCGCTCATTCGCATTTGCCGTGAAGCGTTCCAAAGTGTTCAAATATATAACGTAGACCGCAACAGTACTTGACTCTCAGATCCAAGTGACCTCTGACGCTGGCGGCCAAAATGGGAAAAGTGGGATTTTTTCAAGAGCTATTATGAATATGTCCAGACACGGTCATGCAGGCAAGCGCTCAAGTGCGTCCCCGCCGTATCCAAGATACCTTCTCCGTAAGAAAAAAGTTGGGTACCTTGGAATTTTTTTCTTTAGTATTAGATAGGGGGAAAAGAATAGCTCTCCAGTAAATCATATTTTTCCGTTGCCGATTTTTTGCCTCGCGCGTCAGACCTACAGTAAGTGTCAAGTACTGTTGCGGTCTATGTATATAAGATACTCTATATTGAATACAAGAAATTTGGATAACCGTTTATGAGAAATTAACTCTCACGTGCTTGTATTTTAATAATTAATAATCTTTAAATCGCCTGAAGATGCTCTTGGTTTATTCTTGAACTTGGCATCCAAAATGTTAACAGTATTATATTTGGGATTAAATTGACTGTTTCCATTGTATGAGCATCATGTTTACTCTGCGATGAGTTGGTAACATTCATCTTCTCCATTTCCTTCCCGCAGCAATAGCTCTAGCCTGATTTTCTTTACAAGAAGCATCACCTTGCATTCTCACGTCAGAATCTCATAAAATTTTATATCTTTCTATTTAAAAACAATCACTAGCTGGTTATGTTGCATTGAGTATTCTGCAGCGTTTTCTACGTGTTTACAGCTCAATCTTTCTTTCGTTGAAAGTTCTACAATTTTTGACGATCTTTGGAAGATCCTTTTTAATCTAACTGCAAATTGCGCACGTCCTCCGCTTACTGTACAACGGTCAATATCTGTGTGTCGTTAGCTAGCGAAAGTGAGATTGCATAGTTGCACCCATGACATTGATCATGATGGAAAAGAGTACAGGTCCGAGTGCAGTTAATGTTCCATGCTAAATGATCCAGGCGGATGTGGAGAAATAGAAAGAAGTCGATGTTCCGCGACAGATGCTTCATACTGGAGGGGAGAGGACTGACGGTAGCTGATGTTACTTAGTAAATATTTTGCATAAGAGTGAAAAGAACAGAAGGTAATCGATAATCCACAATAAAGACTTTGGGAGGAGAGAAGAGAAAGCAAAACTATCGAGTTTCTCGCACTAAAAAATTCTTTTATGAAAAATGGAAGATTGTTAGTGCTTATCCATTCATTCTGCACCTCAAGCAAAAAAATCTATACTATAATTACCTCCGCCAAGGAGGTTATGTTTTCGTCGGGTTTGTGTGTGTGTGTGTATCTGTCTGTTTGTCTATTGTTCTATCTGTCTGTCTGTCATCAAGATAACTCAAAAAGTCATGAACGGATTTTTACGAAATTTACAGGGAATGCTAGGTATGTTAGGGGGAACAGATGAACTTCTGGTGAAAATCAGCCCATCAGTTTGTTTGTTTGTTTGTTTGTTTGTTTGTTTGGGTGCCTCATTTTTATGAAATGCCATCACTCAAAAAGTTATGGACGGATTTTTTTTTTATTTGTAAGAGTTGTTAGCTATGTATATCACGAAGAGTTAATGACCAAATTTTTGTAATAATCCGTTTGAACATTCGTCCCTCTTTTTAATATTATGCTTGTTAGCACAATAACTCAAAAAATAATGAATGGAGCTTGATGAAATTTATAAGAGTTGTTAGCAATGTTAAAAGACATAGCTAAATGATTAAATTTTGGTGGAGATCGGTTGGTTCGTTTGTATGTTGACTAATGTTTGTCATAATATTTGTTAGCAGCAAAACTCAAAAAGTTATGAACGGATCTTCGGGAAAATTGCACAAATTGTTATTACTATCAAAAGTCACAAATGATTAGATTTTGGAGTAGATACAGAGAAATTTATGGTTTCAGAGCCAATTTGAATTTTTCGTTACCGTTGCCTCGCTTGTCGGAGGCATGCGCTATCAGAGTGCTCTGATTGTTCCTCCGTTATTTACTTAGTAAGGTAGTTACTTTGTTAGTAGGATCGTGATGCGTACATCGGTATTAGATCGTGGTAAATTAGGGCACCTTTGAGGTATCTTTGATACGACGCGGTAAGGGATCAATAAGATAGAGAGATAGATATATGGACACCATTTATTTCTCCACGAACGGGAGGTGCATGTTATTAGAATAATACTACTGTATATAATACAACAGATTAAATCGTAAAATTAAATGTACATTCAATGCTAAATAATATTACAGCTAAGAATGTGCTACCCGATCAGCAAGTGTCAATGCCATCATACACTAAACTAGCTCATATAGTCTACCGAACTAACACCGCAATAGCACCACCATACGAATGCCATCCTACGAAGAGAAGCATGTTTTCTTGCTTATATAAGGAAAATAATCAAGCTCAAATATACGCTGCTAGATAGATGATTAGCTGCCTGACTTGGAATATTTTTACTCCTAGTATACATGATACGAGTCCGAAGGCATCATAATTGAGAAACAATGCTTTTGCTCTGAAAAATTTCCACGAGTTGCTTCAGTATTAGATAACTATATAGAGAGCGCACGCTGCCAAAAATGACAGCAAAGAATTTGTGATAACCTTACTGATTATACTCTCGTTATCATAACTGTTAACCTAAAGAGACCAGGAGATGAAGGCTTACTTCTGCACAATTGAGGAACATCGGGAGTTTTTCTCTGTCTGAAATGGAGACAAAACATTGTTTTTTGCAGGCCGCTCAAGAACGCTGAAAGTAATAAGGTTTCGATTTGGTAACATGGATACGGTAGAACCAATGAGGTTTTGCTTAGCGATAGCTGTTTCGTCGACCACTGAATTAATGCTTAAGTAGAACCCCTCATGGCGTAAGACCATCACCCGCGGTGGGAGCAAATTCAACAAAGTCATTTTCTTAGGGCCAGCTAATCCTAGTTTATCATATGGACGCTATGTCCAACAAGGCTAGCGCCACGCTGCCCGCCCCACGGCGTGAGACGATCTGCCGCTAGGACTAGTTTTTTGACATGGGTCACATCTACGTCAACCCACCAAACTCCCTACAAAACATTATGAAGATTGCTCAACTCCTTCGACTACTTATTGGGTGGACTGACGCATATATATATATATATATATATATATATATATATATATATATACTTAAATCTTCAACGGAAACATTATCACCTCTCTCACTTCGTTCGCGGGTGATAAAGAATAACCGCTGCAACAAAATTATCTTTCGAAAGAAATTAAGAATCAATGTGAATGAGAGTGCTAATGGAAGCTTCAGTTATCTTCAGTGTTGCTATTTCAACTTCGGGAATGAAAGAAATGCATTTAGACATGAGGTGGCTCTATACTTAGCCATAGATTCAATGTATGGAGAAGGTAATACTCTTACAAATCAGGCTAGGCCTTCGATATCTTCCGTGTTTGTATTTCAGCTTTCGCTGTTTAAGATACGTTTACCATCGATTGCAACTTCGTCAATTTTCCACAACTAAGTTGAAGCTTGACAGGGTGACCACAGCCTGTAACCTGGATAATTTCCGCCTTTCTGTTTTGTTAAAGCGTGACAAAAATGGACAGATAAATAAATAAACAGATAAATATACGTCGGCCTTTATTATATTGTAAATAAGGAAAATCAGGATGATACGGGTCCGAACTTTGCTTTTGTTCTGTGGAATTTCCACAGATTTCAGCTACTAATCATAACTATGTCTTCAAACCAGCAGTTACTATTAGGCCGACTTTATTATTTAACAATAGTTGACTACTGAAATTTTCTTGCGAAATTTCTTGACATACTTATTTTCCAACACATCTCTGCTGTACCAATATAACGATGCACGATAGCAACTTGTTTAATTTCTGTTGGTAGTCGTCTGGGGTTTGTCGCAATCAGCATGTTTTGAGTTACCGGTGCTACACCGCGTAACACCGGTGACCCAGCCAGTCACAACCCGTGTCGCAATCATAGCTCAAATGACGACTACGACACGGGCTACGGCGATGTAGGTCACCGCAGACAAACGTCTATTTTGAATAAAAGGACCACTAAGTCCATTCAAATACGTAACAAATAAACACCTTACACTAGAGTAAGTCAATCAAATCTGCTACTTGGAATTTTCAATAAGAAAATATCAAATATAAAACGGAATTTTAAAATTTTTGAGCTTCCGCCGATCGCCTCTAGATGGTGTGCTCACAACCCCTTTTAGGGTTACGGTAACCCATTTTTTCAGGTTGTGCTAGCGCGGATTTGGCGTGATCGCGACACACCCCAGGTGGGAGGAAAAGTTGAGTACCGAAAGTAACAAATACCGTAGAGTGATAGTTATTTACCTTGAGAGAGAGTTCTTAGCGACTCTTGCGTCAGGTTCACGTCTACGACAATGCAAGTTGTGCTGAAGCTCTGTAGAATATTTTCACTTGCCACACTATGCAATTTGGTGAGACTAGCTGGAAGCTGTGGAAATTCCACTGAGCAAAAGCAATATTCTTCACTAATAGATCTCAGACTCGTATCATTCTAATTTCCCCCAATCTAATACTGAAGGAACCTCTTGAAATTGTTCGAAACAAAAAACTGTTCCTCAATTATGATGCCCTCAGACCAATATCATGCATCCGAAGGATAATAAAGGATAATAAATGTTCCAGACAAAATGTAATTCATGAAGTTGGAGCTGCTCTCAACAACTGCAGAACTGTGTGTTCTGACGACTGATGCTTACAAGCTTTTGATGTGCAGGAGTGATTCTAGACATGAATATTGTTTTGAAACCAAGTTTTTAATTCAATACCCATTCATAGATCAAGAAATTCTCTTATACAGTAATCGTTCATCAGTATTTTTCTAACTTTACCAATTTTAGAGTCTTTCTGGCAACCTTTGAAGGTAATTTCCTAATCTATTTGTTTTTAATCTTTCTTGCAAAAATTTGTGCTCTGAAGTTCTGCTATGATCAGAACTATCTTCTCCACAGAAATTTATAGCTAATCGGTATATGGGCGTAGGGTGGCATACGTACTGGCTTCCTTACCAATTTTTCTAAGTATTTTACCTTTCCAGGTGTTTTTCGTAACAAAGGGCGACTAATGGTAGCTTCCTTAGTTATTTTTCTTGGCGCTCTCTGTTTGACATTTTATTTATGATAGATTGTTATCAAATTTTTTTGTAGTCTTCCTTTTCGACGCCTGCCAATTTGGGGAAGCAGAGAGCCCTCCCGGGGGCGCGCAGCAGCTCCCCTCGTACCAAACGTGACTTATCTCAGAGGCAGAAGATCACCGCACGGCCGCTGCACAAAAGAACGGAATATCTTTGACCTTCCTCGTCCCCCTCTGTTTTATGGGGAGAACAGCGCCCTCGTATTGCGGGATGACACATCGCGCCCCATGACGGATGGTGTCCGAACTTATATCAAATACTGACAGCTGCAGCTGCAGTCTCTCCAACACCCCGGCCATGATTTATAAATGTCAGACCGCTCGTGAGCAGCTATTAATGTTTTCTTGCCATTTTACGTCCTTACACCATACCCCGAGCGTCGTAAAATTTTTATGGGTAGGAATAAAATTCATTAGATTGTCGAGGTTCAGCTACTTCTAAAAATTGCAGGATTTTCCTGATGACTTCGCTCACGCTACAGTAAAACTTAAATGACT
>LQNS02278101.1:10615292-10625378 GCA_001587735.2 Parhyale hawaiensis | reverse complement strand
CTTTACATGCGGCGCACGATCGCTACGTGCGGCGATATTCCCGAGCTCAGCTCACTAATTAATTAACTAAATGAAGCTTTTGGTACGGTCGCCGGCTTCACAATTCCATAATCTCTCTTACTCTGTCGTCAGCACACTAATTCAATAGCTGGACGCAAATGTTAAGCATTAAGGCAGTTAGTGGCCGAGCGCCGTGCGTTGTAAGCTCAATGTAATTTTCGATACCGGGGCGAGCGTTGGGAGTTGGGAGAAGCGGGGTATTGGGTCTGATACTGTCCAGTGCACTGGCTGGATTTCGCTGACCGGGTCAAGAAGAGTTCTTTCGATTTTACCAACCAGGAGCTGTTCAGTTGGTCTGGTTCGGCTTCTGGGTGTTGATAAAATGCAGTTGGGTAAGGCACTGCAGTCGTGGTTAAAGTTCTCTATAATGTTGCCATGCTATGGGTATTTCTGAGATTTTGTTTGGCCCATACCCACAGAATCGTCACCATAAAATACGAATTTGACCACTACCGAACTGCCTTGGTAAAATGGTCAGTCTATAGTCCTGTTTAACCTGGAAACATACATTCCATCAGTAAGTTTAGATCATGAGATCTGATTTGTCCAAAGCTTAGGGAGTGATGCTGTTATTTAGGTATTTTTTTGAGCATTGGGTCCAATGCCGCATACCAAGTTTGGCATTTTCATTACAGTGCAGCCTCTTACAATATAACCCGTTGACTGTGATTTTCGGTACTATTATTTTTTTTCTCCAGAACTACTCAGTGGCTTCATGAGGTGCCTCGTCAATTATGTTGATGGAGGTGACTGAATAATCGTCCCCAAGACTAAAATCAGGTGACCGGGAGTTTGGGTCCTCGGCCACACACTTTCTTGGAGCTTCAGGTAATTGCTCACTGCTATATCGAAATATCCTGAGTCTGTCGTAGAAGAACCCAGCTAAAGAGCAGAAATCATCAACCAGATTTGAGGCACTGTCACGCAAGTTCTAACGATGAAGAACAATAGTTTCCTGACATGGAATAAACCAAGCGACTGTGAGTCTGATACGCACAATACGTACTCGAAAAACTTCTTGGGGTCAAAATAAGCTCTTATTAGGGAGTTCACACGTAATTCATTTCGACGCTTTCAATCACGAAAACGAACACGAGCTGTGCGTCAACTTTTTCTGTCGCTATTCACTCGCCGAAGTGTCCTTCATTCAAATGAAGGACAGTTAGGACATCGCTTCTATACTGTTTGCCTATATTTTGCGTCTGTTTGAAGTAATATTCGTATCCTATAATCTTCTAGCCCGATTTTGAGGGGAACAACCTATTTCTAGAATATTTATAGCCTGATAAACCTATAGAAGTGAAATCAAGAAAGAGCGATCAGATGGACTATCCGAACAAAGATGACACCCGTGTTCTTGCAACATTTTTTCCAAATTTTCTAGTTTTCTAGCTTTAAACGGGATTACAGGGATTCTGATTATTAAAGTGACGTCAGAAAAGCGCTTGTATCGATTAGTTCATGATCTGCGAATGCTACAGACGTTAAATTCAGTATTTATAGGTTCTGTTTACATAACTTGAATGACGCAACGCGTTCAGGAAACGGACATGCTTCATCTTTCAGCCTCAGGCGTTTGCTGCAGCTGCTTCTATCGAATCAACGCGCCGAGTCCATCAGTTTGATGGAATGCGTTGATATGAGTGACGTGTGAACACGGCCTTAGTAGAATCATCAATGTTCCATTACTGTAGCTACAGTAGATGTATACAAAAATAAATAGCAGGCGACCGCGATGCGCAAGCTTCTCACTTTCTCAAGACCACGGGCCAAACACAGCCCCCCGCAGAGAAATGCCCTCACTTAGAGAAGGCCACAGCACCGGCAAAAACTCCGAGTCTAAAGTGGGAAAGAGATTGAAGGGATGCGCCAGCTTCAGGCGCGGATAACAGAGAAACTAATTAGGCTCTGAACTTTTCGGCGCGGGCTTGCAAGGACGCGGTTGTTGCTGGACTACAGGGCCGGTCCTGACACTCTCTCTTAATGAGCTAATAGAAGCTCTTCTTCCAGCAGCAGCTGGGACCCATTCCCACGCCGGTCGTCTCAAACTTCTGCAGCGGCGAGTTAGCATTGACTGTGCCTACTGTGTCTTGGGCCTGGAGATGCTGGGTTACATTGCTCCCTATTTAAAGCGTTTGGTGATTTTTACCGAGAGACTTTCATTAATCAGTAAGTAATCGAGCAGTAGTGCCATTAGCGATAACATCGCATCACAATTCAATATCTGTGTATGTACAGGCGTTATAGTTTCATTCTTCATATTATTACATCCGCCATGGACGTCATGCTTTTGTTTGAGTTAGTTTATCTGTATGTCTGTTTTTATTTTTGTCTCTCACCAAAATAACTCAAGGAGTTATGGACGGATCTTCATGAAAGCCATAGGGATTGTTAGGTTCGTTAGGAGGAGCAGATGATTAACTTTTGGTTAAGATCCGTTCAGCCGTTTGTTTGTCTACCTTTTTTTTTTTCTTCGTAACATAACGCAAACAGTTATTATTTAGACGGCTCGTCATGACATTTGTACGAATTGTTAGTAATGTTACGAGGATCATATGACCAATTTTTTGATAAGATAAGCTACCTGCCCATGTGCTCTCCTCTACTGTATGCCAATGCTGTTGCCCATCGTGTGGGTCTGCGTACGTTGGATCTTCCACGCGCGCGCTGAGGATTAGAGTGTTCGAGCGTATGGGTAGGAGTTTTAGAACAGGTAATTCCTTAACCACACCGTCACATTCAGCAATACGTACGCATGCAGAACAGTGCAATACCCCTATTTCATTAGAAAACTTCTTCATCCTTGGTTACGCAAATTCCTATTCCGATCTCTGAATGTTGAAGTCACTATACATTTCTAAGCTCAGTCCAAACCTCAACGACATGCAGTCATCATACCCCATGAAAATAGTTTCCCATTAGATGACTTTCTCTCTCCCTGTTGTGTATGCTTTTAGAATAGCAGCATATTTTGAAAATACCAGTGCATCATTTGTTTATGTTTGTTATTTCAGATTGCTGATGATGACCTTTAGGGTCGAAACGTTCGAACCAAATTTTAATAGAAATGTATTTTAGATCTATTGTCTTCGCTCTAACCTTGATCTTGAATACTTGCTGTACTTATCTTCCAGTTGCAAGTTAAACTTTGATAATTTAAGCTTCGTAAATCAAAAATTGGAATATTGTACGTTCTTTTTTGGTGGAAAGTAATCGTTGTAGAGATATTCAGTATATTACAGACAAAATACGATACACACTTACATCATAGTAAATACAATATCATGAATTGTCTTGTTGAAATGTAATCGCTTTGCAGATGTTTGGCAAAACAGGCTCTGCGAAGCACGAACTGTAGTGGAGAATCGTGGGTAATGAAGTGGGGTTACCGCACAAGTCCCTGCTAGGACATTTGTGATTGATTGATTCATGGACTAAAACATGGCTGCTAACATTACTATAGTACGGCATTATGTCAGTAGTCATCCTCTACCTCACGTATAATTCAAAGTATCCTGCTGGTATGGACATGGGCAGCTCCTCCGCATCGGTAACAACAATTAAGCCGCCCCTGTTGTCCTGTCTTGTTTGAAGGTGCTGGTTAAAAAAAAAAATTGCAATTTAAGGTATGAGCAGTAAAATTAGAATGAAGCCAGTAGGCTCTTGGGAGCTGATCACTCTAGAAGATGCTCGTTATTGGGTGGAGAATTATAATCCAGCAGAAGCACGACCCGCAGTAGCGGCAGATTAAAGCGTCTGACTTTAACTCTCAAGGCCGCTAGTTCGTGCCCCGTTCCCAGCTAGACAAGTTCTTGGCGGAGGATGTGATCGGTCAGCATCCGGTCTGCATACTGCTGAGGGTTTACTGACCTTCCCCAGCAATGAAGAGGGTTGAGGGTTGCAGATGTTATCGCATGGAGTCGTTCGCCTCTGGTGCCATAGCTCTAGACAATCTTTGGTAGACTGCAGCAGTATGCTCCTCTGGATCTGTTGCTCTATATCTCCAGCACAAACCAGTGCATGCGGGCTTCCCATTTGGGGGTACGGTCAAGTTGATCGACCTTTCCAATACCTTTTAAAAGCTTTCTAATGGACATCAAATAAATAAAAACACCAACTGGAGAAGCACTAAGAGAGCGCAGCCCTCCGTCAAGCAAAGCACTGCTGACCAAAACTTCTTATTAGAGTTGAATCCAAAATATTCTTGCGATCATCACCAAAACTAGATAAAGTGTTTCCCTTAATACTCCTAATCGTTACTCCAACAGTAACCCGCTTGACGGAGATAAGGATACTCCGTTGTTTCCTAAACAATAAGCCCAATAAGATAACGAAGGAGTATTCTTACCTTCGCCAAGGGGGTTACGTTTTTGTCGGAGTAATTTTTTGGAGTAAAACAGTTGATCAAGTTTTACTGATGATCGCCAGAAAGCCCTATATTCAACTCTAGGTAAGATCCGTACAGCATTTGCTTAAGATTAGTTTTGAATAATTGTTGTGAAGAACGGCCATAAGTCATACCACCGAGAGTAACTTTGGAGAGCCCTTGGACTTCTCTTGACCACAGCCCGTATCAGTCAGTTCTAGGCAGTGCGTGGATTTAAAGTGGCAATGGTTACAGAGTCGAAGTAGGATCCCACTCGGCTACGGGAATGATGTAAGGGTGTGTGGTGCGTCAGAATTCAGCGCGTCATTCATTGTGAAGTTTTAGGTTCTTCACTCCTAAACCTCTCTGCTGCGAAATGATATTTGGGTTTGGATACGTTTAAATGTAAGTGCACTTGTAACATTTTTTGGCCCTTTGATCCTGTAACAGATGTGTGGGTTTGAATACGTATGAATGTCAAGGACAATTTTGAAGTTCATTCCCTGCACAGTTGTAAAGTTTTAAGTATCGCACAGATGTGAAGTGCCGAATAGCTACAACCATTTTTTAGTATTGCTCGGTTGTGAAGGTTTAATTACTGCACGGTTGCGAAATTTTAGGTATCGCACGGTGGAGAAGTCGAAAATTTTTCACGGTCACGGAGCTTTAAGCACTGTACGATTACAATACTCGACTACGAAAATAATGCGAAGCTTCGAAGTTAACTTACCGTTAGGTAACGTTGCCCCACACGTGAATGTGCGCTTAACGAGTGGAGCCCATTTGAAGCTTGGCTTTATGGTCCGTTGGACAAGCTCATGTGCGAGCAGGCAAGGGAAATTTTCTCAGTCCATGCAATTGTGAAGCTCAATTGCACGTAAGTTTCTGCTCCGTCAGCCTTATTGCAGCGGCAGGGCAACGCGCTCCAGTTCTTTCTTTAAAAGCGCAATTACAACCAAAGGAAACGTTGNGGGGGGGGGGGGGTGCCACGACCCAGTACTGACCTGTACCTCCTCCTCCTCTCTCACTCTCCTGTTACTGATGTTACCACTGCTGCTGCAGCTGTTATTGTTGCAGCCCCTGGTATGTTATTATAGGTGTTATTACAACGTTGCATCTACTATTGCCTATTATCTTCACCAAGGCTGTTTGTCTGTCACCAAGATAACTCAAAAATTATTTAATGGATCTTTATGAAATTTTCAGGGATTCTTAGGTATGTTAATTAAGAGCAACAGATGACTAACATTTGGTGAAGATCTGTTTGACAATTTGCCTGTTGGTCTGCCTATGTTTTCTCAATATTATAACTCAAACAGTTATGAACGGAGTTACATGAAATTTACGTGAGTTGTTGGGAGTGCTACGAAAAGCAGCTGATAAAATATCTGCCATGATTTTTCAGTCCGCTTAATTGTCTCTGTTTTTATTCGTGTTTATCTCTCAAATGACTCAAAAAGTTAAGAACAAAACTATAAAATTTACAGGAATTGTTAGAAATTATAAAAGATTGAAATTACCAAATTTTGGTGAGGATCGGTTCATCTGTTAGTGTGTTTAGGCTAACTATTTGTGTATTTCAGTGTTTTTTAGATCATTACTAGAGAAAGATACGGACAAATCATAAAGAAAATTACAGAAACAGTTAGAAATTCAAAAGCCACAAATTGCCAAATTTTGGTAATGAAAAAAGGAATCCTAGTTCCAGGAAATATTTGAATTTTTGTTTTCATTCATATTGTCCTGCTTGCCGGAGGTGGGCGCTCTCAAAGCGCTTCTGTAGCTCTGGAATTGCTTTTATTATCTTGTTATTGCTGCACTTATATTATTTTTGCTGATATTCTGTTTTTACCTCGGTCAACTAGGTTATGTCTTTGTCATGTTTGTCTGTTTATTTATTTGATTGTCTGCCACCACGACAACTCAAAAAGTTATTGACGGATCATTACATAATTTGCAGGGATTGTTAGGCATGTTAGCGGTAGCAGATGACGAACTTTTACTGAAGATCCCAGGCCGTCATTAGAAATGACGGCAACTAATTAGTACTTCAGGAAAGCCCCCGTTGTCCCCTGTGCTTTTTACTTTTGAGAGGGCTTGTTAAATGAAAATTTAACATTTTGTCTTAAAAATTGGATATATATATTGTATATATTATTTGGCGCAGTGAGGTGGTATTTCTGGTTGTACCTTTACACGTGTCCGAACACGGTCATGGAGGCGAGCTTAGCCAACTTAGCTGGATTGCGACCCCCGTATCCTAGATACCGTCTTCTGTGCTCGAGTTTCTTCCTATATCTTATTCCCATAGAGCGTGACAAAAAATATAAATATTCCTATGAATAAATGAAAACACTTTGTGAATTATTGTATAGTACTGATATTTATGAAATTTACAGGGATTGTTAACAATGTTGACAGGCATCAATAATTCAATTTTCGTGATGATCGGTCGGCCGGTTTGTGTGCCTGACTAACGTTTGTCAGAACATTTGTTAGTAGCATAACTCGAAAACTTATGAATGTTACAGAAACTGTTTTTATTGTCGAAAGGCACAAATTAAAATTTTGGTGTTGATACAAAGGAAATCATAGTTTCAGAAACAATTTAAATTTTTCATTGCTGTTGCCTCGCGTGGCGGAGGTATGCTAACTTAGACTGCTCTTGTTATCTTTGCTATTATATTTTCACTTCCCCCGCTGAAGTTGTGTTTTTATTGGTGAGTTTGTCTGTTTGTTTGTCTCTCTGTCTGTCATCAAGATAACTCAAAAAGTTTTAGACAGATCGTTACGAAATTTACTGGGCTTGTTAGGTATGTTTGGATGAGCAGATGATTAACTTTTGATGAAAATCAGTTCAATCGTTTGTTCGCCTGTGTTTGTTTATCTGCCTTTTTTTCGTAGTAGCATAACTCAAAAAGTTACTGACGGATCTTCACGGAATTTTCAGGAATTGTTAGGGTTGATACTAAGAGCTAATGACCAAATTTCTGTGATGATCAGTTTGTCTGTTTGTTTGTTTGTTTCAATATGTCATTCTATGATTTCCGTAACTTAACTCACAAAGTAATGAACGGATATTGGTGAAATTGTAAGAATTGGGAGAAATTGCAAAAGACACTCATGACCAAATTTTGGCCATGATCGTTTTTTTCCGTTTGTATGTTTCAGTAATAATTTACATGTTTGTCAGAACTCTAGGCCGGTACCCCACTGAAAGCAGCAAGCGACGCAATGCGATTTTTACGGGAGTCGTGTCGCAGCAACGCACGGGTGTCGCAAGGCGTCGCAGTTGCGGCGGTGGGGACAGCAGACTGCTGTACCCTCCGTTACATTTTGTCGTGCAACAAATTTGTCGCGTTGCACGTCGCTCGTCTCGCCGGTGTGGCGGCGATCTAATCGTACTACGTTCCTGTTGTTGCCGGTTTCATCATATACAATATTCAAACTGTTCTAGCAGACCCGGGATACTGTTGTTGATTTTGTTCTTCGCAGCCCTGATGGAGTCACTCTCGTTAACGTAGTTGTTGTTATTGATAGTATATGTTGTTATTGCAATTACTATCCTGGTTTATGTTACTAATGTTGCTGATATATCCTTGATACTGTAGCTGCTTTTGCTGTTACTGCGTTATTGCTGCCACTATCGTGGATGCTACTGTTGTTACTGAAATTATACTCGTATTACTGTTGATATTTTTGTTTTTGGTATTTTTATTATCAAATATCATTGTTGTTATTGTTGTTGTTACTGTTGTTATGCTGTTTTGATATCATATTGCTGTTGCTAATGTTATTGATGTCGTCTTTTTCGTCACCATCATTGTTTTTATGTTATTGTTGTTACTATCTATTGTTTTTATGGTTGCTGCTTATTTTGTTATTGTTGTTGTTATAGTTGTAAGAAACAATAACTTTGTTTGTTGTGACAGTTATTCATATTGAGCTTTTGAAAGCCTGCTAGTCAGGTTCCGCCCAACTAATACACTAATACTAATAATACGTAGCCATTTGCTACGTCTACTCTTATTTTACAGCATTAGGTGTTACTCTCACGTCTGACACATTTAAGTTCGTCCCGTATTTTCAAGTGTAGACAAGATGTGGTTACCTGAGACGCATTCGATTGGGAATGTAATTAAACCTTAGAGGCTTGACTTGTTTGAAACTTCCGACAGGTACGCTGGCGTTGACTCTTGACCGATTACCTATAAGACTTCCAAGAACTCAATCTAGCTTCGTTGAATGATCGTTTTTTCGGCTCAAGATAATAAGGTTATTTCTAACACCGGTAACGCGATTCAAAGTGATAAAAGCAAGGCTCCTGCCTGCAGTTCTGGACAAGAGAAGTACAGTGGGCTTGGCTTAAATCGACTTTGACGATTCAGTCGACCACGCCTAAAATAAATTGCAGTACTAAGGGCACATTCGAAGGGCACAAACTGTACTTTCGAAGCTTGACTTGTTCAAAACCACAGGCAGGTGCGCTGGCTTCGTCCCACTCAATTGAGTTTCAGGTTTTGACTGTAAATCGCTTACATCTGAGAGGTCAAAAACTAAGTCTTATTATTCTGTAAAAGGGAATCTTCAAGTGACTCAACATAATCGGTATGCATCTAACACATGAAGTACAGATTCAAAGTTGCTAAGCCCAAACTTGTATATGAAATTTTATTCTTATTTTGCCTGACGGATAGCGGTGTGAGAGCATTCACCCCTCGTAAGGCTCGATCAGGATGCACCTATTTATAACTGCCACAGGTATTCCAATTGTGACCTACATTCCTTGAGTTCGTACGTAGATGAACTAGAACGCCTCGTGGTGCAAGACAACGCCAGTCATATTTGATGGCCAGCTTACTCTAGAATTTGCATTTTTCACATCTCAGTCAGCCCACCTGACTGCCTGAAAAGATTGTGATGATGGGTCAACTCTTTCTGCCTCTTTATGGGTTGAGTTATAAATTCAATGCCGTCATTTTTGATGGCCTGCTAACTCTAGTATTTTGGCATTGCTCACATTGCAGACAACCCACCTGACTGCCTGAAAAAAATTATTATCATGACTCAACTCCTTCTGCCTCTTTTTGAGCGGACAGGTAACAAAATTCAACGTCGTCATTTTTTATGACCAGCTTACTCTAGTGTATTGGCATTTTTCTTATCTATGTCAACCCACATGACTCCCCGTAAATAATTATGAACATTGCTCAACTTCTTCGCCCTTTTTTTTTTTTGGGGGGGGGGGGTTACACAAAAAATATACCTATTTATATACTTAAATCTTCAACGAAAATATCATCATCCTTTTCTTTTCGCTGGCAGTGAAAAAAATATCTTGACGCACATGCTTAAACTCAGCCTACAGATATAGACGTGATTTATGAGAAAAGACGAAAAAATTTCTGAAGGAGCCGCGTTGAAGTTTGGAGAAGAATAAAAAGAAAAGCTTGGCGAACAAGCCAATTTTCGAGCCTCTTTCCCACGAAGACTTAAACTCGCGGCCACAGGCCACATCAGCAACTACACTCTTCACCCTCTTGTCAGCTTTATTATTCAAAGCGCTGGGCTTGTTCTAATTAACTTTAGGTTTAGTCTCTATAATCCTAACGTAGAGCCTATAAACTCAACTTATATGAAGAAAGGGCGCCACTTCTGCC
>LQNS02278101.1:10553146-10572875 GCA_001587735.2 Parhyale hawaiensis | reverse complement strand
GTACAGTCAATTCTTAACCTAGCGAGTAAGACACCTTGCTTATTGTTCTACACTAGTGTACTGAACATGTATTGTAATAGAACTATTGTATGAATACCTTCCTACGGGGAGAAATACAAGATTTTGATTTGAAGTAAGAAGAACCAGCTTCATGGTCCTCAATTCGATATTGTTTCTTGTGCACTTGGTGTTTGGCTTTGAGGGCTAAATGATGCAAGGTATGTGTACCCATTTGCTATAAAAACAGTTTTTAGACTCTGTGATATAAAACGTAAATGTCAAGACCAGGAGACCAAGCTCACTATCGAAGTCTCTTCGCCTACATTTCATTATTACAATCAACCTAATTAGAGTAGATCGGCCCCGCTGTTGACGAAAGGGTGGTAAGGCTGGCCCTCCAATCCGTCCCTAATGAGGATTTGATACCACTCCTCTGTTTCCCGTTGATGCCACCGTCGAATTTCAGGGCATTAGATTCTCTTAGACAATCCTCTGGTTGTAATTAACATTTACATCCCACCTACCACATACTGGCCTCTGAATTACAGGACTCATTGTTCTTCTGTTGCTACCTTTGAGGATAATAATATCTTTCTGGGCGACATGAACGCCCATCACCATGACTAGTATAACTTCTCGGAGTGTGATGGAGCGACGACTAGGGGGAAGACCTCTTTGAGGCGCTCTCCACCTCTTCCATATGCCTATTAAACCTATTAAATAAAGATACCCCTAAGCGGCTCTTTTCTGAGGGACGTCCGTCCTCACCCGATTTATCAATCATTTTAGCTCCTTTGGTTCCCTCGGCTACAGGGGTCAACATGCATTAGGCTTAGCTCTGACCACTAGCCTATCACACACAGACCGGGAGGTAAGATTAACTATAAAACTTTCACTTGACATGTTTTGTTTAAAATGAATAAATACTTTAGTTACTATACCAAAATCGAAGATAATTTTTAGTTATTTGTCATTTTATTTGTTCACTATTACTTGATGTATTTGGTAACAATAACCCATTATAGTATCATTACCAAAAGCTTTTTCTACTATTATGTAGTACAAATAACTAAATCCAGTCAAGTATGAGACTTTGTAGTAAAATTTACCATAAAATTTGGTAATATAACCAAAATACTTGGCTCAATCAATTGGTAATATTAAGAGAGAAATATAATTATCTGATAGCCAAACTAATCGTTTAGTTATCTCAACTAAATTTTGTTCAGTGCACCCAAACTGGTCTCTGTGCGTATTAGAATTTTTCTTGCCCACTCTTCACCTCTTCCCCTATACCCTGAAAATGTTCATCAACAATACATAGAAAGGCCGATTGGGAGAGCTTCACTGAGCTCACCGAACCAACCATTCGGAAGTCGCTGCTCCTCACCAATGTACATTTATGACAGCTCTAATACAAGTAATGACTTACTAAAACTTACAGGATCAATGGCCAAATTAAGTTTTCGCTGCTAGTGGTTACAAGAGAACACATCAAGAAATATTAGGGACATGATGCGGTGTCAGTCGGTGGATAAATGCGGAAATTGTGGCGAGAGGAAACTGTGTTGGGACATCTACAACAACCGCCTGTTGGTTCCATCCTTGACGGGCTGTTATTAACTTTCTTAAAGCCCTAAACCATGTATTTCTGCGCTGGTACAATAGAATTTAGGTGGTGTTAGAACGTTATGCGGTATTTCATGCAGTAGTGACATACTGCCACACGTAAACTGCATTTCAAAATTTTTGAGCACTTTAAATCTCCTAACGATACACAGACACTTAGCTATACCAATAGTGTATTAGATACAATATTTATAACTGACCACTAATTAAAAAGAATTTTTAATTTTTATGACATATTTTAACAAAAATATGCAACTGTACTTATTGACATACACTTAAAATTATGAAACCCATGCAAACTACAATAGTTAGCAGCGAGTAACATGCTGTAGAATTTGCTGTAAAATGTCAGCCTAAGAGTTTACACTTTGAGAATTGAGAGCAGCAGCGTTGTGTTGAGGTGACCTTCATGAAGTGAAATTATTACCACAATTTTAGTTTGATGCCAGTCGATAATTCAAATTTTACTTTTAGTTACCATATGACACGAAACATTATTTTGCACATGGCAATCCCCTTCCGACTGGAACTTTCATATGCAACACGCTAACAAAAACAATCAACAAGATGAGGGAAACAAGTTAAACGACCGACTAGTTGCACTTCCCGTTACGCACGTGCACACCACATTCAAATAACTTCCGTACTATACTTAAGAATTGTTCGGCTTTACTTACCCTGACTTCAACTTTAAATCTTCAAAGTTAGCGTGCCAATACAAGAACGTATGGGTCTTTACAAGGGCTAGTTACTCTAAACCACGAGCAGAAGCAATTTTGAAAGTTTATCTGAGGTGATGAGTCCATAATATGCTAAAGTCTAGGTAAACTAGACAAACTTATCTTACAGTAAATATAATAGTGGAAGTCATAGTCAAACGAAAACATTCGAACGAGGGGAGGGAGGGTGGGAGGAGGGGTGAGAAGATGTCTGACATATTTTGTTATTTATAAGTGTCTGCTACACAAACAAGTATAATTGAATGCACCTAATCTTATACTAACCTCTCATTGCTTTTATAAATGATATTCTAGCTGTAAAATGTACCTAGTGGTATGCGACGTTGGCAAAAATCGTCTGAGTATAGGAATTTCAAATATTTCATAATGCGAAAAGGACTGAACTGCTGCGTTTGTCCATGTTACAAAAATATTTCCTGGGTCTTTATTTGATGAATATTGTACATGGTATTAGTACTTTCAGGCTGAATTTACATGTTATCCATGTCAAGGCGTTCGATCAGATGAACGAACACGATCTGTGCTTCAAAATTTTCTCTCGCTATCTACACATCCATGGAAGCGTATTTCGTTCAAATAAATGACCCGCACTTTCAGTTATTACATCGTTTCTTTACATTTATATTTTACGTCTGATTAATGTTCCATTCGTATCCCATAATCTTATAGCCGAATTTTAAGTAGAACAGCTCATTCCTAGACATCTATAGCCTGATAAACCGACAGAAGTGAAATCAACACACAACAAGCAGCTGGTCACCAAAATAAACAAGACGCCCATGGTCTAACATTTTCGGGCTTTCTATTGTTTAAAACGGGATTACAGGGATCCTGCTCACAAACGTGACGACGAAAAAGCGTTTTTCTCGACTTGTTCATGATCTGTGAACGCCACCGAAGATAAATTCAGTATTTATGAGTTCAGGTTACTGAACTTGAATGATGTAGCTCGTTGAGACAACGGACATGCTTCATTCTTCATTATCGCGCGTTCGCGAGACTGGTCGTTTTCAATCAAAATCAGTCATAAGATTCTATTTTGTATATGCAGGACGACGCTCGCATCTTATGAGACGAAACAATGTACATTTATGACAGCTCTAGTATAAGTAAGGACTTGCAAACCCTACAAGATAAATGGCCAGATTAAGTTTTCGCTGCTATTGGTTACAAGAGAACACATCAAGAAATATTAGGGACATGAAGTGGCTTCAATCGGTGGATAAATGCGGAAATTGTGGCGATAGGAAATTGTGTGGGGATATCTACAGCAAAAACCGGCGCCACAACCGGCTCGAAGAAGCATGCCAGTTAGTTCCATCCATGACGGGCTGTTATTAACTTCTATAGAGCCCTTATCCATGTATTTCTGTGCTGGTAAAATAGAAGTTAGGTGATTTTAGAATATTATGTGTTTTTGTTATGCAGTGGTGACATATTGCACCTTGCAAACTTCATTTCAAAACTTCTGAGCACCTTAAATCTCGCAACGATACACTTAGTTATACCAATAGTGTATTACATACAATATTTATAATTGACCCCTGATTATGAAATAATGATTTATTTTTCTTACATATTTTGGCAAAAATATTCAACTTTTCTTATCAACATACATTTAAAATAACGAAACTCATGGAAATTACAATCATTCACAGCGATTAACATGCTGTAGAATGTGCTGTAAAATGTCAGCCTAAGAATTTGCACTTTCAGAACAGCAGTGTAGTGTTGTGGTGACTTACATGAATGGTGAAATTATTATCACATTTTAGTGAGATTCCAGGGTGACTTACATGAATGGTGAAATTATTATCACATTTTAGTGAGATTCCAGTTCATAATTCGGATCGTAATTTTAGTTAGACACAAATCTTATTTCAACATCTTTACAAGTTATGTCTGTAACAGGAAACATTCTTTTGCGCCCGGCAATTCCCTTCCGACACCGGGAAATATTCATTTCAGTTGCGAAGCCCTGTGAACTGAAACTTTCATATGCAATACTCAAACGAAAACAATCAACAAGACGAGGGAAACAAGTTGAACGACCGACAAGTTGCACTTCCCGTTACGCAGATGCACACCACATTCAAATAACTTCCGTACTATACTTGAGAATTGATTGGTTTTGTTTACCCTGACTTCAGCTTTAACCGTTCAAAGATAGAGTGCCAATACCAGAACATATGAGTCTTCACAAGGGTTAGTTACTATAATACACAAACAGAAGTACTTTTTTAATGTTTCTCTGAGCTGATGATTCCATAGTATGCAAAAAGCTATGTAAACTAGACAAAGTTATCTCACAGTAAATAAACTGCCGGAAGTCCTAGCCAAACGAATAGATTCGAAGGAGGGGAGAAGGGTGGGAGGAGAAGGCGTTAGAAAGAGTTCTAATATCATTTGTTCCTTATCAGCTTCTACCTTATAAACAACCGTAATTGAGTGCACATAATCGCATACTATCCAATGTACCTACCGACATGCAACGTTCGATGTAATCATCTAAGTATTTGGAATTTCAAATGTTTTCATTACGCGAAAAGAATTGAATTGCTGTGTTTGTCAATATTGCTGCAATATTTCCTGGGTCTTTATTTGATGAGTATTGTACTTGTTTCTACATAGTACCTACTCTATTTTTTATGTAGTATTAAATGGTACCTTCCATTGTGGATATTGCTTCATCAGGTTGAACTAATTCTTCACAGAACCTGGTTTTGTGTCTCAGAAATCAAATACAAAGTGTTGTTCTAGCGTAATGTATTTGTATATAGCAATTACTGCTTCGCTTCCATTTAGTAAAACGTGCTTCAAGCGCAGTTCCGTCTTTTATTTTTTCTAAAAACTGCCCGTTGATAAACGCTTCCATTGCGAGGTATAAAATAATGTTGACTTTCTGTAACAACACTTCTGTAAAGTTGCGATACTTGAGTACTTTGCATTATGTTTCAGCCAGTTCCCTCTGTCTCCATCCGAAATAGATCCAGTACAGACACTGAGAACACGAACGCAATGACTAGACGTTATTATACATATTATAATTTTCACTAAAATACAATAGTTTGTAAGGTATCACACTGTAAATTTTCTGACAAACAGTCCTGGTATAAATGGTTCGCTTTCCAATGGTAGGGACAGAGCCCAAATGCCGTGACTTCAAGCCAGAGCGTCCACTGACGAACCCTCACTAATTACACGAATTGCTGATACTGAACCAATTTCGTTTAAACTTACCAGTCAAACTGTTTACAATGTTATTAAAAAGGATCAAACACTCCAAGTGCAGAGAAAAAAAAATCAGTTCCTTATACGATGAGATGTTGTGAAAAAGAGCCAAAGCCGTGCCAGTGCAGTGACGGCCTTACCTCCCTGAGGTCACGGCTTTAGGAGTTCAATGTGATTCGATATGTTTGAGGAAAGGTCACGGGAAGGCCTGTGACGGTTTCAGGTGCCTTTACCCTACAACCGCTGAATACATGTGTACCACAAAAGCAGAGCTGCAACATCGCTCTTCGAGCTCACAAGTGTAACTGTCCAAACAAAATTAGCCGGCGCAGGAAATTCACCGAAGAAAAGGTAGGGCGTGTGCTGAGATGGCGCCACTAAAGTGCAAGAATGACAGCTGTGTGTGCGTTGTGACGTCTGTGGTAGATGTGTTTGTCCGCCGTTGGGTTCCGATGGGGCAGAATTTTGTCCTTTCGCCTGGTGTTTGCGATGTACGGGAGGGCAGAGGGGGATGGCTACGTACGGGAGGGCAGAGGGTGATTGCCACGTACGGGAGGGCAGAGACGGACAGGAAAACAAAGCCGTCGTTGCGCTCGTGTAGCGCTAATTGCTTCTGTTTATTACGGAAACTTTTATCATGTTTTTTAAAATTTCTACCGTTTGTTACAAATTTTAGGAACTTTTTGCCTGTTTTGGTATAGCTATACATACATCTGCCTATAGTTGTGTAGATGGTAGTGGCTTGTACGTTTTGCAATAACAATGGCGAGCAGAGTTGCCCAAGGTCTCCAATTTATTTTTTACTTAAACTGCATTTTTCTTGAATGTGATTGCTAACGTAAAGTAATTTATACTAGTAACTGCCTTGCCACAGAAAGTGTGAACCAGAGGGTAAAGTTGTTGTTTAGTACATCGGATACTTTTTTTACTGTAACCTTTTGGACGTGAAGACTAGCGTCCATTCGAGTCTCTTAACAAAGAACTATCTCGCTCAACGCTCTTCCTACTTACGCATAGAACTTGGTTGGCAACATGTTCATATTTTACACACAACGTTTTTTATTTTTTTTTTTAAATTTGTTACGTTTTCTACTTGTGTTGTAGCTTTTGCCTGCTATTGTCTAAATGCAGTGCAGCTTAGCTCACAGTGGTCTCTATTTCATTGCAAGTTAGTTAAAATACCATCCAAGTAAAGAGCGATAAGTAAGTCTGCAAATGAGATGAAATGTGCTTCACAAAAATTAACAAACACTTAGTGCAGAAGGAAAACTAGGTGAATTAAACATGCCTGTCAATGGAAAGAGAGTAATGGAAATTGTCCGAGGTAACAACGTACGTGCATCCTCAACACGAAAGGTTGCTCGAAAACTACACCGAAATTCGAAATTATGCTTTGAGTGTACAAAAAGAAAAAAAAATGACAAAGTACATTTCGTGTCTTCAGCATTTAATTTAAAACAGAAACACTTCTGCGCGAATATCAAAGTTAGGGCTAAATTGCCAAGTACAGTATTAGAGTTTTATGTGAGAACTGTTCAATACTTGTCGCTGTTCTGTTAGGACATGTCATGGACAAGTTGGGAGACTTAACGGAAATTCTTAAGATAAATATTTACCTCGCCCGGTCGGAGGCAGAAAGTTAAGAAGAATATCTATTTTCAGTAGCTTTGTTTGTACAGCAACATTTAGGAACAAATAATGTGTGGCACACATGATAGCATAGACTTCTTCTTTTTGGGTTAAATTTTTAAATTTTCATGAGTACATAAATCTGGAGATAGAATTCTCGTTAAGTCTTTTACTTACCAAAAAATACCTCTTGCACTTTACTGGCAATGCCATCGATTTATTGAACTAGTACTCTCCGTGGCGTAAGACCATCACCTGGGGTGGGAGCAAATTCATCGCCGTCATTTTTTATTACCACTTTTTGGGTGGACAGACAAAAAAATATATACACACACACACATATATGTCTAGTTAAATATTAAACGAAAAAATTATTATCTTTCACTTCTTCCGGGGGTGATGATAATAAAACATGAACTATGTTATAACATTGCTCACCGATAAATATCTCCCTCTCTTTCCGTAGAGCAAATTTTATTGAAATGTTCTCCGAATAGTCTATAACACAGTCCATACGTATGAATTTCCACATTATACTTTTTAGCCATGAGAATAGCAGGCACTGCCGGTTTGTAGACGTAACATTTAGACAAACCCCTTAAAGAATTTTAAAAGTTAAATCTGATATTTTTACATCAAATATATCTACGGCTCTTTTCTCAAAATATCTTCAAAATAAAGTTTTGTAAGATACATATTCGTAGCGTCAAATCCGTCACTTGTAGTTATATGGTACAGGAATTNTTAAATCTGATATTTTTACATCAAATATATCTACGGCTCTTTTCTCAAAATATCTTCAAAATAAAGTTTTGTAAGATACATATTCGTAGCGTCAAATCCGTCACTTGTAGTTATATGGTACAGGAATTATCTATACTGTATACGATACTTTGCTCCCAATATCTTCTAATTACTGCATTTTAAGCTATTCGCACCTCGTACCAAACTGATCTCTTATATTTTACGGAGGAGGAATTATGAACGGTTCTGTAGTGGCAACTCAAACACAGGCACCGTAAGTAAAGCTGGTCTCCGCTGCAAGAGTTTATTGCTGCGCGTCTCGCTGCAATACGGCGCAAAAGTGGACCCAATTTATGGGTTGCAATTACAAGAGCTCGTAGGAAAGATCATACGAGCGAGGCAATAACTAAATTAGCTGAGAGGAAAACGGCAGTAAACTGTTCTGGGAAGCTAACATTTTAACTAGGCGGAGGACCTGATACGGCAGTCATTGATAACGTTAGTTTTTGTACAACAGTGCGTGGAAATGATAAGGCAATGTCGAGAGAGCTGGCGGAGGGAAGAGAAGTAGAGTATTGCTTAACAGCACGTACACCTCTCCCTTTATGTAGACGGGCAATTTCACTTTAAATAAGCAGAAGGCTCATTTATGGAATAACTGAATGCCGTCCTAAGAGAACGCTGAAAATTATGAAGAAGCTTTGAGTAAACTGTTTAAGTATATAGTAATAGAGTGCTACTGAGTAGAACCTGGTGTAGGCAGTAGGAAAACTATCGAATTACTTACTGTATCGCAGTCCAACTGTAATGTTAAAAATGCCTTTTAAAATTAAGTGCTTGAGTGCAATTGAATGATATGAAAAGTTGTGTACACGGAATGCTTCCCGAATGATCACTGTAAGTTAAAGAAAGAGCGGTTTGAACGGCAACTGAGTAGCATACAACCGACACTTTTCTGAAGTGTCTGTGCTTTGAACTTCTGAGTTCTGACCGGACAAAAGTGTACAACATGGTAGCAGGCTAGTGAACACAGATTAACTGTACCGAAGTGTCTCCTTTAGGTAAGAACAATATCGAAACTTCTCTTTTCTTTTAAAATAGTTAAACTAGCCAAGCTGTCATAAGCTATGTATAGTCTGGATGCCCGACTGAGGTGTCCCACCCTATTCAACTCAACCACCAGTACAGAAATCCTTCCCTGTCATCTTAGTGTGACCTCCAGTGACCTGTAGAGCTTCAGTGAGTGTGTAGGGAGTGTTTGTGGCAGCAGGTCTTTTCAGTAAACTCGGTTGAACGTGCAAAGTTGAGCGCTGAAATGCTATGCATGCGAGAGATTTAGCGACACTATTATATAGACATGGGAACAATTGAAGACACAGGAGTTTGCAGCACATAGTAAGGGTTTAAATAAGCTGCTATGTACAAATTGGGACCGAGCTGGCACAGCTCATCGTGCAGGATACCCATACACCTCTCCCTTTATGTAGACGGGAAATTTCACGTGAAATTTATTTTAAATTTCTTTCTAAATAATTGCAGGGCTAAGAAGTCTTACTTATATTGCAGTATTCTTGCTACCTAAGATGACAGGTGGGTTTTCGAGCTCAGTTTCTTCCAGCTGCTCGAAAGCAAAATTAATTTTAGCGTTAACCCCTAAGTGCCACGATATAATATCATTCTTCGTCTTAACAGAACTATTTGTAACGTCCACAAATGTTCACAGTCGGCATGAGAGGGTTAAGCCATATCCATACCAGAGTCAAAAGTTCCCGCTGGCGCTCGAGCTCAGCCTCCGGGTTCACGTTGCGGTGAGAATATGCTCA
The DNA here is from genome assembly GCA_001587735.2 of Parhyale hawaiensis. Lineage (NCBI taxonomy): Eukaryota > Metazoa > Arthropoda > Malacostraca > Amphipoda > Hyalidae > Parhyale > Parhyale hawaiensis. Next base: position 10,563,079 of record LQNS02278101.1, on the reverse strand, counting down.
TGGTAGCGTCGGAAGTCAAGATAGGCCTAGATTTTTGTTTGGGTATCAGCGTCAATACATTGAGCCTGTGCAAATGTAAACAAGTTGTGCTTCTACCAAACTATTGTTTGCAATAGCAGATTTATTTTGTAGATTTTTATCTTCTTCAGCGATATAGAATAAAATAGAATAGATAGCTTTCAGCAGACGGACCAACAGGCCCGTTCCCAGAGAGCAGCCGGGATTTACGCTCCGGCCCTCTATGAGCTATTGCCATTCAGAATCATGGACACTTTTGAGGTAGAGAAGGCTAAGAAGAAAAATTATAATATTAATAATAAACTCAGGCAAGGAGTTGATCGTGCAGCTCAATTAATTACTGCAGATCCGGGGAGTTCTGAGTCGTCCAGTTAGTCCTGGCATGGAATATATTGATTACTGTGCTTAGAAGTTTTAACCGTGAAGAGTTTGGTACTTCTGGAGGAGGCGTTCGTAACTGTGGATGATGTTGCTCCCAATGTTTGTCGAGACGATTTTTAAATCTGTTGATCAACTCTGCACCGACGACTTTCTAGGGTAGTCTGCTCCAAATGTGTTCATTATGAAGTACGGGAAAACTGCTGACTGAGAGCAGCTCTTCGATCCTTATGCTTAAGTTTCTGACCGTTGTTTCGCAAGCAATTATTAACGTCTCTCTCAAAGAGGTCCGTTTTAAGCACCTTGTTTAAGCCATTCAAATACTTGAATGTTTCTATTAGTTACCCCTTGAGTCATCTTTGTTCGAGAGCGATGAGTCCCACTTCCTGTAGGCGACATTCGTACGGCTTGCACTGCAGTTGAGGTATCAACTTTGTTGCTTTGCGATGTTTTCTTTCCATTTTGTCAATATCGTTACAAGTCAAATAATGTAACTTGCGGCTAAACTTCCGGTTTCGTTCCATCTATGCTATCAACAGTGCTCTAAGTTTCACATATGAACACATATGTATGGAACATGCTCACACAGCCGAACGGTGCTTAGTCAGCTATACTGCATTTCTAGACAGTTGCAAGAAAGGTCTGTCGAGTGCATTACGCCCGGAGCCCACACAACAACTTACGTTGCCGTAGCCTAGAGGAAACTCAACTAATCCGACTGCATATAATCGGACGTCTGTAAACATAATGTACAAATTCTTAAATGATCAATTTTTGAGGACCTAAACTGTTCATAATTAAGAGCAATAGTTAAAAGTTCACCATTGCCACTTGGTGTGGTGGAAAAATTTGGAATAGCGGCTGAGGTTTTCAACAATTTTTCATACAATTTATATTCGCGCCAGCCGTGCCGCTGCTGCGTGAACCGATTTGTTGAGTTGCTTCTAGGCTGCCAGCGGCAAAGAAAGTTGTTACGTGAACACCGGGCTTTAGGCTTTTAAAAATACTGTAAACTAGATCATTTCCTAATGACTGCGCCAAATTAAGAATATGAACAATAGTTAAAACTATTATTATTATTTATCAAGTAAGGTAAATAGTACTTACAGCATGTTCTAGGCCCGAATCATTCTAGAATAGAGTCATCAAGTAATAAATTATGGCCTCGTACAATTATCTGCATGCACATGCCTTATTATTCACGAGACATAATGAATGAGTCACAAAATAGTACCAACTAAGTACTGCTATATTTTCCACACTTGGTTATCACCGTTCTAATGGTGCAACATAATTTACAGCTACGAACTTCACCTCCAGGTGTACCAAGCTCTTAACGGCCAAAGCTTCTAAGTCACCGAAAAACATTTTATTTCATGCCACAACTAACTTGACGTCTACGAGCTCCTCGGATCTGCAGCAAAATTGTGCTTTCACGCCCAACTCCTTGCCTGAGTTTATATTTTTTCTCCTTTCCTTCCTCAGAGGTTTAAATGATTCTGAATTAATGGTGATAGCTCATAGAGGGAAGCAGCGCAAGTCTCGGCTGGTGTCTGGGCCTGTTGGTCCGTCCACCGCCAGCTGTGTGCTCTATTTAGAAATAAGGGAGTAAATGAAACATGTGACGCAATTACCGTAGAATTTCCACCCGATATAAATTTATTTCACGGTATAAGCCGCCAGTGTTTCATGAGAATATCTGCAACAGTTGTACAGCGGCTGTCTCTTTCTTTATCATTTCTTAGATGGAACATTTCAACCTAGCGTTTCTTTTTATTATCATCGTTAAGTATGTTGGTATAAGCTATGGACTTTCAAGAGAGCGGCTGTCCCATTCGTATATATAGCTGCCGCCTCTGCCTCTGCAGTTTGCTAGTTGGGATACTTGGACGCAACGTTTTCTTCTTATTACTATCGTTATATGTGTTAGAGTAAGTCACGATGTTGCACGAATCGCTTGTAACATCTGCACAGCGGCCTCCTCTGCCTCTACAGTTCCCTTTTTGGGACACTTTTGGACTTAACTTTTTCCTTCGGTGACCATTTTTTGAAGTGTTCTCAGCTGAGTGAGTTCATCTGCCCGCTGTGCGATAGAGTCACTTGTTCCCGCCGGCAGGAAATGACTCTCGAGAACGACCGGGTGATCTGGTTTTAGATGGAGCTCTTTACAAGGTTTTTTAGTTCTAAAGCCATGCAGTCCTGGGCGCGAGTTGACTTTATAAGTCTACGGATGGAAACTTCTTATCAAGAAAGTATAAACCAGGTCGCATGGAAGGTTGACAAGAGGGACGCCAGATTTGATGGATTACGGTAAAATACGAGATTTGAATGAGTTGTTGTTGTATTATTATGAATTATTTTAGCTTTCATGAGTTTTATTCGATATTAGAAAATATATTATATACTACGGGCAAAAAAAAAAAAACTTTAAGATGAATTGGTTCGGTCAAGAATACAAATACTGTATACGGATAATATGAAAGACGCGGTTTCGGCTTACAAAAGCATGTTTAAGATTTCCAAGTACGTTGGAAATAAAAATATTCACTTCACAAATATCTGAGTTTTACAAAAATCGACTGCTTAAGTTTTACCTCTCCATACATACCGTCTGCTAGAATGAACACTTGGAATGAATATTCTTACTTGTTATGTTGCGTAAAGAACCACACATACCTTTTAGCACCGTTTTCTAAAATTAATTACATGAATTTTATATTTACATATGTGTTGTTCTATAAAGTTAACTGCATGAATTTCATGTTCCCATATGCCCGTTCTTTAAAGATAACTTCATGAATCTTAAACGAATATGAATTAAGTTTCTATATCTAACAACATAAATTTTATAATAATGTATACATATGATCATCTATAGTTGACGACATGTATGTTTTTCATAGTACCAAATGCAATACATATCAAAATAGCAATAAGATTATTATATTCAATGTATTTTGTTGTTTGAAATAAAATATAATTATGAATTCTTCTAAGTACCTATCCATCTTTTTCCACAAATGTTTTACCAGCAGATGCACCGTTTTAACTTATAAAAACTTTTTTAGCCCCTTGCGCACCGTTTTGCAAAATTACATATAAAAACGTTTATGGGGTTCTCATATATATAAATCGAAGTCTAACATGATTGATTGTATTCCCATACGTATCGTTCTCCATACCATAATAATTTTGCACTCCATACGAACCTGTGTCTAAGATTACCCAAAGGAATTTTGTCTCGTTGTGGTACAAGAAATCGCATGTTGCGCCTGAGCTACGCCTCCATGCATGATGCAGGTATGCAAATGAGAAGCAAATTGCGCTTTGCCACGCAAATGATAGAATAACAGCAGGTTTACGTAGAAAGTTTCGTGCATAATGCATGAGAAGCTGATCGTAGGTATAAGCTCCTATGGGTGCTATGTAAACAAGCCCATTAATGTAATTTTTGGGAATATGACAGGAAATTTTTCTTAGAAATGGAAGGAGATGTTTACGGAAAAGCCACAGTAGAGATGTGCTCTGGAGATTACAACAGAAAGCAGAAGGGAGTCTCCATTGCCATCTGAAATTCTGTGCTTTGGAAGATTCAACCGTTTCAAATTACATTGATATCAACTTTTAAAGGCAAGCACCCAAAGACAGTCTTTTGGTTCCCTTCGTATATCTCAGCGTTTGAATGCATTGTTATGGTGCATAAATGTGCATATCTTCCTAAGTTTTAAGTATTTACTGTAAATTTGAAGAGATATCTGAAACTTTGCTGGTGATACTTGCTGAAGACCCGTCTACGCCATCAAACTTTTGGGCGAAGTTCGCGTTTTGAACTCGTCCGCAAGCACGAACAGAGTTTGCACAGAAGCAAATTTCGGGGCGTTTGAGTCTTCTATCACATCAGAAAACTACGAACACAAAGACATAGCAAAGAACAAACTATAGTTTGACGTTATTGCACGAAGTGCAGTATAATAGTTTTTATTATTTAATTTATAAAGTAACTCCTCATATTTCGGCGTCTGCCTGCAGCTTCTTGTGGGCATTATGCATTATGAAATAGATGATGAATTTTGCTGCTTATTTGAAGTCTTAATACTGAAAAATTGAAACTCAGAGGCATAAAGATGAGTTTAAAGTTACCTCAATTTCAGTGAAACCAGCGCAGTAGTGCTGAGGGTCCAGAGAACGATCCCCAGGCCATGCGCTATCTTTGTCATGGGCGCTTGGCGAGATGAATCAGCAAATTTGCTTGGTACGCATAGCTATCGTGGGAGTACCTACATTAGTGTAGGGGGTGGCAGGTCGTTGAACCTTTCGTTTCGGCGCCATAGTTTCTAGCTACTCGTCGTCGGCTGTAACTGTAATTAAACCTCTGAGGCCAGTTGGCCTATGTCTGCCGCACGAACCGACCGGTGCATGGGGTTTCCCAAGAGGAGGGTACAGTCAGAGTTGACTTTACCCTTTAATGAAAATTGTTCAGGTAATATTAGATTTACTAGATGTAATTACACCGTCGTCTGCTACTCGACGCACTATAGTTGCTTATGGGTGGTTAGCGCTACTTTTTGCACTAATGTTGAATTCAAAGATAGGAAAATAAATTTGAAAGGCAGGTAGATGTGAATGGAATATCAAGTTTTCAACTTCTTCGAGAAAGGTTAATTATTTGTCTACTATGCGCACGTAGTCTAATGCTACATGTACACAAGACAGTAGTGAAATATCGCTATAATTTACCAAAATATTTTTGCAAACTTGGCTATTTAACTATTTATTTGGTTTCAGTCAGGGAGATATTGATTTCAAAAAAAGAATAGCGAGTTTGAAAAGTTCAGAGATATGAATGGACATGTAACTATTTCAATTTATGTACAAGAAGTTAATTAAGTGCACAAGTGTTGCTGGCGGTTGACTGGAAGGACTTCAGCGACGGAGCTACAATGGAATTTTTTGAGAGAGTTAAAGAAATACTCTTAGATGGCAGTTTTTCCTTTATTTGATAGTGAATATCTGGAATAGACAGTCCTCCAAAGTTGTTGATGCAAGGACAGTCAATGCGTTAAAAAATCGTCTTGATAAATATTGGCCGCAACACCCTACACAGCTATAAACACCTACTCCAGGAGACACAAACTCTTGAAGGAAAAAGCTTCGGGGCCACCTTAACCCATTATCTTTTTCATACCAACTAAATTAACTTCTTTGAGCTCTTCTGATCTGCAGCAAAAAAACTTCCTTGCAAAATTATCTCCTTCGCCGAGTTTTTATTCTTTCTCAGATATTTAAATGATACTGGGATAATGGAAATAGCTCACAGAAGGCCGGAGCGTAAGTTCCGACTGCGCTTTGGGAATGGGCCTGTTGGTCTATCTACTGCCAGTTATCTAATCTAACTGCTTGCAAGCGGTGCAGCTGTCCACAGTTGATACTAGTTTTATTATTTCACCTATTTTAATATTTTCTATATTATCGTTGGCTTTGTTTTATTCATACAGACTTCCGTAACGAACATCTTAGATTTTGAAGGGAAAAAAAGGATTTTTGGAAAGTTCATTTAAGTGAAATAACAATTGTCAGATAAATCAACAATAGGCGTTCACATGGTAGTTTGGATACAAAACGGATTTTTTTATGCTCTATTCGCTGTTTTTAGTATTCGGTTTGATTTAGTGACTGACAGTGTTCACGGAGCGTCTGTCAGCTGACATGCCTAGTTCTAACATTTTAGTGAATCTTTCGGTAGACAAGCATGTTGTGTTGCCAAGCAATTATTTAAAATGTTAAGTTTGACTATCACTTGGTATTTGTCACATAGGACGATGACAGCAAGACGAGAAAGAAGAAAAAGGAAAGAATTAGGAATCCGCAGAGAGTGGAGGACGGAAGGGAGCAACAGAGGTACGAAGAAAGGCCGATCACAGAGCTGTATCGAGGCCACCTAGAAAACAGTTTTCTAGGTGGCCTTAGGTGGCCTTGGCTGTATGCGCGACCCGGTTTATTGTGCTTTATCTTCCGTTGCCTCTTGGCCGTCTTCAGAAGGCAGGATAGGTAGAGTCTTCGAACAATTTCCAACATAGGACATGACAAAGCATTTGGACGCTGGGTAGCACGTATGGGAGTTAAAAGACTGTAGTGTAAGCGTCGCTCTAACAGTAACATGTTCAACTATAGAGATAACTGTATTTAAAGGCATGAAACTGTTAATGGTAAATTTAGAGATCTAGTACGTCAGGTTTTCATCTAGAAGTTATTCATGCTTGCAAATGCTTCAGACAAATTAAGATACTTACTTACACTTACACCACCTCTACAAAAATAAGAAGAAACTTTAGTACCTATGTTTAAGCTCAAATAAATTATTGAAACATTTAGGTTGAAAACTAAGTTCTTGCCGGTTCTAGCGTTCCAAAATATAATAAAAAACCGGCAAGAACTTAGTTATTCGAATGGTATGTAGGAGTTTTAACCACCTACAAATACATTTTTAACGAATGACCTTGAAGCTCGGGGGCACCAATGAAATAACCGCATGGAGGATTCCTTCAGATAGAATACGGAGTGATTTTTACCTGTTCCCAATTGCAGGCTCATATTTTTGACCAACTACTAGTGCCACCTACTAGTCTTGGCAGACCTCACTTCGGCGGATTGAAGCAGAATTGAATTTTAGGTATTTTTATAAGTGATCGATTTCTGATCAGCGCCTGTCATTCGCCTTAAACTGAAGAATTGCAACTGTCGTAATTGAAGCAATTCCAGACAAATTAACTCTAATCGCGTTGCATTATTGTATAGTTTAAGTGAAAGAATATAAGATACCTTAACCCTTTAAGGACCAAGTTTCGGTTTCTCTCCGACTATCGCCTCATAGTCGCGGTGCTCATAGGTCCAAAAATCACTGATCCCTTCTTTATTAAGAAACCTAAGTTTTGCGAAACGGGACTCGTGAGGCCCAGTGATCCTTAGAGGGTTAAACCCTACATCACCATTTCCAAAAGGCAACTAAAATGCTACAGTGTACCCTCACACACATCAAATGCAGCGATTCTACCCCTAAAACACACGGGCACCTGACCGTCTGTGTACGCCAACCATAGGATTGTTGGATCACTATCGACTTCTCATCTGTTTAATATCTAAGATCGATTCTGTGGCGTGATGAATACATAATTAACCTGCATTTATTTTGGTACGACATATTCTGTATAGTATCAATAATAATAATTCAATATTCAATCCAGGCCGTACGTAAAGTATAAGTTTAGCTTAAGAATAGCAAGCGTTTCTCTATTAATGATATATACCTGTACTCTATATACGAGTATATATATAAACTATCAGGCACCTGTAGTTAGGGTAGGCAAAGTAGGAGAGTATAAAACATATTGTAGTTAGATGTTTTTTCCTTCACAAACTATAAAAATATTCCAACATTAATATAATTAGTATAATAATAAAGCATTAAACTGCTTCAATACGCTATTTGTTTCACATAGTGAGACTACATTTAATAATGCTAACCCTGAGCGTTTTCTCAAGGTCCGTGCAAGATGTATGTAAATATGTGTACGTCAATAAGTGTATAAAATGATATTATATTTAATCAAACCATCCTCAATTAATTCGAACCTTGTATAACAGCTTCACTCTTCCTCAGCAATTCATAACGAAGAGAATACGTAGCTATAAGTACCCAGATAATGGAATACAATAAACTTCCTTGAATTGCAGGAACTTGAGTTTGTTCAATTAATGGCCGAGAGTACTTCACAGACAGAAAGAGTACCCAAGGGAATATGAAGAGCTCGAGAGAACATCATATTTAGCAATTCCCATCTGCAACAGTGATCAAGATGGTAAGAAGAAAATCTCCAATAAATCTTGCCAGTTGTAATCCGTGAAAGCAAATCAGTGGAGATTTCTCAGTCGGTCCCTGATTCAATTATTGGAATCTCTGAGGAGCAGAGCTTCTGATGAACACGACGGCTCCCGCAGACTGATTGACTCAAGACGGAAGGGTTGAAGCGTTGATTGCTCGAATATCTCCCTTACTGAACTTAGTAGACTGCTGAGAGAACGTTACCGTATCCAATAGTTGAAGCGTTGATTGGCCGAATATCACCGTTACTCAATTCGGTAGACTGCTGAGAGAACGTTACAGCAGGTGTGTTGATTGCTGTAATATCTTTACTCCAGTTATTCTAATACTTCGTCACCCCTTCAGCATAAATCTAATGATAATAACGTAATAACTATCTGATAAACTTGAGTACCTACTCCTCTCAACTCGTGACTAGCAACAAAAACGCAACGGAGTGATTAACGGACACTGATCTAATAATAACATCGGAAAATGACTCGTGGACTTCGAAACTCGTTTCAATATGCGAATGATTGCAATAACACTAAACAATGACTGTGCCAGCATCAATACGCAAATAATCACAGTTAGGCAGGAAGAAACTTATTCCTGGACTTCAATGTCCGCTTTAACGGCACTAATTACCATTGGTAAGAAAATGAATCAGGATTTCTGTTCACGTTTCGGCGAGTTACTAATTACAACAGCGTAAGAAAATGGCAATCGACTTTTTTACCCTCTCCCTCAGGGGGCATAGGATGGACCATAAGCCATAGGGCTTAGGTTAGTTAGGTTTGCTTGTCCTATGCTATGGGGAGCAGAGCCCCATAGGAGGACCTTATAGATTACTTAGCTACCCATTTGAGACGTTTGTCTATCGTGCACACTTTGCTTCCTTCTGTTTCCATGCTCTGCTGGTGATTCTTTGTTCTAAGCTTCCTCTTCTTTCCTAATTTGCTGATTTCGTGAGTGTCGATACTACATGGGAACACTCTGGTGCATGAGAGGCACATTTCTATCGATATACTATGGATATTGTCGACTGGGTCGTCAACATCGATTTCTAGGACAAGCCCACTTGACTTGACTTGTCTGGAAACGTAGACAGGAACTTTGCCTTCGTAAATCTGAACCGTACTGTAGAAGTTAACTAGAAGCCGGTAATCATATAAGATTCAGTACCTGAATCTTTAACCATCGGGTTGAAGCCAGACTACCTGTGTGAAGTTTCAGGCAAGTAAATTTTCATAGGCTTTATTTTGCTGCCCACTCGAACGTGTCCTAAACGTCCTTCGTTCTTCCCTCTGTGACATCGTCTTCATTAGGAAACGGAAACTGAAACCACTGACTATAACTGTAACTAACTTCTATATCCGTTCCCATTACCATGCTGCTAATTACAATGACATAAAAAAAAAATTACCATGGATTTCTATATACCTATACCCAATTCACCAACTATTTACATAATGCAAGAAAGTTATCACAAACTTCTACACTCTTTTCATTAGTAACTAATTAAAATAGCGTTAGAAAGTGATCATGAACTTCTATACCCACTTCACCAGTAACTAATTACAATAGCGTAAGAAAGTGATCATGAACTTCTACACCCACTTCACCAGTAACTAATTACAATAGCGTAAGAAAGTGATCATGGACTTCTATACCCACTT
>LQNS02278101.1:10407794-10422044 GCA_001587735.2 Parhyale hawaiensis | reverse complement strand
CGTGAGGCATTGCCTCACGTAGGAATGAGTCCTGAGCTCAAATTTTTGCAGCCATTAACCATCGACAAAATTCCGAGCCTATGTAATGGAAACTTGTATCCTGTATACCAGCTTATGATGAAAGTAACGGTGAGCAGTGGGATATAAATCTTCAGACACGATTGTCTTCCAAAAATATTGAAAAACTGCCGGTCTGTATCGTCCTTAACTATATGTGCTGACCACTGCCACTTCAGCCAGTTTAAGATCTCCAAACGCCAGTTTCAGTCACGTGACAAAGCCATGTGTTTACTCGCCCAGGCAAGGCTTGCGCGTACTCCTCCAATTGAAACTTCTTGGCTACAACCATGGGAGCTAGCTCCTTAACTACAACAAACAGAGCCTAAGCCTCTGTACTCAAGATTTCATTGTATTTCCTGAGATCTCGCGCATTCACTTGAAAAAATACCTTAGAAACCATGTGTTCAACGCTATCAGCAGAATGCTTTCTATTCTCGTGCGGCGTATCCTACCTACGTATTTAGCTGGCCCTGTTAAAAGCGTCGAGCGCCACGAGCAAAGCGAACATAGTATGTTGTGAAAGAAATGAAAAGCGGCAGAAAAGATACAAGTGAAATGGTCTTCATGTCTTTGCTTTGGAAGAGACTGAAATATTTTCAAGAACTGCTAAAGAAGACAGCTATGGTTGAACTTCGTTTCAGTGACAATCAGATCTTCTTGCAAGTTGAAGCTGCCGCTATCTAACAGTGAAAAGCGTATAATGCTGAGACGGGACGGACGGATGGAGACTCAAGCAGAATCCTTATATAACTAGTAGACCCGTGCGTGAAAAATTCACGCAATAATCTATACGTTTGCCTAATGCCTCTAGGACGGTGTGGAATCTCCTCGTCTCTAATTTGCTTCCTAATTTTCTTCTGTTCTTCATCGATCCTTTGTCTTGCTGTCATCCTTAGGTCTTCTATATAGACAAGCAGAAGTAATATCTTGAGTAAAACACTCCAACAAACTTAAACAAAATGTGTTCGCTCCGTAGCAAAAATACCGTTGATACTGTCTTTCCACCTCATATATCTCTTTCAATTGAGGTGCTCAAATTTTGACCTATGAAGAGAAAACTGCTTCGTCAGAGGAAAACAGTAAGCTAGAAGAAATAATTGTCTACTGCCCGTGAAAACTTATGCTTCGTCGGTTTCGTCGACAATTGCATCAAAGTGGGAAGAATAGCTCATGCAACGAAATCAGAACGAATCAAGAAGCATGAGAGTGCCAACGGAAGCTTCAGATATCTTCAGTGCTACGATTTCAACTTCGGCAATGCAAGAAGTGCATTCAGATATGAGGTCGCCCTATACGATGCCGTAGTTTCATGTATGGAGAGGCTAATACTCGTACAAATCAGACTAAGCCTGCGATGTCTTCATTGTTGGACTTAAGATACGTTTGCCATCTTCTGCAGCCCGGCTATTTTCTGCCTATCACTTTCAATGGAGCTTGAGAGGACAGCCAGAGCCTCCAACCTGGGCTATTTCATTAAGAGCGTGACACCGAACATATAAATAGATATATTTACAAACACACGACTGTCATTCTTAGTATTAGATAAAACGCTGCGTGTATTTATTTATTTATTTAATGTCCGCTCTTAAAGAAACAGGAAAAAAATAGGCCAGGTTGTAAATTTTGTAATTGAGTTACGTTTTCATACAGATCGATGACCAGGGGCCGGATGCTCAAACGCCTTGTAAAGTTACAATCATTGTAACTGTATAGCTGCAGGCACGAATGCTACCAAATAACTTCTCAAGTTTTACATTTTTACTCCTCAGTTCAACATCTGAGTCTATCTACTATCAAGGTATGCATTGGTTGGAGGTTCAGACCACTTTGATCATAGCTCTGTGAAGATCAGTATAAGAAAGTGACAAAATCTGAGCCGCGATGTCGGTACTTCTTCAAGGAACTGTACAGTTTACTTAACCGTAACTTTACAAGGCGTTTGTGCATCCGGTTGATGGCGAAACCTTTTATCTGGATGCACTTCTTTCTCGAAACACTTCTTGAAATCGAAACAATATATATGCAGCTTCTGGAGTCCGATTCTATAACTTTTTTCGCTCAAGTCACGACACATAAATTCGGCAGATGATCAACGGAGCGCTGACGATACGAAGATTTTGGACTGGCAGTAGATAGTTATTTCATCTAGCTTACTGTTTATCTCTGACGAAGCAGTTTTCTCTCCATACGCCAAAATTTCAGCATCTCCATGAAGCAGATATATGAGTTGGAAAGACGGTATCCACGGTATCATTGCTACGGAGCGCTCACATTGTACATCAGCTGCCATTTTGTATAAGTTTGTTGGAGTATGTTACTCAAGATTTTACTTCTGCCTGTCAATATAGAAGACCAAAGGATGAGGGCATGGCAAAGGATCAATGAAGAAAACAAAGAAGCAAGGAAGAGAAAAGAAGTTTCCGCACCGTCCTATAGGAATTAGGCAAACGTATCGATTATTGCGTGATTTTTTCACGCACGGGTCCACTAGTTGTCATATAGATGACTGCCAGGACTCATTTGCGATTATTCGGAAAGCCTGTAACTGTTGGGTTCTGGTTGATCTTAAGGGTCGGAAGTCACATTCACTTCTCTAGTAAATTATCTCTTATGTTTACGAGACTAGCAAATATCTCTGAGCTTCCGGGTACTGGAGTTTGAGTGACAGCTTCTGCCGATGGCTTTGCCGGAAGGTCTTTAAGAATACTGCCTTTCACTCAAGTTTACGATGCTGGAATTAGCTGCGGCAAAAATACATATGAACTTTTGCCCTGTTATTGGAGAGACGGTTGGCGCAAACATTAGTCCACATGAACATAAATGAAGCCCGGGAAGCGTTTGAACATTAGTATGTTAAGCTAGCATATTACAATGTTGTACGTGCGAAACGCCTATATAGGTAACAAAGACTCTCATGGTATTTCTCACGGTAACTCTATTTATCTAACTAGTCCACCTCGCAGTGAACAGCTGTAGCTCCTGACAGCGTCAGCCACATGGCACGCAGCATATTTCAAATAAACCAAACGTAGGAAAGAATAACGGGCATGAAGTTACTCCAACTTTGTAGTCTGTTGAGTAAAGCAGTAAATCGTGAGTAGACCTCTGAGACAGCCCTTGGCGGCTCATGGCAGACCCAGATGTTGACTCCAATGACCTCCGTGATTATGCTCTCAGAATTATTATGACATTTGTGCAGCAAGCATAGAACTCTTTCCCTGAACCTCTGGAAAGGCCTAAAAAATTATTTGCTGGCAGCTCACGAGTAAACAAACATAAAAGCAATTTGGAGCCTTGCTATTGCTGCAATTAAATTTTTTAATAAAAGCTAAGGGCGAAGCTGTATTTCTGGTGCGTGAGGGGACATGACATCATTAACGTCTCAGAGAATTTGCCCTAAAATGCGATGCGCCGACGACTTCCTCGGCAACATTGCTTCCAAAATTCTTGGTCTAGAAAAACAATTACAGAGGATCGGGGGCGGTGCTATCAGTAAGTCCTGCAGAATTGCAAATGCGGGCTTGTCTGGCCTGCCTCAGAGCGCCTCATGAGGCAAGGACTTGGGGCAATAAGCAATTTGAGTCTTGGCGACTCCTGCCGCAGCTGAAATTCTGAAAGCATCATTTCCCAGCTTTAAAAAAAAATAATAATAATGAAAAGAGGCAGAAATACTGGAGCAACAGCTAGGTTTTTCCACTCTCCAGTATGGATGTCTTGAGGTCACTCGGCGTGCATATGATTTAAAGAATGTGTTGGTTTCTAGGGACTTTTTCGATTCATAATGTTTATTATTTGCTATTATTAGGAACCTATTAAACAAGTCATAGACTATTAGGCTGGCTTGACAAAGGTGGTTTTAAAGCATCATTAAATCGGTTTAGAAAAAACATTGAAACTGAGGAGGACCTGATTTTGGTGACAATCTTTTCTCCGCATGGCTGTCCGGTATAGCAGGAATACCTATAACAAAATAGTTTCTGTTATTGGGCTGTCGGAAGCCAGTTTGTATGTATCGTTAATGATTGGGCTGGTGAATAGATGAACTTCTGACATCATTCTTACCGTCACATACCCTATTAAAAATGTTTCTAAAAATAAGCAGATTTACATACAAAAAAGTAAATAAGCATGCAAATATGTAAATAAATAAGTACATAGAAGATTCGATAAGTGAATGAACAAAAATCAAATAGAATGAAAATGACAATTACAGTAATAAAATACTGATAAATATCAGAACTGAGCATGACCCTAAGATAGTAAGTATTATTATTATTAAAACTTCACGCTCGAGCCCCCACGGCCTGGTAGTAAAACCCGAAATGCTGCTAAAGGAAATCCAACTACAAACCATTAACAACTGACTTAAACGCCTGTAGGCCAAGACGACTGAAGGCCGATGCCGGCAACAAATTCCAAACCTCAAAAGACCAGTGTACAAAGCACCGACTGAATTGACTAGTTCGGCACCTAACATTCTCCAACGTGAAAGAGTGAACCCAACAAATGCCTCTCATTGTTGAACACCTACACCTAATAAAACATACAGAGTTCGGCCACACCTCTTCTGAGGGACAGGTTTACCAGATCATTCATTACCCGCGCGCAAAACCTGCTGGCTGAACTAACAAGTCGGTACAAGAGACGCAAGTGACTATCAGCAGGTGAAGCCCAGATCAGTGAGCAATACTCCAACACAGGCAGTAAAAAAGTATAAAAGTATCTGAGGACAACCTCACTGTCATCAAACACAGAATTCACCTTACTCAGGAGCCCAATCTTACTGGAGAGACGTAACACCAGGCGCCTAATATGCGGCTCAAAGGTAAGCTTCTCATTAAAGACAACACCAAGAATCTCCAAGGAGCTACACTCCTGAAGCAAAATGGCATCTATCTCCAGATGTGAACGCTGCGGTAAAAGTGCCAGAGACCGACTGACAATCATAGACTTGGTCTTACTGGCATTCAGCTTCATACTCCACGCCGAGCACCATGCATTAATGCGTGACAGATCCATATTCAGAGACTGGGTGACAGCAATACCTACGCATGCGGGAGCAGGTATCACTGCCATCAAAATGGAATCGTCAGCATAGTTGATCATCGTGTTCTCCAGCGAAGAGAGCATGTCACTAATAAACAGAACGAACAACAGCGGGCCAAGTACGCTACCCTGAGGGGCGCCAGACTCCGCCGCGACTGAGGCACTCAAAACACCGTCAAGAGACACTCTCTGCGTTCGCTCAGAAACAAAATTGATTGACAGAACCCTACCACCCACACCAAACTATCCCTGTGGTTAACCCTGCCAAAAGCCGCGCTTAAGTCCAACTGTACAAGGCATGCTTCAGACCTACAATCCAGCGCAGACTGTAAATGGTGTCAAACTGACAACAATGCGTCACACTAAGGCAAACCAGTTCTGTACGCAAACTGACGAGCAGGCAGCAAACCCGTAACCTCAGCAAAACGACCAAGCTTACAAGCGAGAAATTTCTCAAACACCTTCGACAAAATGGGCATCAGCGTAATATGTCGGTAGTTGGCGACATAGGGCGACATTGGACCCTTGGGTATGGGAGTAATATTCCCATACCCAACGGGGAAATTTCCTAACCGTATCAGGTGCCGGAAGACTACTGTCAGCTTAGGGGTAAGAACGCCAGCAAGCTGCTTATAGAACATAGGAAACATGCCCATCGAGTCAACACCTCCATAAGGATCAAGGCCCTCAACCAGCACCTTGACTGTACCAGATCAGAACGCCAAAGAAGTTATACGAGGTTCGGGTGACATCCATGAGGTAAAGCCAACACATCTCTGCTTTCCGCCAAAGTGAGCCAAAAAGAGCTCCGTCCTAGCCAATGGATCAGCAATGATACCTCCACATGGACTAACAAGGTACGGCAACGAAGGTTCAACACCGAAAACTGAACCCTTTAGCTCACTCCAAAAAACGATGTGGATGGCCAATGCTCAGCAGAGACTCCCTGAAACTCTGCCTCTGACAATGCTGTGCCCTCTCGTACACACGCTTAGCCTCAGCGCTACGATTCCCATAAGTCTGACACTACGTGCGGTCACGAGAACGCCGCCATGCCCGATAAGTCGGTCGTTTAGCTTCGAAAGATTACCGACACTGGTCGTCAAACCACGGTTTGTCCCAAGACCTCACAAGGATGATCCTCTTCGGGACAAACTTCTCAAAAACAGACACAGTCAAGTCGTTAAGCTCAGAGATAAGATTCTCAGTGCGAACAATCTGGCCTCAAGGTAACGCCCTTACTGTTCCAGTAGTAGCCTCCCAGTTAGACCTGCTCTTTACGAACACCACTCTCCTGGTGTCTACCGCAGGAAAAACATGGTTCAGGTCCAAGGACACAACAAGATGTGAGTAGTCTGTAGTGCCAATAGGGGAGCCAACTAACACAGTCATTAAGTCCGGGAGATCAGTAATGATGAGGTCGAGATAATTAACAGCAATATGCGTGGACCTACGGCCTAGCTACACACAACTAGATAATGTGCAAAGTCCAACGCAGCCTCACCATAACCATCAGCAGGTGACACAGATCCCAACTAGTCCCTGTGGTGTGTATTAACATCTGCCACAAAAATAAACGCTGGCTTAGGATCCGTACTCTGGATCGAGGCCACCACCATCAGCAAACAGTCTTACAGAGAATCATCATTTGTAAGGCTCGATATAAGGCGAATAAATTAAAATCGTTCAGACTACCACACACTCTCACAACCATGATCTCATGACAGGCGCATTCGTGCACTGACTGCCGGTAAGCACAGAAACCACTCAGGACATAGACGGCCAATATCTTATTTTTAGATTTTCTTGCAATGCAGCACTTTTTGGGAAGCCTTGCGGCCAGAAGCCTTCGGCCATTTAAAGACCACAGGAGACCCTCCTTATGATTACAAGGGACGAGAGATGCAAAAGACCAAAGGTATGGGAGATCCAGAAGAACAATACAAATGAGCGATCTTTCCAATGATGAAGGGGCATCAGAAATGCTCACCGGATGTTTATTTTCATTCTATTTCTCTAATGTTAGTAATATGATGCCATGCAAAAGTTTAATGACCTTGCTTTATTAATATTTTTATGCATACGAATAATGTATAAAAGAGAGAAAAAAAATATTTTGCTGTCTCAGATGCCTGCTTGGTCACATAGAAATGTAAGGGGGTTTTCCTTCTAGTCACGAAGGCTTAAAAATCTTGTTTGTAAATGATCCTTGAACCATTGTGCTCCCACCACAAGATTACTTTCAGAAACAAGAGCTCTACAAAAACTAGAATCTTCGCACCAGGAAACAGAGAATGCAACGGGAGGACTCAATATGACTAAAATAAAACTTTAGCCGTGACCGCACGTAGTAAATTTGCATTACATCGACGAGTCGAAGTATTTGTATGTGGGACCTCAGGCCTTCGTATGTTGTTTTCTTGAACAAATCACTGTATTTTTTCGATTTATTCCATTCAATCTCCCGCTCATGACTGGCCAGCTACTTGACCTGCGAAATACCGTAAAATGTCACCAAGTACAGAAAGTTCGAGCAATGGCTGTTACTGTGGTTTCTCTCGCGTACAGAATTGGCTGTAATGGTGCTTACATTGGTTGGTAAGGAATAAATATGTTCTGTGAAGAACACTGTAAACTGAATGTGAAGTGTAAATAAGGCTTCAATTAAGAAAAAGAAGTTAAATAGTCACCAAAGGGGAACAAATTCGGCGCTAGTGCTGTGGCAGTTTCCACCAGCATGCACTGCCATTTTCTAAAGATTACTGTTAAATTAGTATATATTATCTCAATTTATTTATGCGATAGAGAATAGTTTCGTACTTTAAAATTATTATTTTTTTGGTTAAATTAGTTAAAATACTCCTAGGCTGCTCAGACATAGATTCGTCGATGATGACGTCACTTTTTGGTGCTAATTTTTCGTGAGTCCTCCCGTTACGCTCTTTGCTTCCTGGTGAGCACAGTCTTAATTTTCTGCGGAGCCTGTGAAGCTTATATTCCTTCGATGGCTGTGATGTCCAGCCAATGATGGCGCTGCTGCCACAGTCTTCCACCAATCACAGGCTCCAGCCACTCGTAAAGCGAATCAGCCAAGTCAGCCCGGGTTATTTCGTCTTCGGGTCCCGTTGAACCTCAGATCTCAGTGTTCTTCTATCCAAGTTCCTTGAGCATGACAGCCTTTAAGCTGAGGTGCCCAGGCGCAACCTAGACTTAGTTCCGAACAGACACTGCGGAGGCATGCTGTACTTTTGCCCAGACATCCTCGCATTCATTTCATGATAACAGGCTGGAGTAAAAATTATGGTGCAAGGGGCTTGGAAGTGTTAATTTGCTTTCTTTATCTCCCATTGTTTCTAATACTTCGTTCCTGTGTTGCATCACAAAAAGGATTTCTGGCATGAATAAGCAACCTCTGGTCCAGGCATCTGTACTCAAAACAGCAGTGCTGCGTATCACCCATCGCATCTCTGTCTCGCGCTTAGCAATAGGCGAGCAAGGGATTATTTTTTGCGCAAATAAAGCTTTGTAGAGCTTCGTCACAGCTTGTCATACGAGGGGCGTGTGAAAAGTTTTAAGCATCAGCGAAATTAAAAGGGTAAAAGAATTTTTTATTATTTATTTTTCAATGAACTTTATCTCCAATTTTTTAGAATCTCACAGTTTGGTAGGAATACTTTCATACGGCAGCACTTGACAAAAAAAAAAAAAAAAAAAAACAGGTATGATCGTGCATCAACGCCACTTATACAGCAATGCTTAAAACTTTTCATACGCTCCTCGTACATTTGTTTAGTATTAATTGTTATGCGGTCGAATAATCTTACGTTAGTTCAGCGATGAGTGCAGCCCGCACTCCACCATCTAAAGTTCGGCACCACGAGGCTCGCCAGCAAGAGACTACGTAGAATGAAAAGCTCTGGTACGAGCAGCTTTACTCGGAGCAACAGACCTGCGCATCTCTTACTGAAATTTTGCCTCGTCTAAGCATCAGGCTCGGGAGAGCGTTTGCCCGAGCTCCTTGTAGCGAAGCAAAAGCGATGCAGCATTGGCGACACTGTGGAGCTATGCTTATGTACCCGGAGCTCGCAGCATAAATTTATTATTATTATTATTATTTTTTTTGGGGGGGGAGGGGGCTCGTGCCTTGTAAACTTTCATCAAGGAAGCTGTGCTATGGTGGTGAGTTGTGGAATTCCACGAAGACTGTAACTTATGATATGAAAGAATTTTCACTGAAAACGTACTTCTAAATAATTCAATAGAAAGTGAAAGCATCAATGAGATATTCGAAAACATTCTGTTGTTGACAAGTGCATGAAGTTCCCACGTGGAAATTACAGTGAAAGAGGAGTCAAGGAAGTTAAAAGTTATTTACAATTATATCCCATCAAATCACTCACATAGACGAAAATTTATTCTGTTCAGCAAACAAAATGTAACCGGCGTGTCTTATGAGAAAACAACTATGTTCTGACATGCTATGAGGACTGACTTACATGAAACAACTTTGGATCCCGTCCTGCGTACAGTGATTGGCAGATTCTGACGACGAGACACGTCGCCCTGCACATTTAAATAAGTAAGCAAAGGTAGAGAGAATTAGGGCGTATTGCACAGCACTGTTGCAGTGTATTCGGTGCTTGGGAATTCAGTGAAGGACCCCGCGTAACACGCAACGGTTAACATATAAAACATAGCTTTTGAACTATGAATGAATATATATTAGTCGTAATTATGCCTGAAATCTTTACATTGTTTCTTGCGAAAATGCAAGAGACTGCTTTAAATTGTTCTAAAATGCGTGCATACTCAGCGATGCAGTGCCTGCCAGTGGCTCACGGCTTAAACAAAAAAGCCGCACGGTGGCTGCTGGAAGCGTCAGAGCAGCGTGTCAATACAGCAATGGCGTCTTTCAATAACGGAGGTACTATGCACTGAAGCAGACACACACACAAAAAGAACTACTGTCGCAAGTGGCATAAAACAAGAACTTTCCATTACTATTTAGTAACAAAAGCACCACGGAGCATCTACAATTTTAAAGGGGACCGTATACTGAAATACATTCAATACTAAACTCTTATAAAGGAACAATTAGACATTGACCCATATGAAGCTACCGGACATTAGATCTGGACGAGGCTGGAGCCGTTGCCGAGGTCACCAAAAATTATTTCACCGGTTCCGAGGTGGCAAAAATGGCCGGTGTTGGCCGGGACGGGACCGGGGCTGCTATCAATATACACTAGGGACTGAACGGAAATGAAATTTTCCCGAAGTCGGCCTTGAGGTCAGACTCATGAAAACGACTTGGCCGGGGAGGGGGTTGACCAGGTTGACCGGGATCGAGGACGTGGTGGTAGAATTGGTTGAGGTTGGACGGGGCCGGGCCTGGTTTTGTCTACAAATTGAACTATAACAGAGACTTCGACCATACAACAGCAAACGAGGAATCATTAGCTCAAACATAATAAAAACCTTTCATTTAGGAGGAACCTGACACTGAACCATAACAGATCACGGCCATTGTACATCATTGTTGACGCTGCTTTGCTAGATTTCTGTTTAACCCCCCCCGTCATGAACTTTGTTCGCACCTCCCGCGCCCCCCATGGAAGAAATTTTCCAGGCCACACCATTGTACACCAATAAAGGAAGAATCATGCACTGTAGAACGACATTCATTGTTTATTTTTTATAAAAGAGGAAGCAGACCCTAAATCAATAAAACTCTACGATAATACATTTATAAAGGAACAATCAGGCGCCGAAGCATAACAATGAAGGCCACGATGGTACACACTCCCGCAGTAGCACGCAGCCGTGTGGTGTCGGCAGCAGACAACACAAACAAAGCAGATGTCGCGCCACAGAGTTGCCTGAAGAGCTCAGCCTAAGAACACATGGGAGCCAATATTGTCATGCTGTCCGTATGGTGCCCCGTGGTGCCTCCTCTTCTCGCTCCAGCCTCTCATTTCTTGCTTATCATACTAGGTTAATTCTGATAAAGATATTAGGAGTCGGTATTGTAAGAAGCCTGCGTGAGATCCAGGTATAATTTGTGTGTTAATAAGCCATGTTTGGCAAGTTTTCTTAGATGAACCGAAATTATTCTAACCTCATCTTACCTAACTTAACGCAGACTTTGATGTAAGCCAGGATCAGGTATTATAAACGCAAGTTGTACAGCCATGAATTTTACGAGAGCAAAATATCCCCCTGCAAGATAAGGCGTGAATATCAGCTTGGAAATTGGTCAAGCGTTGGGCAGCACTAAGAAAACATAGTTCAGTGAAAATAAATGTTCAGGGCTTACCGTAACATAGACACCAACCAATAGTTGAACCTCAAGCGTCAAAATTTGGCTGCAATGTAAATTCAATATAAAAGGGCGTCTTCTAAGCTTGAAGTTTCATGCAACAGCCACGAAAATATTCAGCTAAAGAAAGCATAAGCGAAATGCATTATGCACGAGAGGAACGAAAACTCCAACCAAGACTGAGCATCTCGAATTGCTACGAAGAAATTCAGCTATAAAATATGCGATATAGCTTATATCCGACAGGATCAAAAACTCTGTCATAGGTTCCGCCTTTATTCTACCACGCTCAGAAGAATCATCATCATCAGCATATCAAAAAGTACCGAGCTAGTTTTCAAAGCAAAGCGAATTTGAGAAAATGCAGTGTTTCCACTTATGACCATATATTTCAGAAGTCATATTTCTCACAGTTACTCCAAGGGCCGAAATTTAGTGGTATCTGAACTTTTTTTTTTCAGTAGCTTCATGAATTTTCTCCTATCTAAAGCCTTAACGGCGTGACGGAGGGATGGACCAACATTGGAGCAAGCAAGCAAGTAAGCAAGCAAGTAAGTGGGCTCAGAGCCAGGACCAACAACTGTGTATTGTTATATGATAGTGGATTATTATACAGGAATTACTCGTTATAGGTCATTACATTTTATGCAATTTTTGTATGTAGGTGAAATGTTTTTGTTCCAGCTCCCAGGTATCCGATACATGAACTCTTGGTTCGCGAGAACATAATTTTATCGACCACCTGGAACTGAAAATTACGAAATTAGATATGACCTTATTATAAAATATGACCTACATATAGAGCGAGACGACCTGGAACGAAGATTTCTCGTCTCGTAGACGTACAAACCTTTTTCTCTTTGCACTTTTACCGCTTACAGCTCTGTTACATTTGAGATCCATTACACATAATGGACACGCGCGCATCTGTTGACATGACCGTTCTCTGAGTAATAACTGAAATATAACTGCAATGAATTGCATACTAATGGAGCTGTAGCCGTAAAATGGACGTTCAAATTTACTAGCATCCTGCGGAAAAACAGTTAAAGGCGAGTTCACACGTCATTCATCTCACCGTGGTCGCTCATCCACTTGTCCAAATGTGTGCTACTGTGCCTTAGAAAGTGCACTGTTTTTTGGTTTATTTCACTCCAAATTGGAAGAGATTTCTGTACGTTGCGTAGTGATTCTTGATTCTGGATTGATTTGACGGTTAACATTTTTGTAACATTTTGTGGTACACACGAAGTTGTGCTGACAACGACACTACAAAACATTTGGACCAGTGCAGGAGTGATCGCGTTGACATGAATGACATGTGAACCCGTCATTAGCTGAAGGATGCTGTTGAGAGCTGATCTTTCGCAGCGCAAACATTGTTCTTTCAAAAATATCTTTTTACATGCTTATCGAAAATATTAAACACTTCGTTGGTTATAATAACTTAATTAATTTGCATTTCAATTGTAGTTCAAGAGTACTTTTTGTTTTACTGTATGATAGATATTTTTTAATGACGTCTATTTCTCTTTACTTCACAGAAAGTAATATTTTCTTTGTTATTTTGGCTGCTGCAAGCGACCAGATTATCCCGGTGCTAGCGACCCATCTATCAGAACTTCAAAAAATAAATAAAAATCTAGCAACACTTTTTGACAGGTGCTTGAAAATGTTGACCAAATTAAAAAAGAAAACACTGATCAGGGATGTGGCCAGACTTCGAGTGTAGGGGGTTACAGAATCATTATAATATGCCTATAATTATCAGCTGGGTCAAATACCTAATGCCATTAAGTGTCAGACTTCTTGTAGTATGCAGGTATTATTTTATCTGACCTTGCACCGAAACTCCAAAATCCTTCACGTAATTTCCAACACGTTGGACCCAATGGGAGTTACAGATACCCAAACACCCCTCCCCCCTGGCTACGGCGCTGGGTGATATTGAAAATGAATATCCAAACGTCTTGCACCAACCCTAAGTGCCAGTAGCGAAAGGGGACAGGCAGACAAGCGATACAGCGTCACAAAGTAACAACCCTAACTACCCCTAATTAGTATTATGTTCATGAGAATAATCATACAGATTCAATAAGAACTTCCAGTGATGGGCTATCCAATAGAATTAAGTACAGTAAAGCTCGCTTTTAACTGTGACGTCATCGGCCAGCAGCCACCAGTATTATGCAGCAATGTCTCCTAGTCACAGATTTGCTGTCGTAGACAGCCGTCCGGAAATTAAAGTCCTATATTTTTCTCAGCCAGGGTCACCATTTCTAGTTACTGTTGATTTTTAGGGAGCGTTTGGCCTTCAGAAGTTACTGCAAACACTTGGGTTACCGCAGCGTTAGTGAACACACGATGAAGCCGATATCGCCGCACTGGTCACTGCTGTGGACTTCTACATACAATAACGGAACTAGTATTTTATTGCTTACTACGTTAATTGTGTAACAGAGAGTAAAACATAAATCCTAACTTTAACTTATTTTGGCAAAGCTTTCGGCTCGGGTTAAGTTAATGCCTTCGTCCGGGCGAAATTCTGCAAAAGTTAAGGATCAGTTTTTGTATAATTTTGGCCCGGTGAATGCGCTTACATCCCCTGTGTCGAAACTTTAGCCAAAAGAAATGAATCCCTGGAATTGTATTTCATTATTTAACAGGAAATAAACCCACCCTTTGCGAAAACGAATCGCTAACTAGGTCTACATGTGAGAAAATTGTAGCTCTTGAAATTGCGCATCTTTCCATGTACTTGGTTCCTGGTTTATCGTTCGAAAAAACTACTCACAGTGTGACTCAGGTTCATAAACACACAAATT
>LQNS02278101.1:10389308-10402402 GCA_001587735.2 Parhyale hawaiensis | reverse complement strand
AACTACACCTCTGGGAGGACAACTATACCTCTGGGAGGACAACTACACCTCTGAGAAGACAACTACACCTCTGAGAGGACAACTACACCTCTGGGAGGACAGTTACACCTCTGGGAGGACAACTACACCTCTGGGAGGACAACTACACCTCTGGGAGGACAGCTACACCTCTGGGAGGACAACTACACCTCTGGGAGGACAACTTCACCTCTGGGAGTACAACTATACCTCTGTGAGGACAACTACCCCAGGAGAACAAGTACACTACCTCCTAGGACAGCTGTCCTTGGGGGTACTTTGCCCTTCAGTAGGGCAACTACCTCCTAGGAGGACTACTATCTCCTAGGAGGACAACTACCTCCATGAGGACAAATACCCCTAGGAGGACAACTAACCCCATGGGATATCAACTACCATAGAGGAGGACAACTACCTCCTGGGAGGGCAACTATCCCTTAGGAGGACAACTACCTCCTGGGAGGGCAACTATCCCTTAGGAGGACAACTACCCCTCTGGGAGTACAATGTCCCCTAGGAGGACAACTACCCCCTAGGAAGAGAACTACCCCTTTTGGAGGAACACTTTCTCCAGGAAGAGAACAACTTCCTCAAGAGGACAATAACACCGCTTCCTTGGAAGGACAACTACTGCCCTCCATAAGAGGATAACCCCCTAGGAGGACAACTACAGCTCAGGAGGATAACTACACCACTTAGGAGGACAACTTCCCCCCCCCCCCTCACCCTCCTTAAGACGCTGGGAGGATAGCTACCCTCTAGGACGACACTCGATCCCTCCCTAGGAGGACAACTACTCCATAGGATGTTAACTACCGCCTGGAAAGACAAGTACCTACTAGGCTACTGGGAGGACAACTACCCCTCTGGATCACAACCACTCACTTGTAGTAATAAACATGATAAAATTAGCTATGCAGCTAATTGTATAAAAATCCAATAACGAACCTAATCTATCACGATATTTTCCAAACACTTAAAATAAACCGTGAATTTTTCACGGGTTTAGCAACTCTACAATTCTTTTTGAAGCATCTAATTATGGTGGGTCATTGCTGGCTGGTATCCAGGATAGAGTAGGAGTAAGCTGCAGCTGCTTGCCTCTCCAGGGTAAGAAAAAAAACCTAAAAATTGCATTTTAACAAGTAGGAGGGAAATTTTATTCTCTTGGATTCCTGTGGGCACGTCTTTCATTAATTCAATAGAAGATCCAGCCTGCAGGTGTGAGGCATCTGGTGCGGCAAGTCCCGTGACACAAGCAACAACAATAAAAGTGTTCAGCACAACATCATTGCCGTTATTTTTAACGGTTGCGTTTTCTAACTAATATGTAAAGGCTTAACTATATAGGCTAAAGACAAAAATGTATAAAGACCAGTGTACCTCGGCCGGCAAAGACGGTGGCCTAGAATTCGTGACATTTCCTCCATTGCCACACATTTGTTAATGAAACTACCAACTTAATGGGATATAAAAGATGAGAGTTCTCGGCTACACCCCTGTTGAACAGTGAAACCATTTTTTTCTGACATGCAGAAAAAAATATTACTTTTTTTAAGCAGTCGAGCATCGTTCAAAGTATTAACTTCGACTCTGTTCATGAATACGCCATGTTGTAATATACGTTAAAAATTTTCTCTAAGTGAAAAATGAACTTGATGAATGAAATCAAGTTGGAATAATAAATGATGCAATGACCTTATCTATGGGAAGAATCAAGACGCACGAGAGTGGTAAGAGCAACTTCAGATACCGGTATCTTCAGTGCAACTCTCTCAACGTTGGCAATGCAGGAAGTGCATTCAAACACAAAGTCGCCGTCTACTTCTGCCGTCATTTACAACATGGCCTAATTTTTACCTATGTTTTCTTCAAGCGTGTCAGATACAGAGCTGGGCACTGACGCAAGTATTCGTGCCGTTGCGCCATTGCATCGACAACGCAAAGATCATTTCACCGACGCTTGACGCAATGACCCAGAGGTTTAAAAAATAACGCAATGTCGCTGACGCAAATAAAAGTCATCGCCATACGACACTTTGCGTCGCTTGCCCGCCCAGCGTTTACAGTTTACGAAGTGTTGTGTTCGACGCGAGGTTAAAGTGACTTCCAAAAAATAAATAATAAGTAACTTAACTAGACTCCAGTTCCCCAATTTTACTTTTATAGGAGCATCTTGGACGATTACGAACGATAAAGCCATGAATTTCATATTCAATGATAAATTACTCCTCAAGGCTAGGAGCATGGGACTGGTTCTACTAATGACATCGCAGCTTAGGCAGCCATTTTACAGACAAAAAATTGTGTGCGATTATGAGTATCAAAACAGATTTATACTTAGAGTTATTCAACACATTAGCATTTTGAAAACTAAGCATTTCCGACAGCTGTTGCCTAAATTTGTCAACGAAACATAATTGTTGACAAAATTGATTAACATTAACGTTTCTGGATGTCCTCTCCAATTTTCATAATAAAGAATAATGAATGAAAAACCTGAAAAAAATAAATTTTACTTGTATATTAGCAGGGAATAGAGATTGTGTCAGTGGGAAGTGTTAAATGCTAGTAACCCGGGTACGCTCGGAAAGTCCCAATATCAGTCCTTAATTGTACAGTCGGGCGAGATGGAAGCATGCAGCAGTTGTGGTAAAGTCGGAAGAAGAAATTCAGTTATGGATTGTAATAGGAGCTACATATGCAGCCATTATATTGAGGCTCAGTTTGTTTTATAGCAGTACTGTAGACAAGTTTAAAAGTTGTGAGTTCTACTGGGTTGGAAAAGTCGATGATGGATCGAGAAGTCTCTCCTGCTACTGTAAATGAATGAGTGTTTTCTCCACGAAGATGGGGAGCAGAATAAGTAGGGTTTTTCAATTGGTAAACCTGTTTTGCTTGATATACATAAAAGTTGTGCTTTGTAGTGCCGTCCAGTGCTGCCCACATATACGCAGCGTCATAGCCCCTGCTTTGAAATTTATAGACAATACTGGACAGAAGAAGTGTCAGAGGTTTACCTTTGAATTTAACATAGGATCCTATGGCATATGTGTTTTTGTAGAAAAGCCTGGATTATATGCGGGTGGGCTTCGGAGAGATTTTTCAGAGAGTCGACTGTTTCGACTGTAGTTTTGCAGCAGTATAGGAGGGAGTGGAGAAGTTTAATTTATAAACAGTAGGTTAGTAATGCCAGAATAAAATAGTTTTTCAGAAATATCTTGCATGAGAGTGTGGGTAACCGTTATTCTTGAAAAATGTGCGAAGAAAATCTGTTTCATTTGAGAATGCTCGGTACGAGGATAAATTCGTGTTCAGTGCATCATTGTCTATTATGTAAATTATCTGGGCGCACGAGCCTGTGTTAAACCACAGGAATAGTTCGGCCCGATACAGGCATTTTGTCCCTAATGCGCTGGTAAAATTTGTACTACGGTACTGCTACAAGCAGACCAACCAAGCATCATCGAGTTTGATCATATGTGTCTTTACCATTCCCAACAATTTCTCTTAACGGTTAACGTCTTGAGTCATTTTATTAACAACAAATCAAACAGAGACAAACGAACAAACAAAAAAGATTATCACAAAAAATTGGTCATTTGTTCTTTGTGATATACCTTACAACTCTTGTAAATTTAATAGAAATTCGTCCCTAATTTTTTGAGTTATGATACTAAGAAAGAAAGGCAAGCAAACAAACGGTAGAATAGATATTACCCTAAAGTTAGTCGTCTGTTACTCTTCAGATGCCTAACAATGATAGTGTATATTTTGTGAAGATCCGTCCATAACTGTCAGAATATCTTGGAGACAGACAAAGATACAAACAAAGGCAAACTCGATGAAAACATAACCTCCTTGGCGGAGATAACTAAAGGATTGGCAAAATGTCTATTTCATTGCATTTTTAGCATATATTTATAGGATTTTTTCATGTATTCTAAGTTGATTACTTAAAATAACAGTATCCGCCAGTGACGCAATGACGCAAACGAAATGACGCAACTTTTTGCGGAAGAAACGACGGTCTGACGCTGACGCAACGCCTCCAAACGAGTGAAGCGTCCAGCTCTGGTCAAATACCATACACATAAACAAATAGATAAATGCTCATTAGTCTCTATTATGTGTAGATACATAGATGTGTAACTAGTCACTCTAAGTGCATTATTATATACTGCAGGGTTTATATTAAGAAAAATTTACAACTGCACAAACTCTGGTGCGAGGCCCCAACTGTAAGGTTAGGTATATTGTAAAATTAATGAAAATAATAATATATTCTGTTCAGCAGTAAGTAACTTCTATGGTTGTTCCCTCATTGTTTATGTCTATCATGCTCTAACCATGCAAATTCAAAAGAAGTACATATTGTTTAACTGCATAGATCTGGATCTACAGCTGCACAGACCTGGATTTTCAGCTACACAGACCTGGATCTACAGCTGCACAGACGTGGATCTACGTACAGCTGCACAGACCTGGAATTACAACTGCACAAAAGGGGTAGAACTGCACGTTAGAACAAACCCTGATATAGTGTTGTTTGGGTCATGCAGACGTTTTTCGGGTTGCAGTCCAAACAAGGATGTGCCTGCGACGTGCTTCTGTTTAGCAAATACTCCGGTGTCGCAGCACTGCCGCTAATAAAGAAGATATAAAACGAAAGTGCTTGCTGGACTCGCATTTAGGATGGATACCAAATAATTTCCTGTAGGCGGCTACATGCACTGTCGAGATAACTCGCTGCTGGCCTTCCCACCGTGGTCAGTGATCACAGGCACAGCACCGAAGTGTTAACAAACTCTTGGTGGTATCACAACACTGCCATAACGTCCTATAAAATCAATTAGCTAGCGAAATCATTAGGTACGGTATGTAAATTTGCATTTATGATTGTATACATCACACTCGTGGGGTGACGTGAGCAACGTCACCAGGACTTCTTCCGAAGACTCTCAAGGTAACTCAAGGTAACATCAATTTGTCGCTTTCCTCTACAATTAACTATCCCGAAAAAGGAAAGTCGGTAATTGTTTACGAGAGAAGCTCGCGCTGTTTTCTCATTTTTCTCTACATTATTTTATTTTTCTTAAACCAATTATCAATATTATGCACATTTTAAGTCGGCGCAATGCTTAGTTTTCGAGATATTTGACTTTGAAGTTCCTATTGTTTTCGTATGGGAGAAGATAACCACAGTCGCACAGTGTTATTGAAAACTTAATTTCATATATTTTTTGGGTTATGTGGCTAGGTTAGGTTAGGCTAGGCTAGGCTAGGTTAGGCTAGGTTAGGCTAGGTTAGGCTAGGCTAGGTTAGGTTAGGCTAGGTTAGGTTAAGCTAGGGTAGGTTAGGTTTTGTTAGCTAACCTAACCTAAAAAACACATGAAAAGAGGTTTTCCATTGCACTGTGCGACTGTGGTTATTTTCTCCCATAGGAAAGCAATGGGAACTGTAAAGCGTTATAACTCAAAAACCACGTATCGCGCCGCCTTAAAATGTGTATAAATTGATAATTGGTTTAAGAAAAACGAATTGGAATTAGAAAACAACGCGAGCCCCTCTCGTAAACAATTACCGAAAAGTCAGCAGTATGTCTGCTAAATACCGATATTCATCCGCGTTCCGTATGCAGGTTCCGGGTGACAATCAGCCATGAGGCCTATGCCTATTTAATGCTATGCGCGTTTACATATTGGTATAGAGATAGGAGTGCGTAGAATGTGGACGATAACCACTACCTCAGTTACTATTAGTGAGCAGGAGACTGGTGGTAATGGGGTAATAATACGCAGGAGATCTGTGATGGTCATATAAACGCCAGTGGGAATACGGATTGAAATCACCTGTTCGCACACAGGATGGTGGTGGTAGAAATCTGTGTGTATTCAGAATACGGGAAGCAGTTATCAATGTGTATGCATCTATGGGTGATAGACATCTGTGCGTATGCAGGATACGAATGATAGACATCTGTGCGTATGCAGGATACGATTGATAGACATCTGTGCGTGTGTAGAATACGGGTCATAGACAACTGTGCGTATGCAGGATACGGGTGATAGACATCTGTGCGCGTGTAGAATACGGGTCATAGACAACTGTGCGTATGCAGGATACGAGTGATAGACATCTGTGTGCGTGTAGAATACGGGTCATAGACAACTGTGCGTATGCAGGATACGAGTGATAGACATCTGTGCGTATGCAGTAAATTAACTGCGCAGTGGCAATTGGTTATTCGCATACTAGGAGCGGATGGTGCTGAGCCAGTATAGAAATGCGGTAAGTTTTGGCTCCAGTAATTCCGCTAGGGTGAAAACATACTCTCGTTTTTACTGCAGGTGAGTGGCATCTCTATTCCGATACTGACTACATTTCCCACCCTCGTGGCAAATCGTGCTCCCTGCAGTCATTAGAAGCTTTCACGCAATTATTCAGCCTTCGATTACATGAGCTAGAGGAACATTGGAAACAGCGTGGTTCGATACAAGTACCTTAGCTTATCGTTAGCGCTATCTTATGATAGAAGAGGCTATAGAGTGCTGGGAAAACTTTGTTAGGTTACTTGTTTAGAGATAAGATCTTGTTTATTTTTCTATCGTGCGTAGTCAAGGCTTCTCTGTAGCTTATCTGCCTAGTTATCTCATGTGGCGGCCGGTTACACGGCTATCGAGATGCCAGATAGGCGCACTAGATGTGATACGATAGAATAGGAACTTACTTCACTTGCTTGCGGACACCCACGTGATCAGGCGACAGTTTCGGTTCTCGGGTGTTGAGTGTCCTTCCCAATTGTGAGTGGTGCGTAGTTTTTTGGCATCTGCAGAGTTTGTGGTTTGGACGCCTGCAACTTACCATTTTCCACCGTGAGTAACAGAGACAATAATTTAGTATTTGGCCATAGGTATGCAGCTTGAAAGTCAGACAATGGATGCTCTCTTGTCTCTCCTAACCGAGTTATGGATCGTCCCTGCAGCTCAAGATGTAGATCAGTTTTTAGGGTATGTAAAAATTCGTACGGGGGGCGAGTTTCTTTATGAAACGGATTATAATAGTGTTAAACTGATTATAATAGTGTTAAGAATTGAATACCTGCATTTTGTGGATAGGCGAATGAAGTAACTATATCTTCGACCTAACTAGACTGCTAACCCTAGCTAGTATTAAATTGATATACGAGATAATTGTAGAGGGCGGAGCGACGCATCCCTCTCCTCCCCTGCACGCTTTTCACGTACAGCCTTTCCCAAATTAAAAATTTTCAGGTAAATATCTGATATCAGCCGATGCCTCTTTCAATGTACTCGCAGACATCAGATAAATGCTTACGATACTCTGATAGTGAGCACTAGCAAATTTAAAGCGAGGCTCTTTAGACGACAGTGTGGCGCTGTATGAGTGTGTCCGCGCACCGCATGCAATAGCTGTTCTGTGTTCAGTATGTGTCGGACTGTTGTCGCCTGATGTTGTGCTATGTTAGGGGCTTATACGAGGATTTAGAAAGGGCCGGGGATCCACCTTATATTGCACCTCCATTTGTTGACGTTATAATTCACCAAGAGTATAATGAAGAGCCACCATATCTATATAAAGAATAGTAGTACTAGTGAATCTACACTGTTCAGGAGGATTACAGGATGTTGAAAAATGGGAGGTGTAGCATATAATATTGTAATCATGTTAGGGGCTTCTTCGATATTAATATGGTAGCAGTTCTAATGTACTTGGTGAAAACTATTGCTACAAAACAGGGCTCCACTTGATCTGCCCCCTATATACCCCCTGGTCTTTGATTCTCGGAGCAGTCCGTCAAAGTAACTATATTACCGTTGGTATTGTCGTATTGGTTATTTTCCATACTAATTTGGATAAGCAACTTGGTATATTTAGTTAGCAATTAACGGTTGTTCATCTACGTCCATTTGTTGCCACTTTTTGTTTACTGGGCGTGCTTGTAAGCTCCTTTAGGTAAGCTAAAGTACAGGATTTTGAGTTTTTCTTCAGCGCAAAATATGTCTCCAAAGAAGCACTAACCACATAAGAGCGTTCACTAAAGCTTGAGTCGGTCAGTACAGATAGGCTAGCCAGTGGCTCATCTGAATTTATCTCGTGAAGTAAGCAAACCACAGGTGTGTTCGATTCGCTCGCTTCGATCGAGCTAATCTAATCCGATTAGCAATTGCTGTCTGGAACCTTATGTACCAGTGAATTCGAGTTATCGCTTTGGGACGCGTTTCAAATGTTAGTTGGCAACAGATTAAGCTTGAGACAAACAACCACCCAAACGTATGGGTAGAAGAGGCCGACCTGGATTAATTTTCAGGTATTTCGAGTGTAATCAGCTTCCGACTAGAATTTGTAAGTCGAGCCAAACTAGTGAGCCGATTGCTCAGGATTGCAGTACCGGACAGCTTACATAATAACAAAAACGGACTCGCATATCTCAAATAGCTATTTCCATCGCATTACGTCGGGCAACACTATACGATTGCGAGCACAACTCGATGCGAGGATGTGCAGCTCGCACGTCATTCATGCTACCGTATCTATGATACCGAGTTTAAATTTCGTGTGTCGTTACGACGTGCGGCCCCTATCTAGGTAGCCACACGGTATCCCAATTCTAACTCGACTAGAGTATCGCAATGGAAGTGAGGTATTCAAAGCTCTTAACAATAGTGGTGGAGAGTAAAAGTGTCGGATTATACGCTACTGCGACTTGATAGTTCATGGTCCGTTGCCACTAGACGCTTGCTCGTAAAAAATACAGCCAGATTTCGTTACTCGAATTTGATTTGCTCCTGAATGCAAATCAATCTAAAAAGTTCTTTTTCTTTTTTTTTTTTGGTGTTGGATAATTCATTATAAAAACCACAGTAGCTTACATAGCTAACTGATGATAAAAAGGTCGAGTTTTTTGCATTATTCTAACTTATGCTCCTTATCCAACGATAAGATCTACTCGAACCTTATATGGATCAGGCTGTCTAATAGAGATGATCTATGTCTTCTACATATAAAGATTGACGTGAGGCCGGATTCATGTTAACATACCATTTCGCATTCTAAATTTCTTTCAGCATCAGTGCCTTTGATACACAAAATCAAAAGTATAGGACCAATATAGGTTTTCGCACGAGTAGCACTACTATATGTATAACCGAATGGTCTGTATGGGGTGACGGTTAAAGCTAGAGATGGAGAGCTAGCCAGCTTCTCAATGTGTTGGAGGGAGAGGTAGTTGAAATAATATTAAACAGGTAATTTTTCCTTAATATAATAAGCAGAGTCACTACTACTAGTATAAGTTCTTCTATTCCATTAATATCGCTGAAAAAAACTGGGTGCTTCAAACACATAGATAACAGAAGTACAAATTATACTTAGACGGACTGGTGGAGAGATACGAAGATAGAGAGATAAATAAGTAAACTGGTAGCTAGATCTAGTTCGATAGGAAACCTTCTTATCTCTGTCTCCTTGTGAATGTTATCGTAGCGATAGTATTCATATTCAGTACCTAAGACATTACATACAAGATTTCTCAAAACAAGTTGGCGGTGCAGGGTATATCATCAAAATGTTCTCCTGCTCACTAGTCTTGAGGAATTTATTTAAAAAGCCGAACTAAAAGTAAAGTCTATAAACACATCGAAATAAAATTCGTACGCATCATTCCACTGGCAGGCAATTTATGGATAACTTATAGAAAGTATGCAATTACCTAAAACTAAAATCTACTTTTGTAGATCCTCATAAGCTGATTGCACCTAGACTTTTTAAACCTACGGATTTTTTCGACAAGAAGACTCGATTCCACCTGACATTGCACGAGAAATATTTTTCGTTCTCAACTACAAAATTATTGAGTATTATTATACACAGCAGGTATCTTCCTCAGAATTTTATTATTTATGAACACCTTTTTTTTATTATGAAGAAACAAGAAATGAATATGTTTGCTGTGGAAGGCTTATAATATTGAATTTCAGCAGGTTAATTTTTTTTGTGATGATTGTTTATCTGTTTATTTGTTTGTTGTCTATTTTTCTTGGATACAAGATCCAGACAGTTACGAATAGATCTTCATGAAAAGCTTCTTAAATACTGACTTACGTTTACGGCTATAATTCATTTTATACAGTATTCTTTGATGTCTAATTGTGGCAAAACGGCACATTTTTCAAACCTTCACCCGGAAATGATTAATTTCCTGTATCTTTCAAATACTACTCGTTCAATATTTAATTTTTGCTTCTTGTGATTTCCTCTCGTCAGTATCCGGAATGATATACGCGTGACGCATGAGAGATGTGACGTAATACGCTAATAATATTTGCTTCTGTTTCTTAGCCACATACGAATTAGATTGAACACAAATGACAGTATGTTTCGACCAAGGGATATTGGTAGCCGGTATACAGTATACAAAGAATGATACCATAACTTAATGGGATTAAATGACATCGAATGCTGACCGTTTACTGATCTTAAAATCGATATAGAGCTCGGCGTAAGACAATCCATTTCATCTCACACAAAGAGAAAAGAAAATAAAAACTTAAGAAACAGCTGGGTAGGAAAGAAGACAAAGAAGCCTAAACCCTATTCAACGTGTAACTTTGGCAAAAAAGTACCGCAAAGATATACAGTAATTTATCGAGTATTAGAGCACCAAATGATTTTAAAACGTTGTAAAGGGAATTTACCACGTGTCCCTAAGACAGAGATTAACATCAGAAAAAAATAAAAACAGTGGTAGAGCAATCTTACTTCACGTGGCGCCTTCAGTACGTAAAAAAAAAAGAAAGACTGGTACCAGCATTAATTTTTGGATTTATCTGATGCGCTCATTAATATTTATTTTATTTTATTTTAGCGAAGATCCGCGGCCTGAGCTCATGCTGAGTTGCATCTCCTATTCTTTTGTAATTTTCCATTTTTATGCACCAGGGCACTAAAACAACATAAATTTTTATAGCTGGTATGTATCCATAAAAACATTAGTCATCTGGCCGTCATCAAACAAAAGCGGCAAATAATCACTTGAAGAAAATTTCGTTTCCTTAGTGGTTCTACACTCAGGAGTGTTTTTCCGTCGTTGAGCTACTCGATCAGTGTGAGTATCATGACTCAAAAAATTATATGTATGTTTTCAGCGGGAAGAAAGTGCAGTCTACTGTCTATGCTGCCACTTAGAGGTACTTTAGTCGCTGCGCTTTCAGTTCTCCGATTATAAACAGTTGGTAAGGCATTGGCCGATTGGCCTTTCAGTAGATATAAATGTTTTATTTAATCCTTCACATCGGGAAGGAAAGTCAACTCAGTAACAAACAAAAAGTGCTAGATAATACTGTGGGATGCTCCTAATAACGACAGTAAAAAGAATAACCTCATTGATAGAAATTAAATAAGTCTATCAAATTATTATCAGCAAAATTGGCTGCATCTTTCTATGCTTAAAATCGCTCTTCAAGTCATCGACCTTAGGTCACGTGGGTACAGAAGCGCTTTCATGGACCGCACGGTACCTTAAGAATTGACATGTCCTTTGAAATTTGCAAGTGAGGCTCATTGCGAATAGATTAAACTTCTATAAAATTTTTTCTTGGTGACAGAACGACCTCAAACAAAAAGTAAAAGGTTCTCAGTCATGCAAAAAATGTGTTTATCAACACGAAACACAAATTCATAGCTATATACCAACTGTATTAACGACGATAATTGAAGCTAAGGACGGCAAACTGATCTAAAATTTGCTAAAATAAAGTTCGCAATTTATTGTTGGCCAGTGCTCACAAATACGTGTTTTTTGAAGAGATACATTCCGTGCGTCTCCTAGAACTGTTCATTTGCTTTGCTTCACGTCGGTATGTTGAATGGAAACAATTTTGTCGAGGATTTATTAATTTGCCATCAGCTTCACTTGCGGGGGGTGGTAGTCAAGGTGTCGTGTGGTCCAGGGCGCTTTCCATGATTACAAATTTCCTGCTGTGTTAGCTAAGTAAACTCTCAACATGCTGTCTGCCCTAGTGCAAGGAACACCTGCAATTCCCTAATGATTAACGATTTGAATAGTTTAATAATAGTTAATGAAACATCCGCAACCATTAGGCCGCAGCAATAGGTTCATGTATGAGGTGATCATGACCTATTACACAACAAAGAAATACCCAACTGCCACTCTCACGAAGTCATGAAAAGAAAGCGCATCAGGAGTAAAATCAACACGATTAGCTAGCTATTGCGTACAGGCAGCAGATCTTTTGGTCTGGACTTTCTCTTCGATAAATTTGCAGCGTCTAAGATGCATCTTTTTCTTCCGTTGTTTGAGTTTCACATTTTTTTTTATTAATTCAATGATTTATTAGTGTCAAACGTTTTTCTACTTTTAATTATCTGCAGATGCACTACAATTTTTTTTGTCATATGATTTTTTCCATGTTTCACATGTCCACTTGATTTCCTCTACAAATAATCAGTTCAATTTGTCTATACAAAAATTCATCTTTGCTTCATTTTTTCTCGTCTTATAATTTTCCTTGCTTACTGCTTGAGTTCCACGTCTTTGACAAATTAAAGTTCCGAAGTTCCTGCTGATCAACCTCTTTTTAATCTTATTTTTCACACCCATATTTGTTCACTGATGTATCATTTTATTTCCGAGTCTTTGACAAAGTTAATGCCCTGAGGTTTGTCCAGATACGTTCCTTTATTTCATATTATCCTCGTCTCATACATTTATACATTTTCTTTCCGTTTCACAGAGCCAGTAGCTAGTCAACAGAGTCATCGGTTCAAAGTTACTCCAGTCATGGACTCGTCTCCCCCTCAAACAAACGACAGCGCCGATCTCAGCATGCCGTCACCGTCGGCGCCAACAGCCGCGTCCGTCACTCCGGCCGATCCCACCGTACCCCAAAGGCTGGTGTCGATGTCTCCCATACTGGCTCCGAGCCCAGGATTCTCTCCCTTGCCCGGTAGTCCAGCAGTGCCTTACTACTCCGGTCTATCCTGTTTCTCCAACACCACGCTGTTCCACACGTCCTCGCGCAGCATGCACGC
Source organism: Parhyale hawaiensis (assembly GCA_001587735.2). Taxonomy (NCBI): domain Eukaryota; kingdom Metazoa; phylum Arthropoda; class Malacostraca; order Amphipoda; family Hyalidae; genus Parhyale; species Parhyale hawaiensis. The sequence continues at coordinate 10,389,310 of LQNS02278101.1, read as the reverse complement.
CT
>LQNS02278101.1:10341888-10354976 GCA_001587735.2 Parhyale hawaiensis | reverse complement strand
GAGAACAACTATCCCCATATGAGGTTAACTACCTCTTGGAAAGACAACTACCCACTGGGAGAACAACTACCCCCAGGAGATAAATACCCCTGGGAAGTTAACTACCCCTAGGAGGATAACTACCTATTGGGAGGGCAACTACCCATTTGCACTAATAAACACGATAAAATTAGATATGAAACTAATTACACTAAAATCCAATAACAAGCATAGCTGTATCCGGAAATTTTCCAAACACTCAAAATACAGTTAGTAAACCGTGAATGTTTCCACGGGTCCAGCTTGTAGTATATAATTAATAAATCGTCCTCTCGTTCGCATCCTGGGTACAGCTTTTAAAAAGCTTCGGCCAGGCGGATGGACAGACAGACAACTCTCTTATTATAGTAAGGATTTTGAATCTTACCTTTGCGAACATATCCCTGCCGTAGTGGGTCGCACTATCGTAATCGTAGGGGAGACTTAGCCCTACAGTGTAGCGGCTGTCCACCCGGAACCTCCAATGGTTGCCTGCAGTGAAGGATAATAACTAGCACGAATCTGTGGATAATGATTTCACAGAAGATCAGCGTTGCTTTTCATGTATGCACTGTGGTTCGTATCGTGCATACGAACTGTGAATACATGTTCCGAGTCTCACTACTCATCTGTGCATATATGACGTCTAATGAGGAGCCTTAAATGGCCTCTATTAGCCCTGAATCCGTAGCAGAGATGCCCTATTTTCCTACCAAATACGAAGGCATAACGCACTGGCAAGCTTGAATTAGATAGCTGGCAGTAGACGGACCAAGAGGGCCATGCCCAGAGACCAGCCGGGACTATTTTGGTAAACCATAGAAATGAGCAAAAGACGGCACTGGACCATCCACTTGAGTTTCAGATACATCACAAGCTTAAAAACCCGTCTATAATGACAACAAAGGAAGTCAAGTAGTCTTAGTAAGCCTCATATACAAAATTGTGCAAATATGTTCTTATTTTAATCGATTACTTTCACGCATGTCATGTTTATATAATTTAATGTCTAAATAAGTTGGGTCGTCTACCTACAGACTGCAAAATAAGGAAGATGTAAGATTCATTGTTTACTGAAAATGCAATACAACGATAAAGCAATTAGATGCATTGTTCACTTACAATACGCACAACTAAAAAATTGAACAAGTGCAACTATTTTCTCACTTTTTTAGTTGGCAAAATGATCTTCAATGCAATTCAAACAACCAATAATGACAGGGCAAGACGCCGACTGCATTCAGCCTCAATTGCCGATCGTTAGCAAGCTCCGGCTATTTCAGTACACGAGAGAGCCTGGTGTGTTCCAGCACTTCCGTATTAAAAAAGAGTATGCAGGCAATGCAAAACATGTTTTTGGTATCTCTTTTCAATGTGCTTCACCGCACTTCCGCCTTAAAATACTACAAGCTTTGTTAGAACATTTTTCCTTGATGTTTCGCATCATTTAGACTATATCGTTTGACCTTGAGGTAGTGGCCATTCTGTTCATATTTTTAACATTAATTGGAGTGCTGAGAAATGTAAGGCCCTGAGTCAACATGAAGCTTCATCGCATCACATGTATATCTGCAGGACATATTTAAAATAATTGCTTCGAGAAGAATTTCTTTAAACTATTCCTCTGCTCACGGGGAATTCGCTTGAATAGCCCTGCTGGTACATTCTGTGCCATCCTTGTATGCTCTCGAGTCACTACTACATAAAAGAGCTAACCTCACTGTTCGCTGATCGTTAAGATCTTTGCATGACTAATGTGATTCTAGAGCTTTCTCAAATTTTACATTGACATAATGACTTCTAGGCACATCCAGGTTTCCTTGCAAAGGCTCCTCGACAGCTTCGTAAGTGCAGTGAACACGTATGCCCTCAATATATCGAAACGGCTTTTGGTGTGCTTTACCGTCTGCCTGATTATCCTTTCCGCACACCAATATTAATTCGTTCTTAGCTATTTTTTTTCTTCCGGTCGCAATTCTTACGGCAACAAGAATTGGTTCCATATTCTACTACCCCCCCCCCTCTATGCTATTATATTCCTTCTTTCATATAGGCACTTTTCATGCTTACTCGTTATGTGTCTGGCGACCAGTTTTTCCATTCATTTTTCCATACACTGGAAAAATGTTGTCCCTAGATCAGCACGCTATCTCACAGACGGATGAGCACCGCAAGAGAGGCATATTCCGTCAGTGTACAGGAAGACGTGCTGATTTAGGGACGTTTTTCACAGTATTGTATGGTAAATTGAGTGGAAAAACTGGTCGCCAGATACAATACGAGCCAGCTAACATGGAAAGTGCCTCTCTATAAGAGGAGAAAGTAATAGCATAAAACTGGAGTAGATGAAAAAGCCACCAAAAATGAGCTAGTCCTGTCACAAACAACACTTTTATGGCAAAGTTTTCGTTCCGGTAAAATAATTTCTAAGAAGCTTTATAGGAGACCATTTAAGAGGAGCTGTCGTTGCACTACATATATCTATTGTTCGGATTTTTGATGCAACAAATACTCGTATATCTAAAATTGCCTCCATTGGTTCTTTACCTCTGTCAAAGAGTTTTTTTTTTTTTTTGGCTTATCTGTATGTTTGTCACCGAGATAACTCTGAAAGATATTGACGGGTCTTTATGAAAATTGCAGGGGCTGCTAGGTATGTGAGGATAAATAGATAATGATTACCTTCTGGTGGAGATCTTCCAATCTTTTGTTTGTTTGGCTCCAATTTTGCCTTGGTAACATAACTCAAAGAGCTGTGAGCGGATTTTAATTAGATTTGCAGGAATTGTTAGAAATTTTAAAAGGCGCAAATGACCAAATTTTGTTGATGATCGGTTGTTCGTTTAGATTTGACTATATATTTGTCTTACTGTTTGTCAGAACATAACTCAAGAAGTTATGGGGGGATCTTCAAGAAAATTACAGGAACTCTTATTACTACTATCAAATGGCACAAAATGACCAAATTTTGGAGACGATAAAAAGGAAATCCTGGTTTTAGGACCCTGTTGAAGTCTTCTTTAACATTGTCTTACTTGGCGGAGGCATGTGCTCTCAGAGTGCTCTAGTTGTCCTTATTATCTTATTTGCATGAACTTTTCTACAATCAAGATACCATTTTTTTGAACTAAGCTAGTGTACCGCCGTGCACTACTTACGTGGCCGTATGTTGTCCCAGTGCACGGTGACGTACTGGTCTCGGTCGGGCCGCACATGCTCGTGCAGCAGACCCACAGCGTGCAGCACTTCGTGCAGCACACGACCCGGCCACACGCAGCCGCGGCCTAGGTTGATTGTCACCTACAAAGTGAAATCAAAAAGTTCCTAAAAAATTCCCGCCTGTCCCGTTGGATTCTCAAACACTTGGCAAAGTTACTGGAACGTAAAATGAGCAGTTCCGTGAAGCAGTGCCGACAGCGGGACTCAGTTTTTATGGCGTGTTTATACGTCCCTGGACAAACGCATTATCAAAAATGTTTCCAAATTCAAATTGGGTATGTATAAGGGATTGCTTAAGTGAGATGAAATTGTTAAATTCAAGGACAAAAATGGGAAATATCAGTCGTTATGTAGCTTTACAGTTACAGTGTCGCAATTCTAACAAAGCGTGTGAGAATCGAGCCAAGAGAGCAAGATTTATAAGTAAATATTATTATTATTAAATCACACCAGACTGGCGCCGTGGGAACGAAGAAACTCCATGAGGTTGACAAACCCCCACGAAACCAGCCCAGCGAGTAAAGAAATAAAAGAAAGAGAAGATCCGAGATCACAGAATAGCTCTGTGTACAGATCGTTTAAAGTTGCCAATACCCGCACCGGCAAAAACAGAGCCATCAAGACCATTCCAAACATCCACACACGATGGAAAAACGAACGAGAATACAGGCACGTATGGCATCGTAACCGTTCCAAGGCAAACTGATGACGAGCACTAGTACGCCGAGTACGAGAGGCCAGGCGATGCACGATGAGGGATCCTAAATTGACTCTCAGCACGGACTGCTTCTCCTGCTCTTCACACTACTGGATCTTCAAAATTCTAGAATTAAGGCAAAAATAAAACCTCGATAGGTGTAACCATTGTACCCTGTATACGAGATAATAAATGATATTTGTTTTTTTTTTTTTTGTTTTATACTTCACTCGAACAAATGGCTCCGGAAGAAAATCAGGCAATTAATGACTAGGGCAGTTATAAATTTTAGGCGAAAAGCAGACCCCACCAACTCTGCAACGATGCGCCAGATCACAAGGCACAACACCATCCTGCATGAACGCACATCGACGAACCACTTTGTCAAGCAAACACAGATGACAATCGGCAGCGGAACCCCAGACTACGGAGCAGTATTCCAGAAGAGTGAGAACATAGTAATTAAAGCAGCCACGTGTCTAATAACTTATGTTTAGGCGTCTTGTGGAGTAAATGCCATCAAATATAATAGCTAGCCTGTAACAGCGGCAGACCGTACGATTCACTTCATGAAACATCAAGCCAGAATTAAATACTGTCACCTTTTTTACAGATAGTATCAATTTATTAACATTCATTACCCTCGAAATCAAATAAAAATTAAAATTTTTCTCTGTCTGTACTCTTTACCCAAATGCAAAACCACTGCTAACTCATATTACATTGTAACTCGCAAACCTCTAAGAAAATTGTACCTCACGCCACACTCAATGTGTAAACACAGATTTTCCTATCCAACTGATTAGAAATTAAGGTGAAGTTGTTAACATCTAGCCGTGGAGCGAGCTTCCACTATTGGCAGAATGATAAACACTAGATACGAAATAATGTTGCAGAGTGGTATTTACATTTTTGCGTGCTCCTCTGTAGCCCACCGACGAACTCCAGCATGCTGCGCCTGAGCCTTTGACCCTCAGCACGGGCGAGGTCGCTTGACTAACTTTCTGCGGGAGGAGAGAGGTAAGCAGCTGTGTGGATGGGTTCAGGGTACTTCATCGTTTACAAAAATATGTTTTTAACTCTTCTTATTGAAATATAATCGATTTCTAACTCATTAGTGGAAGCATATTAGGCTCCAAATCCATGTTTTTTATATAAGTTTTAACAAACTAAACATGGCAGCAATCTGCTCTACCAATTTCTCGATAACAAAGAGAGCTCATGGGAAGTACATTTTTTGTTAATTCACCCCGAGATATCTAGGTGAGCAGGTTGAGGGATAACCCTATTGCAATAAACGATAGTTGAGGATTCCAACCGCATCAAACTTTTATCCACAAAACCAGTGCGTTATTTCCAATGTTAAAATGTCTTACTGAACTTTCAGTAGCCATTCCACCGTTTTGTTGATTTTATGTACTTTTTAGTTATAATCAAGATGAGTCATTATCACGTTTGACAACTATTTTCAATGAGGACCTAAAGATGTCCATAGTTAAATACAGAACTTCCGCAGGAAAAACGGTAAAAATTCCCTGGAAAAATTCCAACCACTTCAGTGCTAAAGATTTTACGTCACGTTCGAATGAATATATAACTGATTCCACTAAGCAATGCATCTCATACTTTTACCACTCAAGCTTTGCCTAGGCAGCAGAGTGCACAATCATTTGTGGCTATAAAATGAGCCACATGTACCTATATTCTAAGCGTATTTTACAGTACATAGCCATCGTAAAGTGTGTAAAAATGTATTTTCTTTCGATATTCACAATATTTTTTAGTGTTTTCAGCCGTGTAAATTCAATAGATGTCAACTCGGGACTTGAACTTGTGACGTCACCTGGGTAATTCCGACTGAGAACCCTTACATACACACACACACACACGCACACACACACTAACTTGGAATGTGATGCAGGTGCTGGCAGAAATCGAAGCCATAGATTGCTCCGTCAGTGTCTCTGAAACGTCCAAAAATGAAGCATTTAATGGTTATCTTATATTTCATGCTGTTTACTTCTATCAAATACTGTATATATTTTAGTGAGATATTAACTAGAGTACTCTGAGAGCCCATACCTCCACCAAGCAAGGTAACGTGAACGAAAAGTTAAATTGGTTTCAGAAATTATTATTTCCTTTTAATCAGCACAAAAATCTGGTTTTTTGTTCCTTTGGTGGTAATAACAACTTTTGCAATTATCTTGAAGATCTGTTCACAAGTTTTCGAGTTATGTTACTGACAAATATTAGTCAAACACACAAACAGACTAACCGCTCATCACCAAAATTTGATCATTTGTCTTTTACAATTTCTGTAAATTTCACAAAGATCCAGTCTTAATTTCTAAATTATTCTGCTAAGAACCATAACATCAAACACAGAGGAAAGCACACAAACGAACTTACTGATCATTTCAAAATATGGTTCGTAATATACCTAACAGCTCATGTAAATGTCATAAAAATCCGTTTATAACTTTTTGAGTTACGGCACTGACAAAAAAAGCCCGATAAACAAGTAAACAAACAGGTGAGGGGATCTTCACCAAAAGTTAAGCATCTGTTACCCCTGATATCCCTAACAATCCCTGCAAATTTCGTGAAGATCCGTTCTTAACTTTTCGAGTTATCTTGGTGACAGACAAACAGTAGGCATACAGACAGACAAACACGATGAAAACATAACCTCTTTGGCAGAGGCAATAATTTATTGAAGATAGTACATGCTATCAGTAAAAAAAACTTTCAAAGTAGCTAAATCTAAAAAAAATTGAAGTTAAGATGTAGTTCTATAGCCCGCTACACACGAGAGTCGAAAAACAAGAACGTTTCATTTTCCTGTAACAAAAGTTTCTGCCATTTTGGACCGCTGAAATCTAGCCAAGCCGAAGTCGTGCCCGTAGCAACAAAATCGGATGAGTAAAGAGAAAGGTTGCCGTGTTTCGACTCTCGTCTGCACCGGGCTTAATGGAATAAAATTAAGGACATTACGGTGTAAAGTGAAATAGACACCTAAAGCAGAACTAAAATACGTTTTAGTACAGTGCTGCACGAAGATTTTTTCCAACAGTCTCTTAAGATGTGAAATAAGTATGTTATGGTAAGATTTTGAAACAAGTAATTTTACGAAATCCTTTATATTTGAGGAATTTCTTGTAGTTGGAAGCGATGCTTCGGTTTAGATTAGGTGTTAGGTTAGTATCAGTACGTAAGGTTAGACGAGATGCGTTAGGTTACACTAGGATAGGTTAGGTTGAGCAAGAAAAGGCTCTTTTAAATCAATAACAAGTTAAGTACACGAAATCCTTGAAAAATGAATGATTTTGTGACATCACTGCGGTTTCCTAATCCTAATATAACTTATACATTTACGATAATGACAACTATATAGACGTTTCTATTTAGAAGTAAGACTGTACTCAGCACATGATATGCCGTTAACGTGCCGTTAACGTACTCCCCACACACAGCACTCACCAAGTCTGGAGGAATTAGATACCATGACGTAGGGGACGTTGCCTGATGGCCATGGCCGCGGGGAGCGGCGGTGAGACCCTCCTGAAATTTGAAATTAGAGAGTGCATGCAAATTAATTGCTGAAGCCCTGTTGTATTGCACCACGCCTGACACAACAGTGAGCGTTTCCTTCGTGGCTGCGTTTGTGTCAATTCTCGTCTGGCAACAGACTATGTTATTATAACAGCCACTTTGAAGTCTAAACCAGAAATCTTGGCATGCATACAGAGCTAACATCGGCTTCGGATAGCAAGGCTAAATATAAATGCCCTTTGCATGGTACACACCTCGAACTGAAGCCGAACAATGGTGCGTTTTATTTTAGTCAAAGAATTTTTTTTTTTTTCTGTTTGCCGGCAGTGCTGCGACTCGCATGATAAGCTGGGAATATTTTCTTGAGCGGAAATTAGAACCCCACCCCTATCGCAACGATCTTTTGCTGAGTGAAGCAATACGTTTTTATGCCTTGAAAGTATTGTCCATAAATAACGGTAAGGAAATGTACCGAGAAAAAGACACAAGATACATAAAATAACTGAGTAGCAGTGCGAATCGAAAATCATTGCGATATATTACAAGCAAGTTTATCTCACAACTACAGTTGAAGCAGCTGCACACTGTTAATATGAACATATAAATTCAAATACTTGCAATACTTCAATTCCTACAGCTTCAGAGGTACAATGGCTTACGAAACTATTTCCATTTCACAGGCATTGTGATTTAACGGGTTATTTCTCCTCAGAGTTTCAAGACAGACAGCAGCTAGAGGGTCAGCCTCGTTTCCCATCGAACTATAACAGCTCGCGGCTGTTGAGCGCTGCAGAGCAGCGACGGCGTACAGCCATAACAGCAAACAATCGCCAGAGTCAATAGCGGCGCAAATCTCTCACATTCTCAAATCGCAATCACCGGAATCGATATGTTATTTCATCTATAATCTATTGCAACCCAGTTAACAGAATCTTCCACTCGATTCTGCCGATGGCAACGCGCCATTCTGCAACATTGCAATCAAAGCCAAGGTCCGAGGGAATCCCGCTAACTGCGGCCCTCTGCGCCTGTAGCGCATCACAGAGATGGCGGTCCCTCTCGGAGTCTCCGGGACGTGAGTCACTCCTACGTCGGCTAGGAATTTCCTTAGGCTATCGAAAGGTTATTTAGAGTTTACGAGAGAGCGCCGTTCGTCGGTTTAAGGAACAGTCCATTACCTTCTAAAGGTCACGATCAGCAGCGTGCGCGAGGGCGCAAGTACACTGCACACACTGCTATTCGGTACGTGCGCCAGAGTGTATAATGTCGACCCGGCATTAGAAACAGGACTGCGGGCCATCTCTCAACATGAATAGCAACAGTGAAAAATTATCAAATGTACAAAACTTGAGCACTCTGAGAGCAAATTCCTTCGCCAACCAAGGCATATGATAAACAACAGAAAAAAAAATAAAATTGGTCCTGAAACTAGGATTTTTCATTTATTTTATCATTACCACAACTTGTTCGTACTTCCTGACAGTAATAACAGCTTCCGTAATTTTCTTAAAAATCCGCCCATTACTTTCTGAGTTATGTTATGACAAACATTTTAATAAACACTAAGCAAACACACCGACAGGCTAACAGATCATCACCAAAATTAAATCTTTTGTTTCTGTTAACATTTCTAGCAATTCCTACAAGTTTTATAAAGATCCGTTCATAACTTTTTGCGTTATGTTACTGACAAGCATAAAATCAAGCATAGACACAAACGAACAAACAGGCGATGACCAAAATTCGGCCATTTGTTTTTCGTAACTACTGGTGCACACGCTTGTAAAAAGAACGCGTGCCCTCAGCTGATCGTCCTGACTTTTTTTAACTCTCTTAAACATATCTAGCTTTTAGAATACCTTGGAAACGTGTAAAGATGTTAACCGTCAGTTCAGTTTGCTTCGCAAGTTAGTTAAGTTTTCGATATCTCCTCAAATTTGGCGAGAATTATAACTCCAAATTCTTTCAAGAGTGTGGTATTTAAATGGACACAGCAACGCATTCGGACGCGGATATGGCGGTACTCGTTCTTCTGACTAGCGTTTCTACAGACTCTAACATGCCCGAAAGTTCATGCAAATTTCATTAAATTCCGTCCGTAACTTTTTGAGTTATGGTACCAGCAAAAATAGGCAGGCAAACAAACAAACAAACAGTTGAACGGATCTTCACAAAAAGGTAATCATCTGTTCCTCGTAACATGCCTTACAGTCCCTGCATATTTCGTATGTGTTCGGTTCATAACTTTCTGAGTTGCCTCGGTGACAGACAGATAAACTCGACAAACACATAACCTCTTCGGCTGAAATAAGAAGTTCCCTTCTGCTTCGCAAACAAACAGTACCTAAGTCAGAAGCAGGACTGTGCCTGCGCAGCACCTGAGCATGATTAACAACAATGAGAAAACGGTAGCTGAACCCAAACCTACCTTGCGGGACGCAAACAATCAGTAGGAGCGCCAGAACTAGGACGGTGTGCCAGTGCTGGACATGCAAGGCGGTTGTAAAACACGACGCGTTGCGCATTTTGGCAGTCCGGGCACCTCCTGTGCGGCACACAACAGGGATTTTGTCACGAAACCTTACGCTGAGCAGAAAAAAAAACATAAAACATCCTTCAAAACTCAGCAAACTTCTCTCCGTCCGCTTATGGCAGAACAGATTTTTATGTGTAGAAAGATTTAATGTACGTGAAACTCTCATCAACAATGACGAAAGTTCTTTAGACTAACTCTTGATGACCCGGATAACTTCCTAAATACACGTAAAAGACTTTTCTGAAACGCATAAAACATTGGTTCTAGGTAGATGCAATTTTTTTCTTGTCATCGACGATTAAAGATTTAGTTCTGTCGTACCTTTTCTGCAGCGATCCTGGATCGTACGTTTTTCCAACTGTCTTTCGTTCCCAATGACTTTTTGTGAAATATTAACCTTTCGACATTAATGAAACACTGCTGAACGTAACGTGATAGACCATTAATTAACCTTTAAACTAAATATTTATTGTAGCATAGTTTATACAGTTAGAAAATTATGTTCCAAACGTATGGACTATCTGCATAATAGTGACGAGAATCCATCCTGCTGATAAAATGTTTACCCATAAAGTGACCAGCTAGTCTGAGACAGCGATGAATACTATCCTGATTTTGCTTCAGAAGAATATATCACCAAAATATCTAGGAAATTATCGTTCTCATAGTAACTTAATAACTTTTTGGTTATTTGACATAATTTTACCAATAACGACGCTAATATTTTACCCGGATCTGACAATAATAATCAGTTTCTTTGAGGAAACTTTAATTTTTGAGATTGTAAGAATATCAAGCGCTGATGTGGCTGCGCGCGATTATTAGTGGCTGGGGCCGCAAGTGGCCGCAGGTGGCCTGAGTGCCCACCTCTGGTAAAGAACATGTAGTACTATTTTGATATATACTGTACGTAATCAAATGGGAAAAAAAGAAACTCTGGCTTTAGGGGGAAGAAGTAAATCCCTCACCCCCCTCAGTCTCCCAAAGTTGGAGTTATAGGATTAGCCAACTAGGTCGTACAAAGAAAATTACTTAATCTTGAGACAGAGCTTTTTAAAAACCTAATGTTTACTTCGAGGGGGGCTTAACTCTTTCACGTCGTATCCCTAAATCTCTAAAACGAGACTCACGTTTCATTTCCTTCACTTCACTATATGATATTCGCGCTGCTTCGTACACTGAAGTAAAATTCGATTTTTAAAATGGCGTTGCCAATTCAAATCGCCGATCGACCACACTGCCACAGAGCTGTTCACTTTATCCTTGCGTCGTCCCGCGCGGTTCGGCGCTCAAGCTGTTGCCCAACGACCTGATCGGTGAGCTACAAGGCCGCTGCAGACAACCTGCTGCAGGATGTGCCACATCCTCTCCGACTGCAGTAGTGCCAAGAAGACATCCTACGAATCTTTCAGAAGAATATACTGTTTGTATTGCAGTTAGTCGGAGAAGTATGTGAATAAAGATTGTAGAAGACTCATGAAATATCGAGAAGCAAGCCAAAGTCTACAATTGTATTAGTGCACTTCCGGTAATTCACTCAGTGTTGTGCTTTAATTAACCTTTAAGTGAAGATACATTTTACCGTAGGGTGTCATACTGGACTTAGCCCATACGTGAATGCGTATTTCACTTTAGGGGTCAAATTGAATTTAACGCTTAGAAAACATGTATTGTACATAAACGACAGTGTCTCAAACTGGAATGAACGCTTAAGAAAATAGGTATTATCCTGGGTGTTTTTTTTAAGCGGATAAATTTCAACCATAGGTAGAAAAACTCAAAATAAATCGATTTTCAGGAATAACAAAATGCCCAAAACTCATTAGTTATAATGACTTAAAGAAATTTAAAGCTTTAAGCAGGATACTACGTGCGCGCCAATGTCAGCACTAGTTTTGATAGTTCAGCACGCTTCTGACCCCGACAAAGCAGTTTACATTATTTTTACAATAAAAACTGCAAATATTTCGTGGTTAGGAAAAAATATCTGCAGTTTCAAACTAGCATGTAACGTAATCACACTACTGTATGGCGGACACTACGTCGTCAGAGTTTACATCCGTGTCGTTTAAAAAGAATGCAAGGGTTGCTGCCACCAGATTTTGAACCTTGGGTACAATTATCAGAATGGCTCATGCAGTAGAGGACAAGGGATCCCAACTTCTCCAAGCTTATTCTTTTCCACAGATGTAGCGTATTTTACTCGAGAAGGGGTTTTTGACATTCACAATAATCATCATTGGGCTCAAGCTTAGTAATCCTCTCGTCATTCGCCTAAGTAATCATCAACATCGATACAGTGTAAGCGCATGGGCAGGAATGTGGTCGGAAAATGTGCTGAACGATCAAATGTAGCTCTAACATTGGGGCGCACGTAGTATCCTACTTAAAGCTTTAAATTTCTTTGGATCATTGTAACTCAAAAACTAAGGAATTTTGAGCCTTTTGTCATTCATGAAAATCGATTTATTTTGAGTTTTCCTACCTATGGTTGAAATTTGTAAAAAAAACCCTGTATATAGATATATCTAAATACATACGGCAATATGTGAAACTGAATTTAAACTGTAAGAAAATACGCATTTTACGATAGGGTATGCAAGATGTTGCAAGATGTTGTCAAACTGAATTTGTTAATTTATTCGCCTAATAATTAAATGATTTAATAATACATGATTTCAGCACACTGTGTCTTTAGCACTTAACCCCCAAAAGGACCATTTGGTCTAGCTTTAAGTCATGCTATTTCCGAGCTATGCGCTCGGGCGTATAGTTAGCAATCAAATTGGGTAATCGAAGATCGAATAAAAATCTTAGACAAAATCTGGCGACTGTTGTCGCTTTTTTCCGATCTCTTTTGTTAGGCTGTATAGTATGTCTAGTTCTACATTTCCTCTCTTCTCTTATAATATCATATTGTGCACTGTAAATCTAACTGCATTGTCTTTAGACTTTATTTTTATTTCCTGGAATATATGTCCTTTTCTCTTTCACTCTTGAAGAGGGCTAGCTGGCCTATGTCTTCTAAATTTCACATCCCACTTTTCTCCCTATTTTGAATTA
>LQNS02278101.1:10320289-10341352 GCA_001587735.2 Parhyale hawaiensis | reverse complement strand
ACTCCCAAAAAACCTAGTCTGCTTTAACTCTGTGTAGCCTACGTTTCTCTTATCATCTCATTCACAATGTGTAGGCATTGTGCCAGAGACTCTCAGCAGACCATAATTATGTATAACTCTCTGATGCTAGTGTTTAGTATTATTCTTACGTTAGTTTTAATCATGAAAACCTCAGGCGCTGTGTCCTAATCTTGTTGGCCATAGTACCTTATGAGAAAAATAAATGATTTTATTATTATTATTATTATTATTATTATTATTATTATTATTATTATTGAAGAGTTATACAACTGACCCAATAATTCTACTGGAGGCTTGAGGGCCAGTGCTCCAGACCCATTAATTCTTCTGGAGGTTTGACGGCCATTTGCCCTGACCTATTGATTACTATATTTGATTTTTAAGCCGGGCCGCAGAGAGGCAAGTTACCATCACTTATTTTTAGCGCTGATAGGTTTTTTTCAACTGGTTCAAAATTTCCGGGATGAAGACGAGCAATAGCGACTGGCCTGAAATCCTCCAGAACTCGGTGTACGAGGCGGTTATTGCGAGCAATAGAAAAGGCCGCAAAAGAGACACGCCCAGCTTTGTTTGTTCTTACATTTTTGCAACTGAAGCACTATATAGTACAGGCACTGTTTGGCATCTTCTACTAAACAAATCGTCCTCGTATGCCGGCTCTTGAAGCCACTGCCCACGGTGGCATAAAGTTCGAAACGTTCCAGGTTCTTGTACCAAGAGTTTCCATGATCGTGACTAAACGTGTTTGAAAAAAAATCACGCTAAATTATACGTCTTTAGGGACCTAAAACCAGAGAAACTTAAGAGAGGTAGACGAACGTTACCAGTGACCCATGCTTGCTGTAGTGTGAACGCTGCGGTGGCCGCCGAAATTTTTGGCCTCTTTTTTTTTTTTTTTTTTGTCAGCGCGAGTAACAAAGCGTAAGCCGAGACTGTGGCCGCAGCAGCGTAGTCGGAAGGGTTGTTATGAACGTTTCGCTGTTTGTTCTCTCGTGAATAGTGGCTTTTCGAGTATAATGAATGGCATGCAAAGTTGTTACGTTCACTGGCACTTCTAAACCATCAGATGCGCAGCACCAAGCTAAGGCTGTCGATTTTCCCCAGCGGAAAATCTTAGAATATTATCCGATATCACCCGGTGCTGCCTCTATAGATATTTGATAAATGTCCTTTATTTTTCAATAGCGTAGTGCGTCTGCCTACTGCACAGCAGTATGGAGGGTGCGGCCAAAGTTGACTTGACCTTTACGGCTCAAGTTGCAGCATTTGGCTGACCCGCCCGCCGCCACACTGTCACTTTACTCAGATACTTCAGAGCTCGACGCGCCAGTTTGATGGTCTTCTCTTATATGCTAGCTGTCCTCTCCTGACACTCCTTTTTTGAAGGAGAATTACGGCAGATGGTCCTAACCCAATTATTGTAGGTTTGAAGATAAGAGACCCCTTCTGTTATTGCAGTATATTTATTGTATTGTTAGCAGGACACTTGAGCCACTAGATTTGTTTTCGTAGTTTTACGCGGTCATTTCAGATTGAAAAAAAAAAGAAGTACGCCATAGCGTCAAACTTTGGACCTGGAGACAGTCGAACGGCTTCAGGACGCAAGTTTTCATACAAAAACTTTTGCTGGATCGCAGAGAATGCAAAAGCTGCACATGGGGCCCCTCCCAGCTCTCATAATTTCACGACCTGTATCCATTACACGTTGAATTTAATTCATGGTGTAATTCTAGGCTCAAAATATAAACTATCAGCCCATGGTAGCATATATGCATATTTCCAGCCAACCTCCTGCCTTGCGCACAGATCTAAGCAACGAACTATAAACTCAGTCCGTACTTTGCACTATTGAGATTCTGGTCGTTTCCAACATAATAAGTTTGGAATTAACGTTTGAAACTGGATCCAAAGTGATGAATCGGTCGCGCAAGCTTTGAGTTCCCTACAAGTTAAATATAAGCGAGTAATTTTATCGCTCTCACAGTGGGCTTACCGAATACACTTTATGAAGAGGACACACAATACAGTTGTACTCTTAACATATGACCCGACGTTACTCTCACGCGTCATCCCGATACACAGTTAGTTTGGTAGCATAGATACGGTAGCATGAAGATCGTGCGAGCTGAACGTTCCCTCGCTAAGTTGAGCGTACGATATGTTAGTGTAGCCTCGTATAATGTGCGAAGGAGCTCCGCCCTAGCATCAGTTATGTAGTACATACATCATACATACATGCTGGACTATAAGAGCCCTGCAAGCATCAGTACAGCGATGTAGCGACCGTTGGAGCCAACAGTATAGGGAACAGTGTAGTGTCTCGTGCATGAGTCTAGGTGTCTGCAGCGCGAGTCTGTGTAGCTGCAATTTGAGTCCGTGTGTCAGTGGCGTGTGAGTGTACAGTATGTCCCCTGCATGAATCTCTGGGTGAGCATCTGTCTGTGCTAGTAGCTATTTGTGAGCGAGCAACGACGTGGGGAGGTTGTGTTCTGTCCGGGGGATGGAACATACCCTACAGGTTGTACTTGTCTGGACAGGCCATGGGTGTCGCCTTTTTGGGAGTAGGAGATGGCCACTGACATGGACTTAAGGTTTATATAATGCGAATGTAAAAAAATAAAACACAAAATCGCTGCACTGCGTTAGATGTTGTCTATCAATATGGAGTGTAAGTGGTCCGTAGTATGTACTGTAGTTCCGTAGAACTAAGGCACCAGCCACGACTGCATGAGAGTATTCAACTCCCAGCCATGCTTTGGACTCTAAACACTGCGCCATAAAATACCCCGGAACTCTATTAAGCCGTGAGGGGCGCAAGAATCTTCAAAAATCCCCAGCTAAATTTATCGCATTTAAGACTCCATAACAAAACACGGTCTTCTCATCTACCCGCTGTATTACAATGGAAGGAGGAACAAGGAGCCAAGATTTAAGAGGTGGTATCCGTGCCAGACGATGCTCTGCCGTAATTAAGTTCTCTTAATGATGCCATTAAACCAACTTTGACTTTACACGCTGCGCAGCCTCCACCAGGGGGCGCTTCATCTGTGTCTGCTGAGCATCTTACATGCAACCTCACATGCAAGTCTCGCAGTTTCTCAACATGAAAACTTTAATAGTTTAATTAACTTTGCTTTGATCTTGGGGCGGCAGAAATGACGTATTTGTATTCATGTGAGCATTTTCGCAGAACTGCTTTTGATATTTGCTAGCGGATGTAGAGCGTGGTGATGTTAATCACATGAGATATAGCGTCTCAGCTACGTCTGGAAGAATAATTTCTGCTTATAATGCCTTATAATACTCCGTGCCGAAACAGCCATGGTTTTACTGAATAAAGGTAAAGTCAACTTTGACTGCGCCCTCGAATGGAAAACCCACACGCACTGGTAGATATAGGCTAACTGTCCCCAGAAGAGTAAGTGCAGCTGCAGCCGACGACGGGTGGCTAAGAACTATGGTACCGAATCGGAAGGTTCAACGACCCGCAACCCCCCTACCCTAAGATAAGTACCCCCGCGGTAGCTATGCACACCAAGCAAATTTGCTGATACAGCGCCGAGCGACGTGAGAAAGATCGCTTCTGGCAAGGGGATCGTTCTCGGGACCCTCAACATAACTGTGCAGCACGCAACGTTGCTGCTACCTCGAGTATGAACATTTCACGGTGTATTGTGGCCTAAAACTAGTTTTCGTTTAAGTGCCTTAAAGTTCATTCGTTTCGTCAGGTGTTGTCACTTTTTAAACGAAAACTAGTTTTCGTTGATGAAAGTTTGGCGGAAAATTCGTGCTTAGCCAACTCTGTTCGTTTGGTCAATGGTAAAACTGAACAAATTTTTACGGAAGCTGGTTATCATTTATTTATTAAGTGAACCCAAACGATGACACCCTAAAGCGCATAAATTATTACACATGGTAGACTGCACAGTAAAGCAGCTTATACATGGTATACTGCACGCGAAAGCGGATCATAAAGGGTACCGGTAGAGTGCACGCTAAAATAACACCGAATAATCTTTACGATTACTCACATACGTGTAACACAACCGTACGACTATGTTGACTGATTACTGATTAGAGATTACCTTTACTTACTCTAAACTGCACAAATTAAATCTTGAGTACTCGAAGAAATAGCACTGTATTGAATTATTTAATACGACCCTTCAAAGTTTTAATTAAAAATCACTTTCTTCGGAAATAGAACTGTGCATAAGGTAGGAACGAAATGGTTAAAAAAGACAGTTTAGGATTAAAGGTACGGCAAAAATGGCCAGTTTTGTTATTGTATTTATTATATAATTGAATGACAAAACATGCATTGTTTATGCATCATTTTGTTTTTCGCCACTTAGACAATACACTGTACTAAAATACTTTAGCGGGCATTTATTATGTCGTCTACATGCCAGCGTAAAAAGTGATATCAAAACAGAGCTGATTTTACTCACCTTTCAAAATTATATTTAAACTAATATAAAGAATGTTCCGATGATCAATAACGCTGTCAAGAATTACTTACCGTTAATTTCGCTAGCTGTTTTCAGCGACGTGCTTGGAGGGTGTTTGGTTCGGTGGAGTTGACACGTCGCTGTTTTAATTGCTATGTCCTCCCCCTTTTGGCATACTGCTCCTTAGTATAGGGTTTTGTTGCTGATTGTCATCTGAGTTTGCTTGACGAAGTGATTCGTCGATGTGCGTTCATGCTGGATGGTTTTGTGCCTCGTGATCTGGTGCATCGTTGCAGAGTTGGTGGGGTCTGCTTTCTCTATAAATATTTAATGGCCCTAATCATCCACTGGTAGCTTTTTTCCTGAGCCATTAGCTCGGACGAGGTATACTCGGCGCACTAGTGCTCCTCTTCAGTTTGCGTTGAAAGCGGTACGATACCGTATACAAGCCAGTATTCTCGTTTGTTTTTTCCATCATAAGTAGAAGTTTGGAATGGTATTGGTGGTGTTGTCTTTGCTGGGGCGAGTATTAGCAGCTTTAATCAATCCATAAACAGAGCTATTCTGTCATCTCTCATCGATCTTCTCTTTCTTTTTCCTCTTTCGCTTGCTAAGCTGGTTGCATGGGTGTTTGTTAACCTTATGGAGTTTCATCCGTTCTCAGATCTCCAGTCTAGTGCATCTTAATAATAATTAATAATAATAATAATAACACAGTTGCATAACAGAGACAGCATTGCGTTTGTGGTTCTTTTCGATTCCGTGTTTTATTAAACGTAAATTTGGGTGTGTACTAAATGAAACAGTTATTTAAAAAAATTAAATTATTATAATTATAAATTTGATGTGAAAATTTCTTGCAGAAATATCTTCATTCATCTGTCCTCATATTTGTTATATATATATATTTTTTTAGTTTATTAATATGACGATGGCACGAGTTTATACGACATATTCATCTCAATGCGTTCACTCACCCACGGTTCCGAATGTTTTGTATATTGTCTTTGCCTGCGCAAATTTGTGTGCCCCACAAAAAAGTTATTAAAATGTTGACCGTTGAATTAGATACTCCGCTAGCGTCTCTTGAAATTTCGAATGAAATAAAACTCAGAAAACATGCAGTTTTCTGCTGTTTCTAGGGCACAATTACGCATTCGGCTAAGTGGATGAGCGAACGCATCGAGGTGAATGAAGAGTGAACTCGGCCTAACGCTAAAACCACTGCAGACGATGGTCTGTATCCTTCAGATTGAAGACTGACAGTTCGTCGTGTCTGAAACTTGGGCCCTACACATGGCAACTGAATAATAAGTGCCTTCACGCCAGGTTTGCTGAGACATTTATTCACAAATGTATGATAAATTCGGTACATAAAGTGATCCAATAGCAATAATGCTGTTCAAAATTACTAATTTCCCCATGAAAGAAAAGGTTGAACGACACCGCGGCTGCAGTTTCCATCTGGCTCGCCTGCTGTTGCTCCCTCTAACCTTCAGAACGATGAACTGCAGCCGCTCTTAGGAACCGATGAAACTCGCTATTTCTCGCTCCCATTAACATAAAGTTGGCCACTTAAGCGTGAGGGCAGAGGAAATGCTAGACGTTCAGTCTAAAATAAGACAAAGAAAAGTTTAAACTTACTTTTACCAAACGCCTTTCTCTGTCAAGAGGAATCGCTGCAGATGCTGTTACCGGTTTGAATGCAAGGTTATCTTCAGAACTGATTATACTTTCTTCAACTTCTCGTCGTTGGTATTCAGAAATGTGTTTCTATACTAGACTAATGTAGGACTCACTTCGTGTGCTTGACTTCGTGAATAACAGCGGTTGCAGCAAAGTATGAGATTTTTCACAAAAAATATAAACGAACTAGAGCACTCTGAGAGCGCAAACCCCAGCCAAGCAAGGCAACGTTAACAAAAATTTTAAATTGGTTCTGAAACTCTGGTTTACTTTTTATCAGCATCAATATCTGGTCATTTGTGCCTTGTGACAGCAATAAAAGTTTCTGTGTATGTGTTTGTTTGTTTGTTTTTTGAAGATACATTAGTCAGATACACTAACAGACCAACCGATCATCACCAAAATTTGATCGTTTTTTACCATATCTAACAATTCCTGTAAATTTCATAAAGATCCGCTTACAACTTCTTGAGTTATTTTGCTAACAAACATAATATTAAGCACAGAAACAAACAAATGAACAAATAGACCATCACAAGTATCTTGTCCTTTACGCTACGTAATGTACTACCTATATACCTAACAACTCAAGTAAATTTCATTCAAATCCGCCCACAATGTTTTCAGTTGTAGTATTAGGAAAAGAGGCGGAGAAACAAATAAACAAACGGATGACCAGATTTTCATGAAAAATTAATTATCTGTTACTCGTAACTTGCCTAATAACCCCTGTAAATTTGATTAGGATCCTTCCATCACTTTTTGAATTGTCTTGAAGTAAACAAACATACGCACAGACAGACAAAATATAACTTCCTTGGCAGAGGTAATTATTATTATGAGATCTCTACTCCAGCTAGAGCCTCAGTGGACAGGAAATAAAATTCCAAATGAAGCAGTAACAACCCCAAGACACCGAAATCGCCGCTGAGAAGAATCCCACAAGAAACATCACGGCTGACTTGATGACCTGCAGAAGCTCTCTGCCAAACAAAGATCTTGGCAATGAATTTCTCGGTAAGAAACACTAACGAAACTGACAAGTTTGGTACAAACCGTAACAATCTCCAAAGTCACGAGAATCTCCCGACTCTGTTCAATGCTGTCAAAAACGATACGTCAGAATAACAATGTTCTGCAAACCATTTCTTTTTTTCGAATAAAGGTTCGATTTATGAGTAATTAATAGCCTTTATTGGCATTCTCAAAACAAATATTCATTGTAGTATTTCTGTGCTATCAGCCTTATAAGGGTTACAGTCAAAGAAAAACAGACATTTTGTAACACAGTATGCTGACCATTTCAGAATTTCCTAAATTATCGCCTAAGGAATTAAACTTTTACAAGAAGCTAAGACAGGGAAAATGAAACTTCACTGCTATCACGAATAACAATATTATACAGAAACATATAACAAACGAACTAGTTAATAACACGAGTCCACACAAAAATAAGTATTATTGCACAAACAATTCATGAAAACCGTTTGTGTCCAGCCTTTCCTGTTTAACACAGCACGGCAAGAGCAACATTATTATTTAAAAAAATACACTGTAAAAAATCGAAAATTTTTACAGGTCATTCCCGGGAATCCTGTAGACCTCGATTATTTTTGCCCGTAAAATTATGGAATTTCGCACATTTCGTAACAGTGATACCGCAAAATTGAGGACCATTTTATTAAAAAATTACGGATCCCAGTGAAAAACATTACGTTAAAATAATTCAAGATCAGATTATACAATAGTTTGAGCGCTCTGCGCTGTACTATACATAATAGTTTTACGGGCCTTTATTGGCATTCGCTTTGCCAATTTTTAAACCCTGTAATACTGCGGGATATTTTTTAGTGTACAAAAAGCAACTTATATCGCCTGTTATTAGTAACTGGCACCCAGGGACGATTTGAAACAGCGACACACGCTAGTCAAATGAACGAATGTTTTGCTGAACCCTTGTACGCACAGTTTTGAGTTCACCAAGAAAAAAAAACAGTGTAACAATGTTCGCCGTCAAGTTCAATACATTCAGCGACTGCGAATGCCATTAGTTAAGTTTGGGACAGCTCTACAAACTTGGAAGGAGTTATAACTCAGCATTTTTCTACACTTCTGGACTACTAAACTGGCCACAGTAACGCATTTGTTCGAGAGGATGAGTAAACCCGTTATTTACTTGCGTGTGTTACCGCCGTAATTGCACCAAAAATAAGTTCATGGATGTGCTGTGCTCACAACCCGATTTGGGGTATCGTAATTGGAAAAACTTTTGTCGTGATTCGCAGTAAACGAAATGAGGTAACTTGGCATGCAGGCGGTTACAGCTTACAACTTTTGGGGGCGTCTAACACCGCTGTAACACAAGCAACCCTGAGGTTGTGACTGCAACACGCCTCGGCACTNAAAACTTTTGTCGTGATTCGCAGTAAACGAAATGAGGTAACTTGGCATGCAGGCGGTTACAGCTTACAACTTTTGGGGGCGTCTAACACCGCTGTAACACAAGCAACCCTGAGGTTGTGACTGCAACACGCCTCGGCACTCGCTATCAGTGACAACTGATGTAGTAGAGCACCACAGTTTCTCTACATTATTCAGAAGTATAAAATAAGCAACAAAGAAACATTACCAGCTAAGGTCTGCTAAAATACATCTTCCTGAAGCATTTCCGAAGTTAAAAGCGACGCAGAAAATCCAGTTTGCATTAAAAGTTGCAGTGCTTCATCAAAGTGCATCTTTGAACGCAAAGTGCCTCAGCAGCTGATTAAATTTCGTAAGTTTTACAACGTACTAGTACACTTGGATATTTTGAACATGTTGAAGAGAAGCAGGATAGATGATAAAAGTGAAGGCTTTCATCTGCTCATGATACAACGAAACCTTCACCTCTCACTGGTAAGAAGTGGCCACATCAGTGGTGCGCTCTTTCTAGATAGCCCAGTGCATTGCAGAGCCAGCAAAATGCACTCATATGCTGGAATTTCCCCCAAAGGTTGCAAGCTGAGGTTCTGAACTTAACACAAAGGCCTTCATATTTTCCAACTTAAGTCATTTATGTTCCCAAAAATTCTATTTTATCCAATTATACGGTAATTGTTATGTCTAGAGGGCACACCGCTTTTTTTACACTAGAACTGAAGGGCGTCATCGCCCTCTCACCCTTGCCCTGCAAGTGGGTATATACTCAATAGTATAGGGAGGTATCGTATTACATGTACTATAGCTTCATTTAGTGCATTTCAGTACGGAGAATTAATACGGTAACTTCATTCAGCGTGGGTGTTTGCATAGTATGTACTGCATACGGCGAAAAAGGTTTTTTCCGAGTATAAAATACAGTATGTATGCAGAAAGAAATAGGCTGGGCAAAATGATGAGAGCCCTGACGAACTGCGAACTGAAATCACGACTCAGTGTGGGGCCCCAGCCGTACCGCTCCCGAACAACTGGACCAGCATACTGGGTGATTAGTTGAGTCTGCTACTATGTCAGTGAATAGTAGTTAGAAGAATAGGCTAGATCAAATAAGATAGCAGGCGGTAAACAAACCAGCAGAACCTTTCCCAGAGAGCAGCAGGAACTAACGCTCCATCCCTCTGTGAGCTATTGTTGCTGTTATACCGAAATCATTCCTCCGTTATCGCAGGAAAAAATCAATCATCAGGTAGGGGCTCAGACAACCCGCTGGGACTGGGAGTCATGAAACTAGTTACAGCATGAAAGATAATGGACAGCGTGGCCTCTGAAGATCTGACAGTTGCGTTGTTAGTTATGAAGGAGGATGTCGAAGCTGTAGAGGGTGTTGCTCCAAATGTATGCCAAGATAATTTTAACGGCATTGACTGTCTCTGCACACGGCAACTTCGCAAGGGAGTCAATTCCAAATATTCTCCATGAAATACATGAAAAACTGCTATTGACATAGAATAGTTCTTCAATCTTGTTCTTTGAAATTGTGGTTTCGGTGGCGATTATCAACGTTTATGTAAAAAAGTTCCGCTCTCGGTACGTCGTTGAAGGCATTCAAGTATTTAAATGCTTCTAATAGCAGCCCTTAAATCGTCTCTGCTCGAGGAGATAATCCGACTTCCTGTATAGGTAACGCTCGTATGGCAGATTTTGCAGCGTTGGATTCTTTCCAGTTGATCTATGCCTTTACACTGATGCAGCAACCAGAATTGAACAGCAAACTCTAAATGCCGGCTCACTAGAGCTTTATACAAAGGAACGATTACGTCCTTAGATCTGTAGCTACTCAAAATTCCTGGTATTGAATCTCACGACTCTGCGGGCCATTTTAACACTCTTGTTTTCCTGCGGACGGTGATTTAGTTCGTTTGTGATAGCTATGCCCAGGTCTTGTCATTGGGTGACCGCTGCTACCTAACTTTATTCCGTTCATTGCCATTCGAGCTAAGGCGGTCTTCGGTTTAATATACATTACCGAACATATGTCAACACTGAAACTAATCTACCATTTTACGATCCATTTTATACCGCGGTAGAGGTATCGTTGGAGTTTGAGTCTATGGCTAGCCACTACGGCGCGATGACATAGTTTAGGGTCATCTGAAAATTTACTGATTTTACGGCATATGTTAAGATCAGATTAACAGATGTAAATTATAAACAGGAGCGTGCCTAACCCGCAAGCTACTTTGTAAAACCCTAGATGCGACCGGCGTCCTAGCAGTTTTACTTGCTGCTGTTGAACAGATCTGGAGCCATGCTCTCATCTAATAGGAATATGGTCTCCCTGGACACCACAGGCTTACAATTATCTAATTAAACGTTGATGGGAGACGTTGTCGAATGCTTTTCCAAAGTCTAAGTCAGCGAGGTCCACTCCATGTGCTCCATCTCTAATTTCTGTAACCATCGAAAAGAAGTTCAGCATGATAATTATAATTAAAACAGGTTCTTCTATCCCGAATGCTGTGCTAGGTGTCGGAACTGAACTGGTGTATCCTCATGTGGTCAGTTATGCGCTTCTTTACGAGGTGTTCGACGGTATTGCTGACAATCGAGATAAGACTGATTTGTCTATAGTTATGGGGATTTTCTTATCCCCTTCTTAAGTATTGGAGTCTCGTTAGCGAGTTTCTAATCCCGTTGAACTTCTCCGACACATACTGAATTCGTATAACTATAACTGTAATACAGTGTTCTGCTCTCATTCTCTTCTCTGTAACTAGGTTTCCATTTGGTGCATCGTAATCTCTTCCCGTCGTCGCCCCAGTAACTAATAATATTATGGTCATTACATATGTAAAATGCGTCATAAAGTGTAATTATTATAACTATTATTTTTGATATTCGAACAACTATTATTAATACCGTCAGCTCCCTCAGTGCACTTCAGAAGTAGGAATGTTTACTGCGGGCAGCTCTGGCTTGCATCTTCAATCCTCTAATGCGCATCGTATGCTCGATCTTCCTGAATTTCCGTTCTTCATGTCGCTTCTCCTCGGCTGCTTCCAACTCTTTCCGTAGTACGCTCATTGCCAGTTCGTGCTCAGACTTCTTCATCTGAAGTATTGCATCATGCAGGGAAGCGCAACAAACATGTGGCGCTTTTTCATCATCAAATTGTTGTTTAACATTGTTACTTTGTTCTGTTTCTGGTTGTGTAGTAATTTTGGTTGAAGGGTCATCAAGCTCTCTAACATTGACCTGAGCTTCATTAACCTGACTTTGATGTGAAGGAAAATTGATTGGTTGACTATTTTCGGGAGGGAGCCACGGCTGCCCGATGTTTCCTGCTAGTCTCTGGGCGTAAAGGAGCTCCTGGTGACGTACCGGCTCCGGCCGGGGAGGAGACACACTGTCGTCTGCTCCCTCAGAGCACTGCGTGTGTTCGTTCTCTAGACCATCGGACTCCACTTTGACTACAACTTCGTCTACATTTTGTGGTTCAAGCTTCGGTTGCAAGCTAAGAGAAGTTGATGTGACGGTGCGCGAGTAGTTTTCGGCGGCCGCAGAAGAATCTCCAGCAGCCGAGTCGGGACTAGTGCTGGGAAGAGGGGACATCGCTGCATTGGAAAGCACGTCCGACGTTTCGTGCATCTCTTGGTGCAGATACTGTGATACGTCACTCGATGTCTCCAGTCGCTGCCCAACAAAGAAACAAATAGTTTATGGAAAAATAATCATTATCAATTACAGTGAAGCGCAGCTTCTGCGTCAGCGCCTAACTAGCGCGATCCATTCAGTGCGGATTGTGGGAGAAACGCCGGAAACGTTTTGCTCATGGCATAGACTCATGTGCATTAGAGCATCGAGTTCAATCCTTGAATAAAATTTTCTAAGTTAAATCATTAGCAAAGACTTAGGGCACCAACTGTAATATTTTGCAGAATATTCGTACTTTATGAAGCTAATCATTTTCGAATTAGAGCACTCTAAGAGCGCATATCTCCGCCAAGCAACGCCATTTTAAGGAAAATTCTAAGTTAGTCCTAAAACTTGGATGTACTTTTCGTCACCACAAAAATTTGGTCATTTGTGCCTCTTGACAGTAATAACAGCTTCGGCAATTTTCTGAACAGTCATCCGTAACTTTTTGAGTTATGTTCTGACAAACATTTTTATACACATTATTCAAACCTGCAAACGGACCAACACATCATTACCAAAATTCAATGATTTGTGTTTTTACCATTTCTATCAATTCCTACAAAGTTTGTAAAGATCCGTTTAAATTTTTTTAGTTGTGTTACTGAAAAGCATAGAAAAAACAAAAATACACAGGCACAGATCAACACAAAATTTGGTAATGTTTACGAATGGGGCTCGAGTCATTTTCTAATCTTTTCGTTCACATTATATCTTTTTTTTACACCAATTATAACTATCAATGTCATACACATATGAAGGAAGCGCATAGCGTTTTCTTTGAGTTTGAACGCCTTAAACTTTTTATTTTCTCCTATATAAAAGTGAAGGCGACAGGCTGACAGCCACCACCACCCTTAGTACGAGGAAGCTTGCCAACCGTAAAACCATCGGTTAGGCCGAAAACCAAGATTAGGTACGGCAAGGTAGGTTCTCTAGCAACCTATATTTGCTAGCAGAACCTGCCTTGCCTTCCTAACCTAGGTTCTCGGCTTAACCGATGGCTTCATTGCTTGGGTTGCACCTCTATCACTCAGGCTTACGTAACCGAGCGCATTCGTTTCGTGAAACGCGGAACGTAAGTTTACCTTATAGAAGTGATCTTTGATTTCGATGAAATTTTAGTTACTATTTAATAAGCAGATGTGTAGCAAGGTAGCCCTCGGAAAGGTTTGCACAGCGTCCAAAGCCAGGCACAAACGATCGTCCGTGGCATTAGTGACAGTAAACATTTTCACACCGTTTCACGATGTCACCCTTCAATATGATATGGAGAAAATAAGAAGTTTAAAGCGATGTAACTAGGAAAAAAAGTAATGCGCCGACTTAAAATGCGTATAACATTGATAATTGGTGTGAGAAAAACGATTTAATGTACAAAAAATTATAAAATCACCCGAGCCCTCTCTTAAACACTTACAAATATTTGGTCACTTACTTAAGTAATTAACAACGCTAACAACTCCCGTAAAGATCGGTCCATAACTTTTGAGTGATGCTACCAAAGAAAAAGAGGCAGACAGATAGACAGACAAACAAACGGTTAGACGGATCATCACAAAAAGTTAATCATCTGTTCCTAATAACATACTTAACAATCCCTGTAAATCAACCATCGGTAGCGGCCACTAATTTCGTTAATTTACTTTGCAGAAATTGTTTTTCAGTAACAACAAAGTCTTATGCACAACATTGTTCCCCTAACCAGTGTGTCCTCTACAACCAAGATAATTAATATTCATATAAGTTAACCTTAGACTGTGCTGAAGGCTTCATGTGAATTTTACTCTTCATTTATCACGCTCAGTTTACGCATCCTTGTATTATATACAAACATTAAACGAAGAAAACCTCAGCACTGTCGTAAAATTAATTTTTCTTCATTTTGATCCTCACCACAGGTGATGGAACTTTTTGTTCCATTTCATTATCGTCTCTGAAGGCCAAGATGGCTGCCCGGTGCATCACTTGCTGTCGCTGTTTGGTCTCCTCGTTGAGCATCCGCAGCAACATTTCAGACACAGGGTCGGGCTCTACTGGCATCCCAGTCGGGTCCGTCATGCGCAACTGATACTTCTTGGCTTTGGCTTTCATATTCTTGTACAAAGTCTGAACCTGGAAACAAAGTAAAAATCTATATTATAATTCTGCTTGAGGCTCCATCCGTACGTCCGTAATTCCGTGTCTCTGCACGTTACGCTTTTCAATATAAGCTAGGGGCAAATTCAACTTGTAAGAAGCTCATATTATCGCTGGAACAAAGTTCAACAATAGCTATATTCTCTAGCACTTCTTGAAAAAATTTGCTGTCAATTTGAAATCAAAGACATGAAGACCATTTTACTCGTATCTTATCTACCGCTTTTCATTTCTTTCACAACATATTATGTTTGCTATTCTCGTGGCGCTCGATGTTTTTAATAGGGCCGGCCAGATACGTAGGTAGGATACGCTACACGAGAATAGAGAGGACAGTGTTGGACATGGCTCTAAGGTATTCTTTCAAGCGAGTGTGCGATATCTCAGGAAATACAACGAAGCCTTGAGAACAGAGGCTTCGGTTGCTCTGAGTGAAGAAATTAGTCGACTCTGTTTGTTGTAGCCTATAACTATCGCCTGAAAGAGAGCAGGAGAATGATGGGCTGCTGATCAATATCCACGGGTCCCGTAGTCGTGCAAAGAAAAATTGGACATGCTGACAAGAAAATTAAAACGCGTAAGATTAAGATCGGTTAAATTATTTGTAATCAGTGGAAAACAGAACTCCTTCGACCACTTTTTGGGTGGACAGACAA
Organism: Parhyale hawaiensis; assembly: GCA_001587735.2. Taxonomy (NCBI): domain Eukaryota; kingdom Metazoa; phylum Arthropoda; class Malacostraca; order Amphipoda; family Hyalidae; genus Parhyale; species Parhyale hawaiensis. The sequence continues at coordinate 10,326,285 of LQNS02278101.1, read as the reverse complement.
GCAAACAAATATACAAAATTAAATCTTCAACGAAAACATTATCACCACTCTTCGCTTTGCTCGCGGGTGATAATAAGAGTTTTAAAGTCTGCAGAGAAAATACCGTTGCTATAACAGTTGGAAAGAATACATTGTTTTGACCCACCTGGTGACGGTTCCGTTTGATTTTAGTTTTAGCATTAAATTTTTGAGTAATATCGGACCACACAGAAGCTCTCTTGTGGACAGTTCTTGAATCCGTGTCCCGGGTTTCCAGAGACGGCAGGTGCTCCAACATCACTTTGAGAAGAGCGAACCTCTCCATGTTGGAGGCGTGCATGCTGCGCGAGGACGTGTGGAACAGCGTGGTGTTGGAGAAACAGGATAGACCGGAGTAGTAAGGCACTGCTGGACTACCGGGCAAGGGAGAGAATCCTGGGCTCGGAGCCAGTATGGGAGACATCGACACCAGCCTTTGCGGTACGGTGGGATCGGCCGGAGTGACGGACGCGGCTGTAGGCGGCGACGGTGACGGCATGCTGAGATCGGCGCTGTCGTTTGTTTGAGGGGGAGACGAGTCCATGACTGGAGGCAGTGGCTACTTTGAACCGATGACTCTGTTGACTAGCTACTGGCCCTGTGAAACGGAAAGAAAATGTATGAGACGAGGATATTGTGAAATGAAGAAATGTATCTGGACAATCTTTAAGGCATTAACTTTGTCAAAGACTCGGAAATAGAATGATACATCAGTGAACAAAATATGGGTATGAAAAATAAGATTAAAGAAGTTTATCAGCAGGACCTTTGGAACTTTAAATTTGTCAAACACGTGGAACTCGAACAGTAAGCCAGGAAAAATTATAAGATGAGAATAAATGAAGCAAAGATGAATTTTTGTACAGATGAATTGAACTGTTAATTTGTAAAGAAAATCAAGTGGACATGTGAAACATGGAAAAAATCAAATAACAAAAACACTTGCAGTGTATCTGCAGATAATTAAAAGTAGAACAATGTTTGATGGTAATAAATCATTAGATCATTAAAAAATGTGAGACTCAAAGAACGGACGAAAAATATGCATCTTAAGGCTTCTTTTCATGACCACGGCGCGGTTGATTCCCCCTGATCGCTCATGATTCGCGCGTTTTTGTGACCGCATTTTGACGTGATTCTGATAGCAATCAACCGTGATCAGTGGTGAGAATTGATCGCAGCGTGATTTCCTCCCCTGGCTAATCATGCGTGATCAAAGAGTGATTTCAGCCGTTGGACAAGTAAGCATTCAAAATTTGAAATGCATGGTGGTGATATTTTCGTATATATTATGGATAAATTGAGTAATGTTATGATGATTGTTTGTAATATTGACTTTCAGAATTGTAGTTTCCTTAGTTTTATGCCTGTGTATGTTCAAAATGCTTTAAATACCGCTAGTTCAGTTATGTATTGGCTTCAATATAAATAAAGGCTCGTAAGAAATCCATTCCCTAACATTTCCCCGTGAAATACGATAAAAATATATTTTTCGAAAATTGACCTGGCGTCTCTGATTTGTTTACCGAATTGTTGGTGCGTTTCAGTGATCACGCTGATCATGATCACAGTGATTCTGATCACGAGGGTGGCCACAAAAAGACACCTTTAGACGCTGCAAACTTATCGACGAGAAACTCCAGACCAATAGATCTGCTGCCTGTACACAATAGCTATAGTTGTGTTGATTTTACTTCTTATGCGCTTTCTTTTCATGACTTCGTGAGAGTGGCAGTTGGGTATTTCGTTGTTGAGTAATAGGTCAAGATAACCTCATACATGAACCTATTGCTGCGGCCTAATGGTTGCGGAGTTTTCATTAAAATATCAATAAACTACTCAAAGCGTTAATCATTAGAGAATTGCAGGTGTTCCTTGCACTATGGCAGACAGCATGTTGAGAGTTTACTTAGCTAACACAGGAGGAAATTTGTAATCATGGAAAGCGCCCTGGACCACACGACACCTTGACTATCCCCCCCCCCCCCGCAAGTGAAGCTGATGGTAAATTAATAAATCCTCGACAAAATTGTTTCCATTGAATATACCGACGTGAAGCAAAACAAATGAACAGTTCTAGGAGACGCAAGGAATGTATCTATTCAAAAAAGACGTATTTGTGAGCACTGGCCAACAATAAATTGCGAACTTTATTTTAGCCAATTTTAGGTCAGTTTGCCGTCCTTAGCTTCATTTATCGTCGTTAATACAGTTGGTATATAGCTATGAATTTGTGTTTATTGTTGATAAATACATTTTTTGCATAACTGAGAACCTTTTATTTTTTGTTTGAGGTCGTTCTGTCACCAGGAAAAGATTTTATAGAAGTTTAATCTATTTGCAATCAGCTTCACTTGCAAATATCAATGGACATGTCAAGGTACCATGCGGTCCATGAAAGCGCTTCTGTACCCACGTGACCTAAGGTCAGTGACTTGTAGAGCGAATTTAAGCATAGAAAGATGGAACAAATTTTACTGACAATAATTTGATAGACTTATTTATTTTCTATCAATGAGGTTATTCTTTTTACTGTCGTTATTAGGAGCATCCCACAATGTTATCAAGCACGTTTTGTTTGTTACTTAGTTGACTTTCCTTCCCGATGTGAAGGATTGAATTGAACATTTATACCTGCTGGAAGGCCAATCGGCCATTGCCTTACCAACTGTTTGAAATCGGAGGATTGAAAGCGCAACGAATAAAGTACCTCTAAGTGGCAGCATAGTCACAGTAGACTGCACTTTCTTCCCCCCGAAAACATAGATATATTCTTTCGAGTCATGATGCCCAACGACGGAAAAAACAGTCCTGAGTGCAGAACCACTGAGGAAACAGGATTTTTGTTGATGTGATTATTTGCCGCCTTCATTTGATGACGGCCGGATAACTGCTGTTTTTATGGCTACATACCTGCTATAAAAATTTACGTTGTTTTAGTGCCCTGTTGCATAAAAGTGGAAAATTACAAAAGAATAGAAGATGCAAATCACCATGAGCTCAGGCCGCGGATCTTTGCTAAAATAAATTAAAAATTAATGAGCTCATCAAATGAATCCAAGAATTAATACTGGCACCAGTATTTCTTTTTTTTTACATACTGAAGGCACCACGTGAAGTAAGATTGCTCTACCACTGTATTTACTTCTTGTCTGATGTTAATCTCCTTTTTAGGGACGCGTGGTAAATTCCCTTTACGACGTTTTACCATCATTTGCTGCTCCAATGCTCGATAAATTACAGTATATCTTTGCAGTACTTTTTTGTTAAAGTAACACGTTGAAGGGGGTTTAAACTTCTTTGTCTTCTTTTTTACCCAACTGTTTCTTAGTTTTTTTTTCTCTTTTTTGTGTGTAGTGAAATGGATTGCCTTACGCAGAGCTCTATATCGATTTTACGATCAGCAAACGGTCAACAAAATCGATGCCAAGCCATTTAATCCCATTAGGTTATGGTATCATTCTTTGTATACTGTATACCGGCTACCAAAATCCCTTGGTCGAAACATAGGGTCATTTGTGTTCAATCAAATTCGTATGTGGCTACGAAACAGTAGCAAATATTATTAGCGTATTACGTCACATCTCTCATGCGTCACGCGTATATCATTCCGGATACTGACGAGAGGAAATCGCAAGAAACAAAGATTAAATATTGAACGAGTAGTATTTGAAAGATACAGGAAATTAATCATTTCCGGGTGAAGCTTTGAAAAAAAATGTGCCTTTCTGCAACAATTCGACATCAAATAATACTGTATAAAATAAATTACAGCTGTAAACGTAAGTCAGTATTTAAGAAGCTAAGCTTTTCATGAAGATCTATTCGTAACTGTCTGGATCTTGCATCCAAGAAAGAACAGAAAAACAAATAAACAGATTAACAATTCATCACAAAAAAGAATTAACCTGCTGAAACTCAAACTTATAAGCTTTCCACAGCAAACATATTCATTTGTGATTTCTTCATAATACAATAAAAAAAACGTTTTCGTAAATAACAAAATTCTGAGGAAGATATACCTGCTGTATATAATAATACACAATAATAGTGTAATTTAGAACGAAAGATATATCTCGTGCAATGTCAAGCAGAATCGAGTCTTCTTATCGAAAAAATCCGTAGGTTTAAAAAGTCTAGGTGCAATCAGATTATGTGGATCTACAAAGGTAGGTTTTTGTTATACGTAATTGCATACTTTCTATAAATTATTCATACCAGCGGAATGATGCGTACTAGTTTTACTTCGATATATTTATAAACTTTACTTTTAGTTCGGCTTTTGAAATAAATTCCTCAACACTACCGAGCAGGAGAACATTTTGATGATTTACGCTGCACCGCCAACTTGTTTTAGGAAATCTAGTATATAAATGTCTTAGGTACTGAGTATGAATACTATCGCTACGATAACATTCACAAGGAGACAGAGATAAGAATGTTTCCTATCGAACTAGATCTAGCTACCAGTTTACTTATTTATCTCTCTATCTTCGTATCTCTCCATCAATCCGTCTAAGTATAATTTGTATTCTGTTATCTATGCTTTTTGAACCACCCAGTTTTTTCAGCGATATTAACGGAAAACGTATATACAAGAACTTATACCAGTAGTAGCCTAGTGACTCTGCTTATTATATTAAGGAAAAATTACCTGTTTAATATTATTTCAACTACCTTTCCCTCCTACACATTGAGAAGCTGGCTAGCTCTCCATGTCTAGCTTTAACGGTTACCGCATGCAGACCATCCGGCTATACATATAGTAGTGCTACTCGTGCGAAAACCTATATTGGTCCTATACTTTTGATTTTGTGTATTAAAAGCACTGATGCTGAAAGGAATTTAGATTACGAAATGGTATGTTAACACGAATTCGGCTTCACTCCAATCTTCATAGAAGACATAGGTCATCTCTGTTGGACAGCCTCATCCATATCAGGATCTTTTGGCTGGATAACGTATAGGAGAGCTCAAGTTAGAATAATCAGATAGCTATGTAAGCTACTATGGTTTTTATAATGAATTATCTAACACCAAGAAAAGAAAAAGAACTTTCTAGATTACCTGATAGTTTGCATTCAGGAGCAAATCAAATTCGAGTAACGAAATCTGGCTGTAATTTTATGACGAGCAAGCGTCTAATGTCAACGGGTCATGTACTATCAAGTCACAGTAGCGTATAATCCGTCATTTTCACTCTCCACCACTATTGTTCAGAGCTTTGAATACCTCACTTCCATTGCGATACTCTTGTCGGGTTAGAATTTGGATACCGCGTGGCTACCTAGATAGCGGCCGCACGTCGTAACGACGTACGAAATTTAAACTCAGTATCATAGATATGGCGGCATGAATAACGTGCGAGCTGCACATCCTCGCATCGAGTTGTGCTCGCAATCGTATAGTGTTGCCCGGCGTAATGCGATGGAAACAATAGCTATTTGAGATATGCGAGTCCGCTTTTTTTTATTATGTAAGTTGTCCGGTACGGCAATCCTGAGCATTCAGCTCGCTAGTTTGGCTCGACTTCCAAATTGTAGTCGTAAGCCGATTACATTCGAAACACCTGAAAATTAATCCAGGTCGGACTCTTCTACCCATACGTTTGGGTTGTTGCTTGTTGCAAGCTTAATGTGTTTGCAACCAACATCTTAAACGCGTCCCAAATCGATAACTCGAATTCACAGGTATATAAGGTCTCAGACAGCAATTGCTAATCGGATTAGATTAGTTCGATCGAAGCGAGCGAATCGAACACACCTGTAGTTTGCTTACTTCACGAGATAAATTCAGATGAGCTGCTGGTTAGCCTATCTGTACTGACCGACTCAAGGTTTAGTGAACGCTCTTATGTGGTTAGTGCTTCTTTGGAGACATATTTTGCGCTGAAGAAAAACTCAAAATCCTGTACTTTAGCTTACCTAAAGGAGCTTACAAGCACGCCCAGTAAACAAAAAGTGGCAACAAATGGACGT
>LQNS02278101.1:10305713-10316261 GCA_001587735.2 Parhyale hawaiensis | reverse complement strand
GGTTATGTTTGCCTTTGTTTGTATCTTTGTCTGTCTCCAAGATATTCTGACAGTTATGGACGGATCTTCACAAAATATACACTATCATTGTTAGGCATCTGAAGAGTAACAGACGACTAACTTTAGGGTAATATCTGTTCTACCGTTTGTTTGCTTGTCTTTCTTTCTTAGTATCTTCACTCAAAAAATTAGGGACGAATTTCTATGAAATTTACAAGAGTTGTAAGGTATATCACAAAGAACAAATGACCAAGTTTTTTGTGATGATCTTTTTTGTTTGTTTATTTGTTTGTTTGTTTGTTTGCTTGTTTGTTTGTCTCTGTTTGATTTGTTGTTAATAAAATGACTCAAGACGTTAACCGTTAAGAGAAATTGCTGGGAGTGGTAAAGACACATATGATCAAACTCGATGATGCTCGGTTGGTCTGTTTTTAGCAGTACCGTAGTACAAATTTCACCAGCGCATCATGGACACAATGTCTATATCGGGCCGAACTATTCCTGTGGTTTAACACTGGCTCGTGCGCCCAGATAATTTACATAATAGACAATGATGCACTGAACACGAATTTATCCTCGTACCGAGCATTCTCAAATGAAACAGATTTTCTTCGCACATTTTTCAAGAATAATGGTTACCCACACTCTCATGTAGATTGCTACTGCAAGATATTTCTGAAAAACTATTTTATTCTGGCATTACTAACCTACTGTTTATAAATTAAACTTCTCCACTCCCTCCTATGCTGCCGCAAAACCACCGTCGAAACAGTCGACTCTCTGAAAAATCTCTCCGAAGCCTACCCGCATATAATCCAGGCTTTTCTACAAAAACACATACGCCATAGGATCCTATTTTAAATTCAATGGTAAACCTCCGACAACTCTTCTGTCCAGTATTGCCTATAAATTTCAAAGCAGGAGCTATGACGCTGCGTATATGTGGGCAGCCCTGGACGGCACTACAAAGCACAACTTTGATGTATATCAAGCAAAACAGGTTTACCAATTGAAAAACCCTACTCATTCTGCTCCCCATTTTCATGCAGAAAACACTCATTCATTTACAGTAGCAGGAGAGACTTCTCGATCCATCATCGACTTTTCCAACCCAGTAGAACTCACAACTTTTAAACTTGTCTACAGTACAGCTATAAAACAAACTTAGCCTCAATATAATGACTACATACGTAGCTCCTATTACAATCCATATCTGACATTCTTCTTCCGACTTTACCACAACTGCCGCATGCTTCCATCTTGCCCGACTGTAAAATGAAGGACTGATATTGGGACTTTCCGAGCGTACCCGGGTTCCTAGCAGTTAACACTTCCCACTGACACGATCTCTATTCCCTGCTAATATACAAGTAAAATCTATTTTTTCAGGTTTCTCATTCATTATTCTTTATTATGAAGATTGGAGAGGACATCCAGAAACGTTAATGTTAATAAATTTTGTCAACAATTATGTTTCGTTGACGAATTTAGTCAACAGCTGTCGGAAATGCTTAGTTTTCAAAATGTTAATGTGTTGAATAACTCTAAGTATAAATCTGTTTTGATACTGATAATCGCACACAATTTTTTGTCTGTAAAATGGCTGCCTAAGCTACGATGCCATCAACAGTACCAGTCCTATGCCGCTAGCCTTGAGAAGTAATTTATCATTGAATATGAAATTCATGGCTATATCGTTCGTAATCGTCCAAGATGTTCCCATGAAAGTAAAATTAGGGAAGTGGAGTCTAGTTAAGTTACTTATTTATTTATTTTTTGGAAGTCACTTTAACCTCGCGTCGGACACAACACTTCGTAAACGGTAAACGCTGGGCGGGCAAGCGACGCAAAGTGTCTTATGGCGATGACTTTTATTTGCGTCATTGTAGTTGCGTCAGCGTCATTGCGTTATTTTTTAAACCTTTGCGTCATTGCGTCATAGCGTCAAGTGTCGGTGAAATGATCTTTGCGTTGTCGATGCAATGACGACGCAACGACGTGAATACTTGCGTCAGTGCCCAGCTCTGTATCTGACACGCTTGAAGAAAACATAGGCAAAAATTTGGCCATGTTGTAAATGACGGCAGAAGTAGACGGCAACTTTGTGTTTGAATGCCTTTCCTGCATTGCCAACGTTGAGATAGTTGCACTGAAGATATCTAAAGCTTCTCTTAGGCTACCACTCGCATGCGTCTTGATTCTTCCCATTGATAAGGTCGTTGCATCATTTATTATTCCAACTTGATTTCATTCAAGTTCAGATTCATTAGATAGGCGGCAGTAGACGAACCAAGAGGCCCATACCCAAAGAGACACCGGAACTTACGCCCCGGCACTCTATAAGTTGTTGCCATTATGTTAATAGGATGTAGAGGACTTGGGGAAACGAGAGCAGAAGAAATGGAAGACGAAAGAGAATAAAGAAAGAAAAAATAAAAAAAGGGGAGAAAAATCTCCGTCAAAGAGATGGTCATAAAAAATGCACGCAAGCATGATCGATAGCCGCTGATATGCGGAGCTTAAATATATAGATGGAGCGGAAGTGAGAAAAAGTTCATTTTTCACTCAGAGACAATTTTTACGTATATGACAACATGGCCTATGCATGAACAGAGTCGAAGTTAACACTTTGAACGATGCTTGACTGCGTGAAAAAAGTAATAATTTTTCTGCATGTCAGGAAAAAAAAGGTTTCGCTGCGCAACAGGTGCGTAGCCGAGAACTCTCATCTTTTACATGCCATTAAGTAGGCAGTTGTATTAACAAATGTGGGGCAATGGAGGAAATGTCACGAATTCTATGCCACCGTCTTTGCCGGCCGAGGTACACTGGTCTTTATGCATGTTAGTCTTTAGCCTATATAGTTAAGCCTTTATATATTAGTTAGAAAATGCAACCGTTAAAAACAACGGCAATGATGTTGTGCTGAACACTATTATTGTTGTTGCTTGTGTTACGGAATTTGCCGCACCAGATGCCTCGCACCTGCAGGCTGGATCTTCCATTGAATCAACGAAAGTGGTGCCCACAGGAGTCCGAGATAATAAAATTTCCCTCCTACTTGTTAAAATGCGATTTTTAAGGTTTTTTCTTGTAATCCTGGAGAGGCAAGCAGCTGCAGCTTACTCCTACTCTATCATGGATACCAGCCAGCAATGACCCATCATAATCAAAAGCTTCAAAAAAGAATTGTAAAGTTGCTGAACCCGGGAAAACTTCACGGTTTATTTGAAGTGTTTGTAAAATATCGTGATAGATTAGGTTCGTTATTGGATTTTTATACAATTAGCTGCATAGCTAATTTTATCATGTTTATTAGTGCAAGTGAGTGGTTGTCCTCCAAAGGGGTAGTTGTCCTCCCAGTAGCCTAGTAGGTACTTGTCCTTCCAGACGGTAGTTAACATCCTATGGAGTAGTTGTCCTCCTAGGGAGGGAGTGTCGTCCTAGAGGGTAGCTATCCTCCCAGCCTCCTGAGGAAGGTGAGGGGGGGGGGGGGGAAGTTGTCCTCCTAAGTGGTGTAGTTATCCTCCTGAGCTGTAGTTGTCCTCCTAAGTAGTAGTTGTCCTCCTAGGGGGTTATCCTCTTATGGAGGGCAGTATTTGTCCTCCCAAGGAAGCGGTGTTATTGTCCTCTTGAGGAAGTAGTTGTCTTCCTGGGGGAAGTGTTCCTCCAAGAGTGGTAGTTCTCGTCCTAAGGGGTAGTTGTCCTCCTAGGGGACATTGTCCTCCCAGAGGGGTAGTTGTCCTCCTAAGGATAGTTGCCCTCCCAGGAGGTAGTTTTCCTCCTCTGGGGTAGTTGACATCCCATGGGGTTAGTTGTGCTCCTCGGGGGTATTTGTCCTCATGGAGGTAGTTGTCCTCCTAGGAGGTAGTTGCCCTACTGAAGGGTAAAGTACCCCCAAGGACAGCTGTCCTAGGAGGTAGTGTACTTGTTCTCCTGGGGTAGTTGTCCTCCTGGAGGGCAGTTGTCCTTCCAGAGTTGTAGTTGTCCTCCCAGAAGAGTAGCTGTCCTCCCAGAGGTGCAGTTGTCCTCCTAAGGGATAGTTGTCCTCCCAGGGAGGTATGTAGTTGTCCTTCTCTGGGGTATTTGACATCATATGGCGGTTGTAGTCCTGCTATGAGGGTAGTTGTCCTCCTAGGGGGTAGTTGCCGTACTAGGGGTAGTTGTCCTTCTAAGGTGTAGTTGTCCTGCTAAAGTTGTTGTAATCCTGGGGTTAGTTGCCCTCCTGAAGAGGGGGGATAGTTGTCCTAGGAGGGAAGTTGTCCTCATATGAGGTAGTTGTCCTCCTGGAGGGTTGTTGTCATTCTAGGAGGTAGTTGTTCTCCTGGGGGTAGGTGTTCTCCTAGGGGGTATTCGTTAAACCTTAATCATTATCTTCTCTAATTTCCTTCTATTTATTAGTGAAGAGCGTGAGCCCTCGTAAACACAGCTTTCAGTTTACCAAAAAGGGTGTAAAAATGTTAACCGCCAGTTCAATTTGCTCAGCTAGGGGTGATAGTTAGCTGCGGACATATTTTCAAACTTGGAAGGAATTATACTCAAAATTTTTTGCAAGTTTGTGCTATTTAAATGGCAACGTATTCAGACTCAGAGATGATACTCACTGCTTTGACTAGTGTGTGTACAGGCTCTTACAGTAGGATATAAATTTAGACTGTAGTAGTGGGAACTACGACATGATAAAAAAACTAAACTGTAGCAACAAAAGTCACACTATGAAGTGCTTTCATGAAAAGCAAATGGCGGCAGCGACGGCCAATAATCTCACATCGCACACAATGGCTTTATATTTCCCCGAGAAAACCTTACAAAGTGAAGCCAGCAATAATACGGGGTCTCCAGGAAAAATGTGGACATAAAGAGCTCGAAGGTTTCGGGAAAAGACTTAGATTTTGCTCTACAGTAGATATATTTTGAGGATAAGTGAATGTTTGATGAACTAGACAAGATTTTAAAGAAAGTAGTTACAACAAAAGCCGTTGCAGTTTTGTTAGCTGATTGACTCATCAAGAAGTAGAAAGAAAATAGATGCACCGAGTGATATTTTCTGAGACGTTCACGGGAAAAAACTGTCGGAAAGCCAGGGTGGCCACGACATCTCCACTGAATGAGTTTGCTCAGTTCCCTGTCTGACTGTATTGCATTGTGTTCATACAGCACAACAGCGTAGAGTTCTCTTAGTTTTAATTCGTTACAAATTTGAAGAGATATATCCGAAACTTTATTCATAAGGTCCAGTACACATACTAGTCAAAAGAACAAGTTTCGCCATTTTAACGTCCGAATGCGTTGATGCGGCCATTATAATAAGACTCACTTGTGAGGAATTTTGAAGAATAACTCCCTCCAAGTATGATGGGCAAATTTTTACTTTAGGACAAGTAGAGACGTACAAGGTATACTGCAAGTAATCTTACGTATTTAATATTTTCATGTGCTGAGTCCGAATATGACCATGAAAGCCGTCGGAAATTATAAGTAGTTTTCGAGATATTTAAACGGGAGGACTAAAATAAAACTTAGCCGTGACCGCACGTGGCAAATTTACATCACATCGACGAGTCGAAGTATTTGAATGTGGGACCTCAGGCGTTATTTGGTTGTTTTCTTTCTTGAACATATCATCGTATTTTTTCTATTTATTTCATTCATTCTCCCATTCATGACTGGCCCGCTACTTGAGCTACAAAATACTGTAAAATGTTGTCGTCACGTATAGAAAGTTCAAGCAATAGGCTAACTGTTACTGTGGTTTTTCGTGAACAGAATTGGCTAAAATGGTGTTTGTATTTGTTGATAAGGAATAAATATGTTCTGTGAAGAGCCATGTGAACTGAATATGAAGAGTAAATAAGGCTTCAATTGAGAAAAAAGAACTTCAATCAAGTCGCCACAAGGGACCAAATTCAGAGCTAGTGCTGTGAAAGTTTCCACCAGCATGCACGGCAATTTCTATAGATATTGCTAAATTAGAATAAATTCTCCTAATCTATTTATACCCTAGAAATGAGTGTCGCAATTTAAGATGATTTTCCTGGTTAAATTTGTTAAAATACTCCTAGGCTGCTCAGCCATAATCTAATATAATAGATTTGTCGATGATGACGTCACTTTTTGATGCTAATTTCTCGTGAGTCCTCCCGTTACGCTCTTTGCTTCCTGGCTCCGACCAATCAACTCAGACTGAGCACGTGAAAATACATAAGATTACACACAGTATATCTAGTAGCTCTTTACTGGTTTTACAGTAAAATTTTTTATTGTTTGATGAGATGTCCGAAAATTAACTGAAAGCACTGGCTCACAACTGAACTTCATGGCTAACATTTTTACACCGTTTTTGTTAAATTCAAAGCTGTGTTTATGAGAGCCAAACAAAACGTTCAAACGATTAGCTGAGAAAACTCATTTTTTAACTAGCGTTTAGCACTAGCATAATGGCGATGGCACACGCTAGCCAAAAACTGAGGACACTCTCGCGTTTTAAACGCGCAAAATTTTTTCCGAAAAGAGTGCCTCTATTCACACGTAAGAATGGTCCTTGGTCAAAAAACTTTGAGCTCCGTTCACCCAAACGACGTTGTCATGGATACGGACTGAACACCATGATAAAAATACTTCTGCAAGCAGAATAATATAATAGATACTATCCAATGCCGTCAAAAGTAATGCTAAGTACAATTATATGATAGAATATCTTGAAAATAGTAAACCATAGCGGCTCCGGAAGTGAACTGAACGCCCTACCTTCCGGTAGATGTCTCTGGTGGCCAGGAAGCAAAGAGTGTAATCTAAACACAATACGAAATAAATAAATAATACTGAATAAAAGACGGAGAATACGCGCTGAAAATGTTAACCGCTATCTATGGCAGTAGCTCTTTGCACCTTGCTGGTGGCGGTTTGTTAATAGAATTTCGCGCGTTTGACCTGTGAATCGAGCGCAAAAGTGCTGCATGCTCCATCCTAGAATTTTGCGTAATAGCGGGAGCGTGCTGGTTCTTAGACGTTGATTCCGCGCTCAAAACTCGAATACTCGTTTTTTTGGATAGCGTGTGGCATCGGCATTACACTTGCTGAGCAAACTGACTTAATTTGTACCGATTTTTGTAAACACACAGTTCTGTTTTACAAAGGCTTAACAATAATTTATAAAAAATAATCAGACGACTACATGAAAACAATTCGTTGATTTGACCATCGCATGCGGCCATGCTCGAATGAACCTGACTTTATTGCACGAAAACGCTATGACTGCAAAGCAATTTTGGTTGAAGTTTTTAAGGCAAAATAATGGGCAAGTTGCATTAGGAAACCGAAAACGATTAACTGAAGTAAATTTGTATGAGTGTCTAGTGCAACAACTGCTCTGCCCATTTCAAAACATTGGTAATACCTTTAATATCACTTGTATCAAAACAGTAGCTACCGCACAGTTCATCACACTTCGCTGAATTTCTTTTAAACATCATCAGAATGCTTTTTTCTATTTGCTCTTGAGAGCCTGTCTCTAGGTTGCCTGGAAAACCAGGATATTTGTTGAAAGTTGCAACGATTTGCCCGTACGCAACGAACAAGACTGCCCGAAATTACCGAGTCGAAATTGCTTCTAGCAGTGATATTTTCCCATAATCTAGTTCAGCATTTGTCACGCTTTTGCCAAGTTGATCCAGATGCCTACGTACGACTTTCGTCTGAGATATTAGCGTAGCATCAACCCAATTTATTCGGTTATGCTGCGGCCGCGAACACGGCATAAGCTTGCACACTATTAAATTATTCCGATTTTTTTATTTTTTCATCTGAGCTGCCACAGCAAATTTCATACTTTAGCAAGTGTCAATGATGTTCCGACTGACTCTTTTAATCATGCGCGAGTTTTCACTGCAGGACGTTGAGCGTGATATTCAAATACTTGAAGTGAGTCACGGTCACGGCAATGCAATCGGATTCATTGTGTCGGTTCGATGCTGATAGTGGCAGCAAATATCGTATGTGGGCACCCGGCGCCATGCGTATCGACCTTATATTATGAAGGAACCTCATAAAAACTCCCCGATCTTTATCGCATCATAGTATAGTCTCTTTCACTCCATAATCTTTCATTTTTGAGTGTGCAGCTCAGTGGGATAGCATTTATGTTTTTCAGGCACCCAGTACCTACGTGACATTATTACCTCCGCCAAGGAGGTTATGTTTTCGTAGGGGTTGTCTGTCTGTCTCTTTGTCTGTATTCTGTCTGTCTCTCATTCTGTCTGTCTGCCACCAAGATAACTCAAAAAGTTATGGACGGATTTTGACGAACTTTACAGGGATTGTTAGATATGTTAGGAAAAATAGATGATTAACTTACGGTGAAGATCCGTTCATTCGCTTGTTTGTCTGCCTTATTTTTCTCGATGCCATAACTAAAAAAAGTTATGGACGGATTTTTATGAAATTTACAAGAGTAGTTAATGATCAAATTTCTGTGATGATCTGTTGGTTTGTTCGTATGTTTGTTGCTGTGTTTGATTTTATGTAACTCGAAATGTTTTGAGTGAATATTTATGAAGCTTACAGGAACTGTTAGTAATGGTAAAAGACATGAATGATTAAATTTTGGTGTAGATCAGTTGATGTGTTTCTATGTTTGAGTTGTTTGTCTTAATGTTTGCTACGCAATAACTCAAAACGTTTTGAATGGATCTTTATGAAATTTACAGGAGTTGTTAGTAATGTTTAGCGATATAAATGATTAAATTTTGGTGCAGATCGGTTGATTCGTTTGTATGTTTAAATTATGTTTGTCATAATGTTTGTTAGCAGCATAACTCAAACAGTTATAAAAGGATCTTCAAAAAAATTGCAGAAACTGTTAGTACTATTAAAAGGCACAAATGAATAGATTTTGGAATTGATACAAAAGAAATCATGGTTTCAGACCCAATTTGAATTTTTCGTTACCGTTGCCTTACTTGGTGGAGGTATGCGCTCTCAAAGTGCACTAGTTATAATTATTATCATACTATTTTAAACTTCCGTTTCCACAACAACGGCGATATTACAGAGGAAGAAGCAAGGGACATAAAGTATGACGATAGAAATGGGGAACTCACACACGAAGGTGCTCCCACACAGGATCTACGCGCATAGGAACAGAAAGTCAGGGAAGAAGAGGAAGATCAGAATAAAGCATGAGCAAGTAGGAGTGTGAAAATGAATAGTTCAAGTGTCGATCTCCACAAGAAAGGCGTTCTAACAGAAGCAGAAATAAGCGGAATACAGTATGTCGATAGACAGGTGGAACCCTTACATGAGGGTGTTCTTCGCGGATCAACGCGCACAGGAATAGCAAATCGAGAAAGAAAAGAAAGAATAGAAAATCATCATTAGTAGAAGTACGAAAGTGGAAGAAAGCAAAGGCGCACGAAGGAGTGGAATCCCGAAGGCCTAGCTAAGGCTGTGGTAACCTATAGGGTCTCCTGGGGAGCTGCTCCCCATAACATTATTGTTCTCCTAGGTTTACCACCGCACCCACATCAAAGTGTGACCCAAGTAGCGCGACTCGGTGACGTAGCGATATTTAAAAAAAAAACGCAGTTTATTTTGATGGGCCAACTGCACTACTACGCTCTTGGAAGAAACGTGCAGTGCAAGAGGGAAGAAAAAAGTTACCTACTTAACTTTACAGACGGATGCAATATACCCCAAGGAAAGGAGTCACAGGTCTATGAGAAACGTGAAAGCGCAAAGCTGTCGTTGTGTTTATGCCTAATTACGATCCCCATCAGCAGCAGGCTGCCGAGGCGGACGGGGAAGTGAAGGGAGATAGTTAAAGGATGGGTGAGCAGACAGATGGAGACGCCAAGGGGATCCTCCCACAGATGTGTCGGTGTCAGCGCCGTTGGAAGGAAGACGCAAGCAGCCAAATGGCCGCCGTTGAGGAGGTGAGGCACCGATGGCGTACATTGAGAAAACAGAGAAAGAAAAGACGGGGGGGGGAGGACCGCAGGTATGCGGCAGTGTTCACCGTTTGGCTTGCCCCCGGGAGCAGCTGGCGATGAAGCCGCAGCACCCGACAGGCCAGGTGGATCCACTGTTGTGAACAGATTCTGACGAAGGTTCTTTAAACAATAGTAGTGGTACTTAGGGTTGTGAAATAGCAGAGTTCACAGAGGCCTCTATTTAAAACACATGACAAAGGTTGTAGCCGGTGACAAAGGATGGACGACATGCGATTGACAGATGGTGCGACTATATACGGCCGCAGGTAAAACAAGAATGATGGCACGGGTAAGTTACGTGAACATAGTAGCGTTGTCCTACGTTGTACATGGTACGAAGCTCCTACGTTCACGACATCTACAGCGAAGAAGCGGCGCACTCCATATCCAAAGCTTTAAGCTCATACAAATGACACGGTACATAGTACTAGGAGTATATTTGTGGCAAATTTGTGGAAACATCAAAACAAAGAATACAAAACACAAGTTAAATTTCACAATAGGCGCCATTCATGCTTACCTTCTGGGTTAGGTGGATTGTTTTCGAAGAGCTCTTATTTTC
>LQNS02278101.1:10286936-10305640 GCA_001587735.2 Parhyale hawaiensis | reverse complement strand
AGCTTTGAGTGTTGCCGTCAGGCAGGCATGAGAATTGGCGATTTGAAATAGTTACATTGAATTTTATAATTAAAATTACTTTACTTCAAATAAGCTCTCAGATTCTAACCTTTTTGCGACATATTCAAGGTTTAGGCTCATATGAGAGATTGTACTAGGATCATATTAAAGCGACAAATAGTTATTCAGGATATTAGTTCTTGCCAGGAAATTATGCAATGCCTCACTATTAAATCATCTACTCTGCGCTTCCGGTAGAATCTCTGCCATCGCCGCATCAATTTTTTACTTCTGACAGTTCAGAGAAGTACAGTTGCCTCTCGTCATCAGGGTTACGACACTCTGCCAAAATATGCTTCGCAGCTTCACAGTACGTGGCATATGGCAGTTGTTACCGACAGTAACAGACTGGCGGAGGGCACAGCTCCATCAGGGGCGTGTTGCAATGAGGCTTTCGGTGTTACATGTGCTACACCGGCCTCCAATGTGATACAAGTTGCGTAGCACCAGGTGAAACAGACGGCAACCCTCCAAAATTGTAGGGTTATGAGCTGGGTAACTCTGCCTTTGTTTACAAGCATTGACTTTAATAGTCAACAATTGGTATTACAAAATGTATGACTGCTGTTTATTGCTTGAATTTTAGCGTTCAAAGCACTTTTTGCGTAGTTTTCTCAACTTTTTATCCCAAAATACAGCCGTAATAAGGCTCCGCCAGAAATGTTTATGTACGCGCTTTCCGGAAATTCCCCAACACTTTTTGGGGGTGCTGAGATCGCACGTCGCATGCACTGCTACACCGAGTGACACCGGGTGCGGCGAGTAATACTGTGAGGCACCGGCGTCTGATTGCAACACGCCCCAGGTATCCGTGAGTGTGTCGCATGTAGCTAATGCGTAAGTGGCAGAAAGCTACTTCCATTTGCCGGTTTCTGCAGTGGGAGTTCTACTCCCGCATAGCGACGGAATTTTGTCAACTTGGTAACCAGCCCTGGGTCCCAATGTGGCTGCCCCAGTGCAGTGATGGCTATTAGGGAAGTACTCTCTATGGGAAAATGGCTGTAGTACTAAGAGGCTTGTCCGATGATTCCGCTTGTCATGCGAGGTCGTCCGCTCGACCGCTCCCGCTCACACTGACGTGAGAGGGGACGCAACAGAAGTGGACTGACCTACGGCCGGCCTCCAGGCGTGTGAGTTTTTCTCTCGCGATTGGGTAACAGGAATTATACGATCGTGTGGCACTTACGGCGCAAGATGAAGCCACAAATATTGATTCTTCGTTTTTCGGTAGTTCCTGTCATATATCCAGGGCCAATAGAATGCCGCATAGTGTGGCATGCTGCGGACTACATTTTTTCTCTGAATCTATCGGTCTAGAATGAGGACAGAGTCGAAGTGCAGGGCGGCAATGTGCCCGCGGAAAACGTTTATCACGATATTTGGGTAATGGGCAGAGGGCTTTCTTGCTCGAGAGGTGGAATTCAGAACAGATGGGTACTCGCTGGGTACCCACGTTGTCAGTGCATCCGGTAGTAGTTTCATTCTAGGGAAGTCAGTGGTCTGCATCATGGTCTTACAGTCCGTGGAGGACCAAATATGATATAGATACTTCCGTCTCATTTCATAGGTGAACAGAGCTTCATGTCAGGGACAGAGGCGAAGCCCAGTACTGTGGAGTGGGTTTAGGGTGCGTAAGGCTCAAGCACAAGGGCAGGGCTCACCTGAACGTCCCCCGTGAGGAGGTGTTCCCAATAACATTAAATGCGCGAACCTAGCCTTATTGCACATATTATGCCCCCAGTGGAATGGTACTCAAAATTATTTTTTAATCACTCGAGTTATCACAAACCCTGCTGCAGTACAGCTTGTCGCATTTGACGATACTCATTTTGTCCAAGTTGAGTGTAAATTATTCAAAAATAGATTATTTCGGAGGTAGCAAGCAGAGCTGGGATTCGGTAGATTTTTTCCATAGTCTGTATCGGTAGCTGAAAAGGGGCCATTCGGTTCGGTATCTCGGTACTTTAGTTCGGTAGATTTTAAACAACTCCTTATATATGGTATACATAAAAACACAGTTTAAAGCCTTTTATTACAGTCTAGAGCCCATAATTCAAGCCTTTAACTACATCATCCACTAGCAGTTCACGCTCCACTAAGCTCGGAAGCACGTGCCAGTAGAGTGAGCGAAAGATTATGACACACTACGTACATTTCTCAAAGCGCAACGCCTTTTCTCTTCAATAAAGTGCAATACAGCATGAAAAAGCTCCACTAAACGAAAATCAATGGGATTTTTTTAGTGTCTAAGGAAGGACGGTGGGTCATAAAAGGCTAGGATTTTTGGGCAGCGCGGCAAATTCAAATCTACCGAAGAAAGTCATTTGGTAGATCGATTCGATATCGGTATAAGATTCGGCGTTTCGGTAGATGAATCTAAAGCCGCTATTACCGAATTTCATTCGTTAGTCCCTGCTCTGGTAGCAATGCAATGAATGCTAAATGGATCGCATGTTGCTTTGATCTACTCTAACAGCAAGTTCACACGTAAATCTTTTGAGCATTTATGCTTCGAATGTACTGTCTCTTATTTGAACGGCAGAAAAAGGCAGTCTTTTAAAGCTCTAATTCACTCCAAATTTCAAGAGAACTCTAGTAATGAGACTTGCTGAACAGACCGACTCAACAACTAACAGTTTACGAAGTCTTTCTGAGTACACATATTTGTGTTGGCAAGGACGCGAAATAATTCGCTACACTGAAATACGAATGCAGGGCAAAAGACCAACGTGGGAACCGGCAACAACACAACAGACGACATTGGCGTAGATCTTTCCTTCTTACGTAGTTCTTCACAGTCTTGTGCAGCAGTCGTGAAATTCCGAGTCTCGCCAACTTTAGTATATCCTGTGCGTGAGCAAAAAAAGCACTGTTGATTGTAACCCAGTAAACTCATTGCTTTAAGGAAAATTGAAAGTCTTTGAAGTAGCAAGTAACATTTTTCTGTACAAAATCTAGTTAAGTAATAACAATAAAATTAAAAAACAGTGGCATGTTAAGTTGTGGCACATTTACCACTCTTCAGGAGCATCTTGATCTGCAGTAACCGAGAGTGTACCTAATTGTTTTTACAAATTCGGCCACTATAGCACATGATAGTGACCCTTCCTTGGACAGTGTACTTTGAGGAAATTTTAAAGTTTCCAAAGCAGCGGATAGCATTTTCTCTGCGCAAAACTTAGCTAAGAACACGGTCTTTTAGAAATCAACGGTGCATTTTTCATAGGATTAACACCATTGTGTGCGTTGTATAGGTACACGATGCCTCATGAGAGGAGGGAACAGCGCAACTGTTGCAGCATTCAGAGCTCTTTAATAATCGGCCAAGCTGCAGTAACTAAATTGCTTCAAATGAAGCCTTTAACGTTTCCTTCTATACAAGTAATGAGTTAAAAATAACGGAACTAGAGTGGCGGTCGTAGTTTGAGCTTTGGTACATTAAGAACTCTCTCCAAGAACATGCCGATCTGTAGTAAGCGGAAATCGCTGCCATAAGGACCTATGAGCTGCAGACCCAGAGGCAGACCCTCGATGTCATGGTCCTCACCCACGACATCGCTGCCTGATAACGAACAGTGACTTTCAGACACTTCTTTACTATCTCTTTTGCTCATAGAACTGTCAGAAGCTTGGCTATTTGGTGCTATATTATGGTTCNCTGCAGACCCAGAGGCAGACCTTCGATGTCATGGTCCTCACCCACGACATCGCTGCCTGATAACGAACAGTGACTTTCAGACACTTCTTTACTATCTCTTTTGCTCATAGAACTGTCAGAAGCTTGGCTATTTGGTGCTATGTTATGGTTCATTGGCGGCCTGTCGAGGCTTGCGCCGTCACCAGAAAATGCTGAGGTTGTGTACCCCACGGGCACCGAGAGCGCAGGTATTCCGGCTAAGTTGGCAGGGCTGGTACACAGGTCTTGGAGGTACGTTAGTTCGCTGTAGTTCTTCACCAAGAATAATTCAGGCCTGAAAACAAAAAGAAAATAGCACAAATTACATACTACATTTACCGCTTTCATGCATTAAATATTAATTTTTGTAGGACAAGCACTACCTATTGGTGACGTTCAGAAATGAGTATAGAAGGCACAAAAGAGTTCATATTGCGTGAAGAGCTCAATTTTTTATTATTATTATTTATCAAGCTACCTGACACTATAGCAATATGTGCTCCCACCGGAAAGCTGGCTTACTGCATCTTAAAATCTACGATTGGTATCAATCTTATCTACCACGTTGAAACTCTAGAATTTTCCCAAAGTCCTACAAAGACAGTTGTTCATAAATAAAATAGGTTACTCGAAGTACCAATCTACTCTCAACAACATGGCTATCTTTTCGCGGTACTCGTTGCCTTTACTGTAGGGAAAAATTTTTTTCAAAGTAAGCGTCTACTTTCGACCCGCTTTTTTTTTACTCTGTATCACTTACCTGCTCAGCGTCACTTGCAAGGGCGTAGAGGAGTCGCAAAGCACTGACAAATTCACGATTCAGTATCTAGTATTTAAGAAAATGCAATTCTCACGACCTTTACAATATTCTTGATTTTAGTGTGCATAAAAGCTTAACTCCGAAGAAAGCACACGACACCAAGGCGCTTGACAACGGCATGCGGGCAACTTATCACCCGATGCAACTGCAAGGTTAAGCCTTCTTAGACATTGCTGGTACTGCGTAAAAAAAAAGTATCGCAGTACCGGTACGTCAAGAATAAGGGAGAATCTTTACCCGAGGGTAATATGAGGGGTAACTCGGCAACACCGTAAGACAATTTGGGTGTATCTGATGCAGGAACATAGGTGAGGTCTTACCGAGGAGCAGGGAAGAGGGTAGTGGGGGTGAGCAGCACATCAACGCCTGCACCGAAGACATGATCAAAATCTTGCTGCACGAGACGTCGTACCTGCCGAATGCAAAGTACCAATGCTCAACATATCTGGCATGACACCAGGGGCCGGATGCACAAACGCCTTGCAAAGATACGGCAACGTAAACTGTACAGTTCCTTAAAGAAGTACCCATATCACCGCTCAGATTTTGTCGTTTTCTGGAACTGATCTTCACAAACTTCTGATCAAAGTGGTTTGAACCTCCAACCGACACATACTTAAACAACAGAGAGACTCTGGTGTAAAACCGAGGAGGGAAAATGTAAAACTTCAGCAGTTACATGGTTGCACTTGTGCCTGCGGCTGTACAGTTACGGTGCTTGTAACTTTACCAGGCGTTTGAGCGTCCGGTCCCTGGGCAACATCTGACAATTATTTTCTATATCATTGTATCAATCGTGGAGTGTTGAGACAACGTAGCTTTCTACATCATTAGCTATAAGTTAAATAAAATGTTCAATTGTTCATATGAAGAAACTATATATTTGTGTTGACCTGCGTTCGGGACTTTCAGGAATTCACGTTTCCAACATACAACACGGCGGCACTAAGTCGTAACGGATATGAGCACAGCTCGCACATACCGGCAGCATGGAAAAGACATAACAAGCAACAAAACCAAAGAAAAAAGAAATTAACCCGTGGGTCATGGCCATACAACACCACGTCACAGTTGACTCTATGCCTTGCCGCACATGCAGCTCTCGCCTGCTACACAGCACAAAGTCCCAACAGAAAATTACTTGCTCCTCCACACACAACTGGAGTTACCTTCATGGCCTGCTCGACGTAGTGCTGTCGGTTGGTGCGCAGCAGGAAATAATTCCCGGCGAGAATTCTGTCCCTCACGATCTGGCTGAGGCTGGCAGCTCGAGTGATGGCGTACTGCGCCTCCATGGAGTGACTGCAGGCCACCTGCGAGCCGTATTGCACTCCTGCAGACGGAGACAGTATTACGGTNTGTCGGTTGGTGCGCAGGAGGAAATAATTCCCGGCGAGAATTCTGTCCCTCACGATCTGGCTGAGGCTGGCAGCTCGAGTGATGGCGTACTGCGCCTCCATGGAGTGACTGCAGGCCACCTGCGAGCCGTATTGCACTCCTGCAGCCAGAGGCAGTATTACGGTGAAGAGAAGACCAGCATTTACAGACGTGGCATAATTATCCACTAATACTAGGAGCCTTCCTCAGCAGCTATGCTCCGCAGCTCGTAATTTCTCACTGATTCTGAAGCGTAATTTAACCTAAGATGCAAATAAAGTAAGAGAACCTGGTCATCGTTGATTTTACTACTACTACTTGATTAGCCTATCACGATACACCGACCCACCATGTAACACAGACAACAGCGGATGAGTTGTACGGAGTCGGAGATTAGCTGGTCCCAGTATCTGAGTCGGACCTGGGATCATCCAACTCATTAGCTCACTATCACTACATTTATAAATGAACAAAGAGTAGATATGAAAATGACTAAGCCTTTTCTAATATTTCAGTTCTGGCACACACAAGTCGATAATAAAAAGATAACTTCCAATTCGAGACGTTCTAGCTCTAGCATTATTTTGACATCCAAAGTATTCGAGAGAATTTTACCCAAGGCAGTATCAGCTGTTTCCACAAAGTGAAAAATTTACCCGCCTCTTGTAGCAAAGTTCGAAGCAGCAATCAGCTATATAATTTGGACCATTAGCAACACTTTTGGCCACGGGGTCCTCCAAAGCATCACAGTCTCCCCAAAAAATTGGTTTTGACTGCCACGGCGCTGTTGGAAATGAGTACATTTAGTTCCTTGGCCATTGTTAAGACGAGCCACTGACCAGTGTAGCGCGTAAAGTTGGACGCCACTTCGCAGGTGTTGAGTACAGAGTAGCAGGACGGAGCGTATGGCGTGTGGGGCAGGGATACGGACTCTACCTGGAAAATGCACCATACCAGATTAATTTGGTATCAGAGTTCTAGACGGTTCAAAGTGATTGCTACAGCTGAGTCTCCGGACAATTTACCTACCGATGTGTGAAGATCGTGCTACCGACAAGGCGTACAGCACAGCGACGTGCAGGAGACCAGTTAACTCTAAGAGTATTATTTTAAAATATTTAGGCTATGTCCGCACTCAGCGCGTCTAACGTATGCAGGTAAAAACTTCAAAGATTAAGCGTATCTCCACTAAAGTAAGATTTAATATGACTTCTGTACAAAGCTAGCTGTTGCTATAACATTTACGCTGCAGTTCGTCATCAGCGACGCCATCCTCATGATACATGAGTGAGACAATTTTGATAGTACTTGCATCTACTTGACAGAAAAAACTATGTACTTTGACAAAAACATAGGCTAGATCAAGCTTCGGCTGACGAATGCAGTATAGCAGACAACAGTCAGGTAACTCTATAGTTTGTAATTAGAAAAAGTGGCGTCATAACAAGAAAATAAAAATGGCGTCATGACAAGAAAATAAAAAAATAGCCCATTGTGGCACCCAACAAGTAGCTAAATAGAGTGACGACCTAATTACTTGACCTCTAGCGCACCTGCTAAAAATTAAAAAAAAAAAATTCAGGGCTTCATTACTCCAACGCTAGACAGGATACGTATTCAAGTGCTAACAACACAGCTCATCAAGCTTTGCATTCGTTACACTGACATTTCACGTCGCGCTAACACCCGCACCGCATCAAAATCGTGCAACAAGGGACCGCTCCACACAGCTCACACCTGAGCGCCGGCGTCTGCAAGGATATCGGCCACGTCCTTCCACCTCTGCAGGATCTGTGGGTGCAGGCCAACGCAGTGGTACTCTGCTGGGATGCCCACGCGCACGCCCTCCATACGTGCCTCTTCCAACTGCCCTCCAGGCTCGTGTTCGAACTCTACATTTGTGCTATCCTGTGCAGCGAGACAAATTGTTCAAGTATAATCACGGTCTGCCTCGCCCAACAGCCCTGCACTTAGAGACTTACATGCCGTACATCTATCGCAAATACGGTAAGAAAATTATGCATCGAGGAGTATAGCACAAATTGGAACAGCAAACAGGTAAAGAATATAAGAAAGGATGTACTTCCTTCGTTAATCAGGAAAGAATATAAGAAAGGGGATGCTTTCCTCGTTAATCATAGAACAAGATGCTTTCCTCCTTAATCATAAAACAAGTGGAAGCCAAAATTAAATTGACCAAGAAAAGAAAGATGCCCCGATATTGTAACTAATTCAAAAGTAACCTGAGGACTCCACTAAGACAGGCCTCATAAAATTGCCGAGATTTACAATGGTAAGTGTAACCTAAATTCAGGACTATGAGCGTGCCAATAACAATACTAACCAAATGGTCAGCACCTCCATGTAGCAGCACGCTCATGATAGCAGCGCAGTCTGCACAGGAGCGCGCGACAATACCAGGGCAGTCGGTGCTGTTGACGAGACTGATGAGTCCGGCACGCGACAGCGCTCCGTATGACGGCTTCAGGCCCACCATACCGCACAGGGCGGCAGGGTTGCGTATGGAGCCACCTGTGTCCGATCCTAAGCCTCTGCACAACCGACACTTCGTTGTAGGGTTGTTAGCTCGCACACTCAATATAAAAATAACAATAATAACCATCAGTACACTTACCGTAAATATGCGGTAAATATAAATTAACCATATTTTGTTTCAAACATCTTCGCTCATAACGACAATAGTTGTGTATCGCAACACATCAAGGTATTCTTCGACACAGACGGTACTATCAACAGTCACCCACAAACACAAAAAATATGTCTCAGTTTTTTGCAAGATAAAACCTCAGTTGTAATTGGATTTTAAAGGAAATTAAAACAGTATGACCCCCACAGCAACAAGGTTCTAACTCTAAGAGCACAAAAGGTACCTCTAACGACAAAGACCATTACATCCAACTTATAATTACGATATTTCATCATTTCGCATCTGTTACTTGGCTCTGCCAAACATACTTTCCAATGATGACAGCAAGACAAGACCGTAAAGTGAGTTTCGTTGGTGGTGCTACCCTGAGTAAAATTCCTAAAAACCGGACAAACATCACAACCGGTCGCATTATGGATGCTATTTATGCAGGTTGCACGTTGTCAGACATTTATCCTCATATATTTTATACAAGCGCATTAGTTTTTTATCGTTATCATTCATTATTTCAACATTTTGTCTACAAGTATGTATATATCTCCAATAAATGTCAAAATTTCATTTCAGTCTATAACAATTTAAGATCACTGTTCAGATCACAATGTGATATGAACGCAAGCAACTTATTTGTAGGCGTTTTCTTGCAAGAAGTAGATCATGAAACAGATAAAATTTCGCATATGTTTTTACTTATCACTGGACAATTTGTACAAATGTGCTCAATCAAAAAAATTTATAAGTCTACCGTATCTCAAATTCTCAATATCCCACCTTTAAGCAGATGACTCGACAACCAAAATTCCCTGACAAGCGGGCCAGCAGGAGTCCTGTTGTCTCCAATTCTACTATTCCTGACCATTTAACATGAGTACTACACCTAACATATATTAATCCTAGCCAATCTGCTGAAAATGATCGTATTTGCACAGCCATCCCATTTTTTTTTTTTTATTCTAATCTCGGCATAACGGCTAACGCTCGGGAAGGACCACAGCTTGGTCTACAGCGTCTCCCTGAGAATTCAGCTATGAGTACGTCTACGGCCAACAATTTAATTCAAAACAACCGTCAAAAAGGTAGAAAACTTTGGTAATTTTTATTTTCTTTCGTAAATAAGTATCTTATTAAACGGTAGAAAACTTTGGTAGTTTTTAATTTCTTTCATAAATTAGTAGCTATCTTATTATAAGAAAAATAGCCACGAAGAACACCACTACAGTTCATTTGTGTCTCACAACAAACGATAATAGCAGCAATTACGCTTATAAAGCCAACAAGAGATATAATAATAGCAATTATCGAGGGGATTTCACGACCCAAATTGGATCGGTAGAGCGACGTTCAGCTCTACACCCTGGCGCCGGGTCACATATCGCGACCTAAGGCTCAGAGCACTTTGCGAATGATGTGCGCTGCTCCAAGCAGAGCGCTTTTCTGGAGGGTTCCTGGATGGAGATGGCCGCACTTCAGCTCTCGCAGGGCAGTCTTTAGATGCTTGGACATTGCCCCCAGAGCTCCTATGACCACTGGAACGACGTCCACCTTCATCTGCCATAGTCTCTGGAGTTCGATGGCAAGGTCACGGTACTTTTCCTTCTTCTCCGCTTCCTTGTCCACGATTCTGGAGTTGAAGGGGATTGAAATGTCGATCAGTTTGGCCGACTTCTCCTGTTTGTCTTTGACGACGATGTCCGGTCGGTTGGCGTGAAGTAGCTACTCGATCAGTTTCCATCCGCTTGTCCCAGTAGATTTGCACGGCTTCGTTTTCAACCACAAGCGCGGGTTCGTGCTCGTACCACCTCTCACTGACCGGGAAGTTATGGATCCGCAGGAGGGTCCAATGGAGGTGTCGGGCAACTCTATCGTGCCTGCGCTCGTACTCCTTTTGCGCCAGCACTCCGCATTCGCTTATCACGTGGTTGATGGTTTCATCCGAGCTCCCGCAAATTCTACAGATAGTTACTAGGGACGTTTCTCTTGTCGATCTAGTTTTGGATGTACAGTACCTGGTTCTCAGGGCTTGCTCTTGAGCTGTTATTATTATATTGGTATTGTCCCGCTATTTCTGAAACTCAGACAATCAATAGCGATCTAAGATGATTTACTCGGCTTACAGCCGGAACCACAACGTTGTGCTCAGGTGGCAAGAGATGAAGGACGAAAAGAGAAGAAGACAGAAGAGAGAAGCGCTCGTGCGAACGGTCCCTTCTATGGCCCTCCGCACGGGCGAGGTAAGAGCCCCGCAGAAAATGTCGGTCAACTCAAGGGACAGAAAGGAAATATAGAGAAACTACCTAACTCTGCAAAACACTTCTCAGCAGGAACTGCGGCCAGATGCTACATCCCCTGCAATGAAGGCACTCGGGACCCTTGGGTGCGTGATGCCCAAACATATTGTGGCAGGGGAAAGTAATAATAGCAATGCTAAACATAGTGCGCCTACAGTAATCTAACCGTCATCCCCCAGTAAGCCAAACATGCCAAAGCGCGGCGATTTGGTGACTTCTCACAGGGTATAATTATGTACATATGCAGTTCATTACAGGGTTTCCTGAGAAAAAATGGTAAGAGTAAAGGCAAAGCCAAGACACTACAAAGGAGTACTCTAACCGTCATCACCCGTAAGCCATGCCAGCCGCTACCGCCACGGCGCTGCCTCCTGAGCTGCCGCCGGTCGCCAGCCACGATCCATCAGGCAGGCCGCTGCAGCTGTTGGGAAATGAGCGCAGTAACTCAAGTGAATTTAGGAAGTACGCCAGAGGTTCCCATAATGGGGGTACGGCACTTCTCTCCAATTGATGGAAACATTAGGGGATGTGGTGAGGGAAAAGAGGCTGTTGTAGGGTTTGATATGGGATTACGCAGATACAGATTATGATACAAATAATATTTCCAATTGTTTTCCCTTTAATGGTAGCTATATGAAAGCCACTAGTACAGTGGTTCCCAAAATTTTTTCAGCTTGGCACCCCTAAAGAACTTTTAGTATGTTCTCGCACCTCTTACAAAAATAACTCATCTACCTAATGATAAAGAATGAAATTTACACAAAATCTGTGAGCAAATTGAAGAAGCTACCTAACTTTGTTTTACCCAAGATTTGGCACTTACTAAAAAGGTCATCTCGTATCCCCAGAAGGAGCGAGGCCATGAGCACTCCCAGTTGGAACCCATGCACCAGAAAGGTAACAAACTTTTTAGATAGTCACGAAAACTAGACCTTCGTACTACAGCATTACTACATGTATTCATTATTCTATTCTCTTTCAACCTTAAAACATATCCGATCTACTAAACACATTCGCGTTACACGAAACGCTGTAGGAAAAAAGGTTGAACGTTTCTCAATATCAAGACGCACATACACATGAGAGATTGAGAATAGACCCTCATAATTTCATTGGGAATAAGTGTATCGTAGCAGTGAATGGCGAGCAGCCAACAACCAAAATAAAAATAGCTACAGGTGTGCAAATATTTCTCTATTATAAAAATGCATGTGTGCACGAGGGAGGAGGGGCACCAGGAACGCAACTGGTAGCCACGGCGAAGCAATTCTGAAAGCATTATTGGCTTCTGCCTGCCATCTTTGAGTCACGGACTCCCAACACTGAAATTTCATTCACGGGTATCTTGGAGGCATCAGTAATTATGCAAAGCAATACAAGCAAGAAGAGTATTGTACCTAAATCTGATTTTGTCATGAATCTACGGCGGGGCCACACTGTGCAATTGTATGCTCAACTTACAAGCAGACGTTTAAAGCTCGTAGGTGGTTCAACTGAAGTACTTTCCAAGGGTATATTGGTTACCGATGTTCATTCTCATCGGGAAAAACATACGAGCTGAACAAGGAGGTTTAATAGAAAGGAGGGAGCCAGGAAGCTCAAGTTTCCGGTGTGGCTGCTGCCAGCCGCCGTATGCACCATTCGCATATTAGCACATCAGTTTGTTTCTTCCGCGTCACTTCCACCAACGACATAAATGTGCGTTCGTTTGTTCGTTACAGACACCGGGTGCCAGGAGTATTCACTTTCATGAACGCGACACAGCCACACCGGAATGGTTGGAGCGTTGGCTCGCCCAACTTAAAATGGCTGAGCTCCCTTCTCCCTATTAAAGCTCCTTGGAGCTGAAAGTCCACTCAAACGTTGAGCAAGCGATCGCATAGTGTGGCCGCGACAAACGACACACATACATTTTCCATAACTTAACAGGACCAGCTCCACGATACATTGCACTTTTGTAGTAAATCTGTTCGTTCAAATCGTGGCGCAGCTAAAATATCAGCAACTATTCTGGCGTAAAGACCGCATAATAGCAATACAGAGAAGAATAGCTGTCTATACATGAATTTGTTAGCTTGTTACATTTGCAATGACACGAGAAAAAAAACAACACTCTCTCATTGAAAATGGAAATGTCTCGTAGCTACATACTCCAAACAACTACAAAACGAGAGCTAAGTTTGTATTTCATAGAATTTTCCACGGAATATTGTATAGTGAAGAGAGCTCGTCATGTTCACTGCTTTATATCAGCAAGCCTTCAGCACGGCACTGTGAAGCGCTTACCTACAGCCACATGAAGCTGGACTACGAAACGTTACAATAATTGACTCACCTGAGGTGACAGCCGTCCAGGGAGTAAGGTTTGCCAGAACGAAATAAATTGCGTGTGGCACCAAATATGGAGTTGCTTCCGCCAGAGCCCATAGCAAATTCATCCATATTAGTCTTGCCAACGATGATGGCGCCAGCTGCTTGTAATCTGCACAAATAACAGTGAAACAACTTTATCTTCTTCTTAGATACTAATTTGGCATGAACATGAAATAGGAACAAATTTTTCTTTGTAGGCCAACTTGTAGAAGTAGCACGTATGAAGACATCTGAAAATTTGAGTATGGGTATTCTTAGTGAAAGATAAATTTTGAAGTATTGGTGAGAAACAGAACGTATGGTAGAAAAAGAGGATCACTGTGAAGCTATAATTGTAGTATATTACAAGAATTTCCTAAAATATTTGGTTAGATATATTCAAGAGCAGGCCAACTCATCAATAACTCTTTAGAGAGTAGAAGCAATTATAGCTACGGATGAAAGTAGGAGCCTTAGGAATACGTGCCCAACTCACACTAAAACTACGGTATAACACATCAGGAAAAAATAGGTAGCTAGGTACATATACTAAGCGGTAGGGACCGACCGGGGCCCCAGCTCCGGCAAACCCTGGCTTTTTTCAGCCCCCCGCCCCGGTTCATCGAAAATTGCTTGCCCCGGCTTCGGATTATCGATACCGGCCCCAGTTTTCAAACTGTGAAAACCGGGGGTTTGGCCGGGTCTTTTTGGGGGAGGAAAAACAGTTAACAAGCAATAAACCAAGCTTTCTGGGGGGGCAGCTAATTTTGTGTATGTATTCTGATTCATTATGAGTGACGATTGACCAATAGCTATCATATCATATTAATACCTATAAGCTACTGTCTTAAACTACTGTCAGGGCAGGAAACCCCCCGCCCCGGCAACTTGGTTTTGGTTGCCCCGGCACCGATTACTTTATTTTTGGTCACCCCAGCCCAGGCTATTTGGTTTTTGGTCGCCCTAGCCCCGGTTTTTCCAAAATCTTCGTCCCGGTCGGTCTCTACTCAGCAGCAGTAAAGGATAGTCCAACAGATTACACGGGATGGCACTGCTGTAGAACAATGCACAGTTGACTACCATGTGAAGCTTTTCCAATAGAGAAACTGCATGATAGCATGCAGTAGTTATGCGATTAGGCCTAAGCAACGTGCCTATGGAATTGAGCTAGGTACAGTTTACCGATAAGTACCTTACTAAAAGCAAAGAACAATAACCGTACACTGCTTGTATAGCCTTCAAAATCATGCGCTTGATATTGCATCAACTTTAGTTAGCAGTAATGTTCCTGAATAAAACCAGGTCACTGCTCTAGTTATGTCGTTTCGGCATCATACTGCAGCCATTCTTGGGACTAATCAAATCTTCAATTTGAAATATACAGAGATACCGTATGTATGCATCTCCATAACAGCTTTTGTTAGTCCTGAAAATGACATTAGTAAGATGCCAAATGTCAAGAAAAATGTTTATTTTTTGTTACTAAAGCAGTGACCAGTTTTTATTCATGAATAGTACAAGATGAAATTGATACAACATCAAGAATGTCTTAGAACGATAGAAAAACAGCGTAACGTTATTGTTAAAATTAGGTACCTATCCTTCCTAAAAGGCAGAGAAGTGCAGTTTTTCCAGACAAAGCCTCCGCTCTCTTTTCTGTACAGCATGGGCGGAGGATTTGTTCTAGCTAGCACCATATGATGACTAGTGAGCCACGTGTGCTCTCTCATTAGTGTTGTTTGGATGACACGTGTGTTGTTGCTTGCATAGCATGGGTCACATGACTGCTCTCATTTAGATTGCATTTGGCTACTAAGTATCTGTAATCAATTGCACTACAAGGGCCACAAGTTTACTAACTTTAGTTTTGATTGAGCCAGGTGTAAACTCTACTCGGAGTTAAGCGGTCTAGATGCCTATCCTCTTCACGTTAATATTTCATACTGATACTAAGGATGGTTAAGTTAAGAATGAGAGTATTACTCAGAACTTAAAAAAAAAATCTTTTCTCCGTGCGATTCTGACTGGCGTCGCAAAAAAATATACTGATAAACCTGCTCTACTTTAAAGACTACCGTACTACTTTGTTCCAAGTCAAAACGATTCCTACTAACCGATATACCAATGTAGCAGAGTAGGGGGGAGTGTAGTCCTTCAGCATATGAGATGCACAGGTAGTTTTGGCCCAGCTGGTACAATAGTTGTCCTTAACCACCACAGGTACTCCGTCCAAAGGCCCAAGCATCTCACCACACTCTTGTCTGTAATAGGATCACATTGATTAGATATTGCAAACCACTTCACTTCACCTTATATCAAGTCGCTTACCTAAGTAAACATCACTAAAAACAATCTAATATACAAGTAGAGCACAAATCAGAAAGTTATTTATGGAATGCTGACAGCATAGGCTATTCTTGGTCGACCCAGCTCAATAAATGTAAATGCAAAACGTTCAGATCATTCAAATATACTGTAGGCTATTACGTTGATCTCAGTGCAAAGCAGTTGAATACCTTCCCACAACCCAAGACAAATCAGCATTTTGTGAGACGAGGAGGCTACATGTAGCAAGTCACAGACACGGATGCCACCCACCAAAGTTGACACGGTAGAGTAAATGATAGGAATGCTGATACGCAAGATGAAAAACGGAACACAGACATTCATTTGCAGGATGGAAGAAGAAAAAGCTAACTCAAGAAGAATTACCTGTAACTTTACTAATGCTGAAAAGTGAAAAAGTTTGAATTTTTTAGCTTTGTTATACATTTCACTAAAATTGTTAAAAATTAATAATGAGAGCTATAAGAATGTAACTATCTGAAATTCACTCAGGGATGGAAATGAAGCTCCTAATCTAAAATTGTGAGCAGCTAATAGCTATCCTGATTGGTGGATAATTTCTAACATTTAGTCTATAGCAACTCTCAGGAAACACAAGAACTAATAGAGGACCCCTCACCCTGGAGGTAGGGCTGACCGTTTAAACGGTGAGAATCGGCACTTTTTGGGAACTGGTATCAACATCGGCACATTGTTGCAGATGCTGGTTCTTGGGTTAAACTCAAATATTACACTGGTCAACAGTCAAAACAATGTTCACGATTTTTTCCACTGCTATAGGACAATTTTGATGCACTAAATACGAAAATGACACCTGTTTTCCTGTATCAGTTAGGTAACATTTTTTTTTTGCGCTAAGCTGATTATTAAAAACAAATACTGTAGGCATCATATGATCTGGCAAAAAAAACACTTGTCAAGAACAAACATAAGGTTGAAGTATTTTAAATTGATTTAGAGGAATACTGATGCACTGATTCCAAATATTATATCAGTTTCGCTCAGTCAAGTCAGTTTTTTTTTAACTTCACATGTTCTTATATGTTGAGGTACTTGAAAAGGATATACAGTATTTGCAATTTATGTGATTGTGGTAATACGTTACCTATGGTAGTGCATGCACCTAATGCAGATGTCATCTATCCGAAAATTATGAGAAACAACAGGTCAATGTTTCTCTTCCGCTGAATGATGTGGCTTTGGGGAGATCTTTAGACTAAAGAGCACACCTGTTGTACTTTGTTACATTTGCCTCTCGATGAATATAATGTACATTGTACATAACAGAAATCCAGTAACAAGTTTCATCAAGCATGCTTACCAGCAACCCAAATGTCGACAAAAAACTTTTATACATAGACTCGATTTTTCCAGCACTTAAGGGTAATTTTGATGCACTGAATATAAAAATGACATCAATTTTTTGGTATCAGGTCAGGATTTTGTGCTACGCCGATTATGAAAAATCTGATCTTATGAAATTGATAAAAATGCTGTACATTAGTGGTAGTGATAAAGTGTACACACTTTATGACACTTATGAGTGCAGTTCTGTTGTGAACATTATATATAGGTACTGTACTTGCTGCAGAGGGAAGATCATGTAACAATGTATAATGGCAAATTCTTGAAAGATCTCTCCAAAGTTATATTTGGCTGAGAAGAAACATCGACCTTTAAGGCATAAAGTGGCATAGGTATACGATCTCAACATCAACATGTACAAAAGCAACTGTATACATACCTAACGGCTACTGCCAAAATGGCAAAGTACTTTTACTCTTACAAGTGCCCACATGAAAATGTAAAAATATGTGGTGACAGCTGGAAAACCGACCTGAGTGAGCTAATCAGCACATCAATATTACTCTAATACAGATGATGATGATCCTTAGACCATATTTTTGTTCTTTTCCAGTGAATTATTGAATTTGGTACAAGGTACTGGTAGGATATTTTATAAATGGCTTAATACAAAAATCTGCAAAGGTCTATATCTATATTGGGTTGGTATTTATAGCATGTTAATTTTTTGTAAATTCATATCACTGGAACAAATTAATTTTATTTCTAATAATTTTGATAGGATAAATTCATTTGATATATAGCTATATACCATAACGTGAGGTTACTTTGACTGGATTTCAACTTTGTCATGCTGCTGTTTTCTAACTACAGAATAAATTGCACTTCAACTTTTCTACAAGGTTGCTCTATACTAGTACTTTCTTCATAAAATATTTCAGCCTTCTTACTCCAACCATTTTTCCACGAAGTGAAATAACGTTGCTGGTCTATGTTGTACCCGGTTTGGGGGAAACATTGACCGGTGAGTAAAAAATGCTCAATGTCCTCGTTTTATGTCATTCAAATGCCCCAAATTGTAAGTTTAGGATTTCTAGAGTAACTTAGCCTCAATTTGTGACAAGAGATGGTTTTAAATGGTTCTTTTTGAGCTTCCACATGACTGGAAAAGAAAAGCATTTAAATTGAGTGTTGGTTATGCTTTGAAAACAAGTGATATCCTTCCCAAATATATTTTTTCACGAAACACTTCGTTATCTTATCCAAAGTTCTAAAAATACGTTTGTGTTCATCACAGACTTTATTAAAGACTATTCTTGAATAAAAACGAAAAATTGCTAAATAAAATACGTTTTGTCCATCAACAGTGGACATCTTCAAGTACAATTAAAAGCTGATATCTGAAACAAACAAAAGACAATAGCGTTGCATGTGATGCATAAGTTAGGCCTTAAACCATGTATACTACAAGGACTGCTACGCTACATGTAGGGTTGGGCACAGTTGCGAACAGACTGAGATGCTGCCAAGCAAGTGGTTGGTTGATGGCCTCAGCATGACGTCACAGATCAAAAAGGGCAGGGCTATTCCAGTTGAAAAGGTTGAGGAAGTTTGAGAATTCATTATACTTAACATTGATGGCTGGCAAACAACATCGCTACTCATCAAGCAGCATATTCAAGCATTATCGGGACGAGCACCAAGCCGAACCACCCCCCATGGCCCAATTTTCGTCTGCATTTTCCGTCCTCTATTCATATCCGGATGTAACATCACTGAAAATAGCCGAAGCCATAACAATTAGAAGAGACA
>LQNS02278101.1:10193064-10229875 GCA_001587735.2 Parhyale hawaiensis | reverse complement strand
TATAGCTCTAGGACCTATATGCATCTTTCCCCTGACGACGGCTGAAGCAAATTCATGCCGAAAGCTTGGGCTAATAAACCTCCTGTCTTGATGAAGTCATTATTATCATGATGGAAACTTATTTCAGTGTTTATTGAATGAATTTGGCCATAATTCCTTGGTTTTGGACGTTTAACAAAAATATTCCTGTTCACTTGAATTTATTTCATCGTTACGACATTTTTATTAACTTGTTAAATAATCTGAGGTAACAGAAAAAACTCGTAAATAAGCAAATTGTATGATAAACTTAGGAAATGGCTAAATATTTATTTGATAAGTGTTGTTTATATTTGCAACATAGCCATACATTTAGTTAATATTTCAAAGTTAGACACTTATCTTGAAAAGTAAAGTAAAAAAATTGTATTTGCATAATCAAAGGTTCACACTGTATATTCTGACAGGATCAGGGCTCGTCAGAATAGCTATACCCCTGAATGCTCTGACAACTGAAGTTGGACTTGACAGAAATGTCGATGAACTTGAACAATTCAGGAATGAGCGAGGAACAAAAATGAAAAATTCGTAACATCGTAAAGTTTATTCACGCATTACTGTATTGAATTCTCAAATACTTTGATTCATTTGTTTCTAAGAAATTTTAGAGGAACTTGAATACAATCTACGTACGTACTCATTTAATGCACCGAATGCAACTTTTCTTACTGCAATGGTTTCACTTGCTACGACGCCTAGGGGAAAAAATAATTCTACCTAGTACAAACGGTATCCAAATCACAATAATTGTACTTCTTTTCCTTTCAGTTAGTCTGCATATCCGTCACGCTGACAAACCGAAACTAGGAAGAATGCTACCGGATCAAGAGACTCCACGTGCAGCACCGCTTCACCTCCAAGAACTACAGACAGAGGGAACTGAACTCAAAGCAGGTTTCCGAGGACATCGTCACGGTAGAAACCAACACTGTTAGCTATGCATTCCAACTTCTTCTTGGCAACAGTGGACTGTACATAGAGAGCCATCAGCTTTGCTAGTTGCACAATGCCGACCGCAAGGCCCCCATGGCTGGCAGCGCCAGAGACCACAGAAGTACAAGTACATTGGAAAATGAATCGCTGTGCTGTGCTCAGGATAATGAAGGGCTGTGCTGTGCTCAGGATAATGAAGAGCTGTGCTGTGCTCAGGATAACGAAAGGCTGTGCTGTGCTCAGGATGATGAAGGGCTGCGCTGTGCTCAGGATAATGAAAGGCTGTGCTCTGCTCTGCTTAGGACAGAGCTCATAAAGATTCAGGTGCTTACAGAACGTGCACAATGGGGAAATCCATCAGGTTGTACCATCAATTCTGGCCGTCACAATATCCTTCACTTCGGCGCATCGCCTATTGAATCTCAGCTGCAGTTTCCACTGTAGAACAACCAGTTACCGCAAGCACTAATGTGAAGTCGCACTCAGATATACACACTTCGTATTCTGTACTAAATGAAAATATTGCGTACTTTATAGTAGAAAATGGCATCTCACAGAACAACATTGAATTATAATTTCTTTCTCCATCGAATTTCGAAAATTCGTCTTTTTCTAGTGTACAGCTTCATTCCCACTTCATCTGATAACTCTTATTTCAAGACGGCTCCTTTCAGATTTATGATCACAAGCCCAGTAGCTAAGAGAAATATGAACATAATGAATAGTGATATCAGTTAAATGCGAGTAACATACAGCATGCAAGCCGGAGGTTCTTAAAATTAGGTGCAGAAAGACGAACGAATGCATATTCGCTTTCTCATCAATTTGACATGAGAAAAAGTCAACAGTTAAAGGTGTCATAAATTGGGACTTTAATACTGCGATAGGTCAATCTCCTAAATTCTTCACCTGTCTGGAACTTGGAGCATAACCGTTGGTCATATGTCAAGGCAAATCTGTTTGGGAATGACGCCTGAAACTCGATCCAATATTGTGAAACTAGCGCACATGACTAAAGTCTGGGTAAGTTGCTGCTAATGAGATCAGCTCATCTCCAAAGGTTCTGAGGGTGATGTGTCCCAGTCGATGACACCTTCAGTCTGGTTCACAAGTATTTTTCTCCCATTAGCACAATGAATTTTTCACCATAGGGCAGACGCTGCGTTTTAACCCTTTGCCTCCTGAAATTCAGATGTTTTTTTCACTTTTTTATGTTAAATTTATGAAAAATAGGTTAGTTAAACACATATTTGGGAAAAAATTTAATTTTACTTGCAGAAAACAGTATTTTTTTGCATCGGCTACTACAGATGCCGTCAGTGTCTTGGGTAATTTACATGATGCATAGCTTTTGTATAGGGAAAAATAGAGAGTGGTATCTGATGATGCCGTCAGGAGGCAAAGGGTTAATAAGCATCAACGAATCCAATCGGAGGATTCTTTCGACTGAAAAATTTTTAGCTCTTGGAGAGCAGTTGAAGTTTATTTCAAAAATTCTATGCTAACTTAATCTCTAGCAAAAAAACTGCGACGCAAGAACGCTAAAACTTATACAAAGGAAAAAAATCCTAGAAAATACTCATATTCAGATGTAACATACATAACACGGCCTAAATAACAACGCTTCATGTCACTTCTTTACTAAACTTGCTAGGACAGAAGGCACGACATGTTGAATTGGTGTGAAGTAACGAGCTGACTGGATGATGAAATTCCAGTATGTTAATTAACTTTACTTTTGCTCACAGTTGTGCTGCACTACCTAACAGCAAGGGAGGTGAAATAAGCGATCTAAATGAAAAAAATGTATACATATATCTAGTGAAAAACAGGTCTGTAATACTTCGGTGTGGCAGGAGTAGGCATGGGGGACGCAGGAACATGACTGTACTGCAACATGGCTTGACTGAAACTGTTGTCCACCGTAGGCCTGCGCTCCGCAGCACTGAGGTTCAATTCGCTCAAGTCTTCCAGTGTTTCATCAACAGCACTTCTGTTAACACTACCAAGTATGGACCGTTCAGCGCGGTCCTGGGAAT
The DNA here is from genome assembly GCA_001587735.2 of Parhyale hawaiensis. Classification (NCBI taxonomy): domain Eukaryota; kingdom Metazoa; phylum Arthropoda; class Malacostraca; order Amphipoda; family Hyalidae; genus Parhyale; species Parhyale hawaiensis. The sequence goes on along the minus strand of LQNS02278101.1, from coordinate 10,226,864 downwards.
GCATCGAAGTACTAGAAGGCTTTCTAAATGGAGCGCCTCTCCCGTAATCAAAAGATGTACAGGCATAACCGCTGTTCGTCTTGACGACTTGTAAAGAGTACGGTTCAGGAAGGTTTTCCTTTACGCTTTCTGCATGATATAAGGACGAATTAAGGTGGTGCTTCACTGCAGTTTGCGGTGCTGGTGGGGCCAAGTTCAGAGATGAAATGTGTAGCTGGGCAGCTTGCGACAACTCGGGTGACTTCTCATCTTCAAACAACTGCTGGTTGTGAGGCCCGCGCGCACTGAAAGCAATACCTCCGCTTCTCAGAGGCAAGCTGGATTCTGAAAGTGTGTTGCCCGCAACACCCGATGACAGTGCCTCGGTAGAAGCCCCTGAAACAGCAGGAATTTGATTGCTCACAACCTTCGCAAGATTCCCTACACCAGATAAGACAGGTTCTTCTGGAGTATCAGTTCTTGGAGCACTGTAAGAAAGCACTGGCTCCTCTGGGGTATCCACTCTTGCAACACTGTACGAGAGCGCTGGCTCTTCCGGTGTGTCGATTTGTTGGTTATGATTGCTTTTCATGAGGGTTTTAATTACCGCCGATGAATATGTTAATTCAGGTTCTTCAGGGGTGCTCAAAGTAGCACGAGGCACGTCGAGCAATCCAGTTGTTCTTTTGGCTTCGCGGTCAACTGAGCTCTGTTTGCAGGAATAATCAATGGGCTCATCGTTGGCGGACAAAGACGAGACAGGATGAGAGACACATGCCGGAGCCCGGGAAGTGGGCACAACACTGACATGTTTTGCCTGACGCTCGCGAATCATTCGCAGTGCATTTACAGTGACATCAGACAATTCGGGCGACTCCAGTGTATCATCTAGAATGGAATACTTAGGCGCACGAGCAATATTGGGCGTTGCCATACCAACTGCATTGGAAATCGCATCTTTTGGCGCAGCTCCAGCAAGCGTATTTGTTCTAGGAGCCGCACTGCTCGCAGCGTTTGAGGCAGTTGTGGTGTGAGGTGTACTGGGAGGTGGCATGTGAACAGCAGAAGTCGTAATTGTCCGGTCACGTTGGCGCACTGCAGGGAAATCAGGAGAGGCAGACCCAGCCTGAAATGTGAGGATACACAGTTATGGTGAGTGGAAGCCTGTCTAATGAGAGCGCAGTGCATGATACAGGCATTATTAATGTTTAATAATGTAACAAATCGATCCTCCTCTACAGTAAAATCGATCTAAAAGAGCAAGAAAGAAGGGACATTTCGTAGGTATATCGATAGAAATATGGAACCCAGGCACGAGGGTGTTCCCACATAGGATCAACAAGCTTGGGAACAGCAAGTCGGCAAAGAAGCGGATGAGCAGGATAGGCATCGTTAGTAAGAGTATGAAAGCAGAAGGCAGCAAAGTGGGCACCAACGAACGCTAAGGCAAACTATACGGTCCCCTGAGGCTGCTGCGAACCTAACTAATCTAGCCCTGTAATCCATCCTAAGCCTCCACCAGAATAGGATGATGCCGACACTACATCAGTCCATAGTGTACAGCTGCATAAATTCGTTACTAGTCTATAGGATTAACCAAACACGTGGCGTACTTTCACTTTTACACTTTCTTCTTCGTAAGGGGACCGAACACCCAAAAAAACCTCAAGCTATCAAAATTCGTTTTTCCCACTAAACAGTAGTTATACATTAGACGGACACGCAGGCAATATTTTAGGCAGCCAGGGTAACCCTAAGTGGGTCAAACAGGGGGCTGGAGGAGGGTGAGGTTTTTGTAACACTTGATTTTTTGACTTACAAAACATTTTTATCATTTGTCCGATCTTCGTGAAACTTGACAGATATAGTTAAAATTGAAAGAAAATAGGGGTTTGACTCTTATAGGTTTTTCTTTTCCACCATAAAAATCGAGTTAGGTATACAAGGTAAACGGAAAAACCATTTTCTTTGAATAACTCGTTTTCTATTGCGAAAATGGAAAAAGTACACGAGTCTAACCCACATCCTCTTCCCATTTTACAGATGTGTACCAAGTTTCATCCAAATTGGAACGAAAATAAAAAATTAAAATTTGAACCATTTGGCGGGAAATATTAAACGATGAAATTTGAGAAAACTACTATAAAAAAGTTTTCATTTATACACCGATTTGAATGAAACTTGGTACAAGTGTGTAAAATCAAAAAAGAACGTGGGTTCGACTAATGTACTTTTCCCATTTTCGTTATAAAAATATGACTTATTCAAAGAAAACCGAAAAGCTGATAAGTTCATTTTTCCAACTTCAAAACGCATCTTCTCTCACAATTTTGAAACTAGAGAGCTGCGTGCAGTGTATTCCTAACTAGAGAGCTGCGGTTTGTTGCACTGTATTCCTAATTTATGTCTCGTTTACTTGACTGAACCGCGTTTTTCAAGTTCGATTTAAATTTTGGGATGATTTCATTTTTTTTGGGGAAAAAAGTTGAACAAAATCGAAAAAAGTAAAAAACAAAAATATCTCAAAAACTAAATCTAAATTGAAAAATGTTATTAATTGAAATAAAGGAGACACAAATTAGGAATACAATGGAAAAAACCGCAGCTCTGTAGCATCAATATTGTGGGAAAAGTTTTGAAAATTTTTCGAAAATTTCGTTTTCTATGCGTCGTACAGAAAAAATATATGAACAAAAAGTGTTTCTTTTGGCGTGTTACACTTTGTGTTGAAGTTTAGGGAAGACCGCTTCACAAATGAAGTTTTATCACAAGGTGTTTAGCCTGTTTAGCTAAGTCAATCGTTTAGTAACAGTATTGTCGGCGGACAAGGTGGAGTTCACACTCGGACGGGGTCCAAACGATGGGCATTGGGTACCACCACATTTGCTCTCTTTCCGCTGCCAGCGCTGGATTCGTAAGGCATGCCTCGCTGGTGCAGCGATTCATCTGTGACGGACAGCTCAACGGGCTCCACGGCGATGCCTCGGCCAGTGCCATGCTGACAGCCATCAAGTTTGGGTATAGAAGCGCGCTCCTGCAGCGTCGCGCATCAAACTGAACTCCAAATATTGTTGCTCAAACACACGCATGCTTTCACAAACAATACTTCCTAAGTTTAAGGTAATTAAGGCAAAGCTGGTCGGACATGGTAAATGCCAGCTTTCAAGCGAATGCAGCATTAGATTAGCTAGGCGGCAGTAGACGAACCAATAGGCCCAATTCCAAAGAGATACCGGAACTTACGCCCCGGCCCTCTACGAGCTATTGCCATTATATTAATAGGATAAAGAGGACTGGAGAGAAAAAGAGAAGAAAAAAATGAGGGGAAGAATCCCGGCCAAACAGACGATCATGAATGCATGAAAGTATGATCAAGAGCCGCTGATATGCGGAGCTTAGAGATACCAAACTGTGTAGTTGGAGCGGAAGAGAGTAGAGTGATTAAAGTGGCCTCGGAAACTTAGACCGTTAAGAGTTTGCGACTCCTGGAGGAGTTCTTAGCTGTGGAGGATGTCTCTCCCAATGTATGTCAAGACGATTTTTAAACGCGTTGACTGACTCCGCACCAACAACGTCTGAAGGGAATCTATTCCAAATGTCGACTAGCCTATGAAATACGGAAAGAACTGCTGATTTAAGGTTGTTCTTCGAGCTTTCAGCTTGAGTTTTTGACCGTTTGGCAAGCGATCATTGAGGTCTCTATCAAAGAGTAACGTTGTAGGTAAGTCGTTGAAGCCATTCAAATACTTGAATGTTTCTATTAATTGCCCTCTGAGTCGTCTTTGCTCGAGACATCAGACCCAGTTCTTTTAGACGACACTCATACTGCTTGTTTTGCAGCTGAGGTATCAATTTCCTTGCTCTGCGTTGGACTCTTCCCATGTTATCGAAGAGATGCGAGACTGATAATTTTTATCATAGAAAGGAAGAAATCGTTACGATAATATTTTATTATGGTTTAAAAAATCATCATTGAATAAAATTACATGTTCCGGAACATATGTTTACCTTCAGCCATAGACCACACCATATATATGGTGTGGTCTGTGCTTCAGTATATGCTGTGACACCGGTACAGACAGGAGACAATTAAATTGCATAAAACCATAATAATCCTGGCTATAAAACAATCTAGAAACAGCTATCCTAAGAGCGAATAAATTGCAAAACTGAGAAACACAGAAAAACAAGTTAAAGAGGATGTACAATAGCAAAGAAACAAGCGGAGCTAATTATTTGTTAGCATCTTTGCTAATACTGTACTCGCTTTCAAGGCTTGCTGCCTTTGCAGCTCCAATGCGGTCATATACTTGGTGGAAGTATAGAGCATGATGTCACTGACGTAGAGCAAACGTAGAGCCACACACTGTCATCCTGAGCTGACAAAGAAGACAGAGCGTCACTTATTTAAACACAGAAGCTCCCCTCTTGTCAAAAACTCTTTTACATGTAGCTACTGCCAAGTAACTGTAGATCCAAAGCGTGCGTACACACCGCAAGATATCATGTCTTCATGCGGTGTTGTAGGATTGATGCTAGTCGAAAAAAAATTGAATTGTACGTCATTTGCTTTTCCGCTTACAAGGTGGTCGCGGAAGCGAACGAGGGCATCATTAGTTCCGCTTAGGTTACGGTGACCATTTTATTTTGGGCATTGCAGATCCCGCGCCCCCAAACATCTGGTGAGGCTCGGTCCCCCGATCTTCACAAGGGTCCTGTTTGCCTTGGCAGCTCGTGAGTGTTACAAGCCGGTAGGTCTTTGCATCAATTGGCAGAATGTTAGGTTTAGGATACGCAGGAACTCTCGCTGCAGCATGTCATTAAATGCTTCAATAAAGCTGATAACGCCAATATATGCATTTTTTTAGTTTTGGCAAATTGGTAGTAAAGGCGATCACATCCCATTGTACTTCTGGTTCGTTTCAAGGCGATATAGAGCTCGAAACGTGCGGAAAACTTGAAAAACGGCCACGGGAGTAGTTTCAAAGCTCTGAGTAGTATAAGTACAAAATTTTACTAGCGCATCAGGGACACATGTCTATATCGCGCCGAACTATTCCTGAGGTTTAACACAGGCTCGTGCACCACTAGGGCGCGAAATGCGTCTCGTTTCAAATTATCAATGATTTTTGTCTCGACTTTTTTGCCGGGAGGTCACCGAATGGTCAGTGCGCTACTGACAGGAAAAAAGGCGCAATTTGTGCAACTCCAACCCCCGGGCACGGCTGAATGCTTTCGCTCAGGTACGCCGCACAGGGGAAGGAAACGAAATACAAGGTAGAAGTCTAGCGGGAATAGGTCGGCCACCTCGATCAGCAGCCCACCTACCGACAGAGAAGCAGAATTGTGCCTAGCGGCGCAAGAACTAGCGCGCGCTGGTTTTTTAGTAGTGCAAGAACTAGCGCCGCTAGGATTGAGAATCCCTACCGGCGCTGTAGCGCCGCTAGGTTTTTAGCCAATGTCAAGCGCTAGTCGCTAGTTTTTGCATTATACAGGGTGTTGCATAATTCTTGGTACAAACTTCGGCTACTAGTAGAAAATATCAATATTAACACTAGTCCATCAAACAAAATATCAATGAAGCTCATTTTTTGAGGTACTGGGCTTAGAAAATTTATGGGAATTCAAGATCATACTGCAGTGTGGCGTGTATTGAACCGGAATAATTATCATCCATACCACTTGCAGAATCCAGGGTCTTCTTCCCACAGATTATGCACCTCGTGAACGATTCGCGCAGTGGTTTTTGAATCAGGAATTAGAAGATGCCCGTTTTGCTGAACTAGTGTTGTTCACGGATGAAGCTACCTGCATCCGTGATGGACGTTTTAATGTTCATAATTTTCACGTATGGCAGCAGAACAACCCTCATGTCATCCATCAACATCGCCACCAGCATCGCTACACTGTCAATGTTTGGGCAGGTATCGTCCACAATCAATCATTGGCCCATACATTTAGCCTGAGCGTCTTACTGGGAATGTTTACAGAGTCTTTCTTTGAAATAGTCCTTCACGATTTATTGGGCGTTGGGCCATTGGGTATTTGTAAAAGACTGGTTTCAACACGATGGAACTCAGGCACATTATGCCCTGAATGCGAGTCGTTTTCTCGACCTTCAGTTTCCAAATCAATAGATTGGTCATGAAGGTGCTGTGCCCAGGTCAAGATGACCTGATCTGTCTCCGCTAGCTTGTTTTCTTGTGGAGACATATAAAAAGTCTTAGTGCTAAGTTATGACACACCTGTCGAATCAGAAGATCTTGTCGCCCGAATTGCAGTTGCTGCTGGAAATATCGCTGAGATCCATGTAGCTTTTGACGAAAGTGTCGTGTTTGTATCAATGTTCATGGTAGACATTTTGAACAATTATTGTCAGGAGATCCTTGCTAATCAAAACTATCTCTTGTTATTGAGTATTAGAACTACCCTCGTGTGTATTAATGAGCAGAGTGCATGTAGCCTGCGCAGGTAACTAATAATCAGTGTTCGTTATTTACATGATTATCTCACAAACTATGAGTTTTTCGAATTTTTTATTGATGAAAAGGTGTTAATAATATTTTCTACTAGTAGCCGAAGTTCGTACCTAGAATTTTGCAACACCCTGTATACTATAGTATATAACATTGGTCTGCGTCAAAAATGTTCCTGAGGGTTTTATAGGTGATTCTTAATGAAATTTGTCTTCTAAATCCAAATCAAGCATTCATATTGCTCAATCAGGTCTAGTTTTTAAGATACAGACCGAGCTCCCTAGATGGCGTTTCTCACCAAACAAGTGAATGGAGGCTATTTATTGGTTCTTCTAGCAGAAGCTTGAAGGCAAAACTCTTAAATATGGGCAATAAAATGGCATCCGTACCTATTGGTCATCCAGTTCAGTTAACAGAAATCTACAAAAATATAGAAGTATTGATTAATACAATCAAGTACTCTAACCACAACAGGTTAATATGTGGTGACCTCAAGGTAAGATATATTTTCCAGTTTCTTCTTGTCATTACAAATCTTTCTTACTAAAAAAAATTGCCACCCATGGGTAAGTTTCAGAAATTCAATAGTATTGATCTTGCTACAGACTGTCGGCATGTTGCACACTCTATTGAAATTTTCAAATATTTCAAGGAATGTTTGTTTCTAACTACCAATGACGGAAGGATATGATACACATATTGGTTTCTCCCTCCCCCTAATAAACTTCGTGAAAATTGCCTATGCAAAAAATACAAGTTCTTAGAAACCATGTATCATCAATATGCAAGCATAAAGACAGTTTTCAATTTTAATTTTCTACATTTAATGTATTTAAGAATTAGGCTTAATCATTTCTTGCAGGTTGTACGCCTTCTTCTTTGGGATGCAAGGAGGCCACAGAAAATATCCTTGCTTCATGTGCCTATGGGATAGCCGGGCGGATAGTCTTCACTATAAGCAAAAAGACGGGCCATCTCGAAAGGCATTCCAAATTGGCCGCCACAACGTGGTGGTAGTTCAACCTCTAGTCCCTCCCAAAAATGTTTTACTGCCTCCTCTTCATATAAAGCTGGGCCTGATGAAGAACTTTGCCAAAGCACTGAATAAAGAAGGCCAAGCTAGTTTAAAAGTAATTGTAAATTATTAAATAACTTTGAAATAAATAACTGATTTTTTAAAAAATTGGCGTTTTCTATAAAGAGTAGTGCGCTGTGTCTCAAAAATCAGACCTGATTGAGCAAAATAAATGTCATATTTCAGCTTAGCAGGACAATTGCGTTAAGAATCTCTGAAGAAAACCCCAGGAACAGAAATTTTTTTTTAAATGCAGGCCTGTGTAATACATTGCTTATTTTCATGTATCTTCTCGTTACTGTATATGGAAAATCAATAAAACACTTCTTTGATTCCTTTCATTTGCAATGCAATCAAACTTATATTGTATTTCTATCTTGCTCATGTTCTTCCTAGTACTAAAACAAATGTTTCCAAATTATCGATTAGTAGTAGATCTATATGCCCAAAACTAGCGCAAGCGCCGCTAGGTTTTGAAATGTGTTACGATAGCGTTAGCGTCGCAAGTATTTCTCAGGTCTAGCACTAGCGCCGCTAGTTTCTTTCACTATCGCGCACACCTCTGCTTGAGAGCCTACCTAAATTGACAAAACTAACCTCGTCAGCAGAAACTGCGGCAAGCTGCAACATCCCCTGCGGAGAAGGCACGAGGACCCTTGGGCTTGTGAGGCCTAAACATATTGTGGCAGGGAAAGGGCCCGCCAGAATATACCCGAGGGCTTTAAAGTTGGATGAATGTACATGGACACATCAAGTTAACAAAGAAAAGGAAGATCAGAACATAACCTTACTAGTGAGAATATATGAATATCAAAAGAAGGAACAAATAAACAGAGCATGAGGAAAACGCGGAACTCATGTAGCTACGAGGTTATTTTCATTCTGGTTCAAAGCACATGCGGACAGCAGGTCGGGAAAGAAGTCGAAGAAAAAAACAAAGCATAGATAGTAGCAGTAAAAAAAAGGAGATGAAGATGTCTAAAATAACCTATGCGAGCCGCTGGGAGCGAACAAAAACTAACTTGACACTACGGTCTGTGGCCCAACCTATGCCTTCTCAGAGGATCACAAAAGAAAGATGTCCCAGAGGTTTAGCTAAGGCTAATGTAGCTAATAAATTATTCCCTTAGATACGACTCCCCAGAGAATAGGATAGACGTAAGGTACCTAAAGCTATGGCTCACACAAGCATGCACAATGAAAAAACATACCGCTGGTAACGGCAAAACACAATGAGACTCGACCATTGCAGCATTTACGCTACAGCAGACTGTTACCACACGTTATCGAACACAATAGTAGCAATACCCATAATTGACTGATAGCTTACCATCGAAGGCACTGCATATCACGGTGTCCCTGGATGCTTGTCACTGCTCCAAAACTTGATAACCCACGGTAAGGTATGAATGTACAGTAATTGCAAATTCACCCTATGATGGCAATAACAAAACTAGAGCACTTTGAGAGCGCATACCTCCGCCAAGCGAGGCAACGGCAGTAAAAAATTTAAATTGGTTCTGAAACCATAATTTTCTTTGAATACACTCCAAAATTTATTCGTTTGTGCCTTTTGATAGTAATAACGGCTTGTGCAATTTTCTTGAAGATCCGTTCATAACTTTTTTAGTTATACTGCTAATATACGTTAAGACAAACATGAGTCAAACATACAAACGAACAAACCGATCTGCATCAAAATTGATTCATTTATGTCTTTCAACATCACTAATAACCCCTATAAATTTCATAAAGGTCCATTCATAATTTTTTGAGTTATTGTACTAACAAGCATTAAACTAAAAACAGTGACGAACGAACGAACAAACGGATCATTACCATTACGAACAAACGGATCATCTACTCGTTGTTATATACCTAACAACTGATGTGAATTTCTTAAAACAAATCCATTCATAACTTTTAGAGTTATGGCATTGAGAAAAATGAGGCAGACAAACAAACAAACGGATGGACATATCCTCGCCAAAAGTTAATCATCTGTTCCTCCTAACATACCTAACAATCCCTGTAAATTTCGTCCAAATCGGTTCATAACTTTTTCAGTTATCTTGGTGACAGACAGACAAACACGACGAAAACATAACCTCCTTGACGAAGGTAATTTAAGAGAAGTACTTGTAAGGAACTAACCATCATCCTGGCAGAAGCATGGGATGGAGCCCTGTGCGGCGTCCGTTCAGAGGTGCAATGCTGTAGCAAGGGATTGGTGGGCCTCGGGAGATGCAAATACGTAGGACTCGGAGAAAACGTATCAGCGAATTGAGCCCCCCTCAACCAGTTCTCCACATGGCTCTTCGTTTTAGGAGTCACAAAATTCTGAGTACTCTCGTCTTCACTACAGGCACTAGCTTCGATTTTGGGTGGTCGAGGTGGCAAATTCAGCCTCTTGAACTGGCCGAACCGTCGAGTATTGGATGGCGTTCTACTTGCCAAGCAGCTCCCGGATGGACTTTGGCGAGTAACACACGACGTGGCAGCATCCTGGGAGCTCGGGAAGGGCTGTCGTCTCGTGGAACTCAAGACTCCTCCAGGAGTGTCATGGTCTAGGGTTGGTACGGCAGAGATCTGAGGTCTTGCGACAACAACACGGCCGTCAACCTCAGTACCGAGCCTCGGATAACTGTTCGCAGTGGAGCCATTAGAGGAGACATGAGCCAGCGACACAGGACTCTCGTTGTCAGTAGGCTTTCTTACACTGATGCTAGGTACCTGAGCAACATTGAAACTCCATAGAAATTTGTCAGATTCAATGCCAAGGAATTATTACGGTAAGAAATGAAAATTTCATTTTGACAATGGGTCTCTTAAGCTTTTTCACTTCTTAGACCTAAGAACGGTACCACAGACATTAAGTCTGCGGGAAATCAATCAAAAAATCATAGCACAGTTTATACAGGTTTACAGTTTCAGACATACACACATAAAGACTAAAAAAGAATAGATACAGCATAGGTACGGTATGCAAGTTTCGCGTTAAACTATCTCTTGAGGCAGTGATTCGTCATTGGTTGCAGCAATTCAACATCAGTTTCATTAAGTAACTTTACTAGTTGAAATATAGGGCCCTGTTTTTCAACATTAAGACGAATCGATGGTAAAATAAATGTAATCCTTCTCATTCCATATTCGTGTCGAGGAACCGGAGGTAAGAGATATTTATCATGTGAATAGCTATGTGTCATTGTATAAAAACTTATGGGCTAGTTTGAGTAAAAATATCTAAATATATGGTCAAAATACAGCAGTCAAAGGGCTTTGTACATTTACTATCTTGTTCATTAACACAGCACTACAGTTTTTAGAGGATTGTGGAACACCTCCCATATTTCAACGCAATATATTATATGCGGATATCCTGTAGAATAATAAATATCGATCAGTGAGGATAACGGAATCTTTCTTGACACACAGCGGAACATACCTAACGTTCTACTCAGTTTTACACAAACCTCATTAAAATGCCGACAGAAAGAACGTTTTGAATCTATGGTGACACCAAGATATTTTGTTTCCGTAACCCAGTTAATTTCACATCATTAAATAAAATGTCAGATAATTAAGGAGTATCTTTAGTGGTTACAAGCATTAACTTTGTTTTATTTTCGTGTGAAAGAAGTTTATTGACCAGCAACCAACGCGATAATCGTGATATGAACAGCCTAATTTTGTCAATCGCAAGTTCAAAACTATTATCGGTTACATAAAAAGCAGCGTCATCTGCAAATAAAACTCACTTAACATCAGGAAGAGAAACAATGTCATCGATAAAAGCATTAAAAAGGAAGGGGCCCAATGTTGATCCTTGCAGTTCTCCTAATGACACCATTTTTTCCGATGAGGAGGTATTATCATATGCTACATAGTGGCAACAATTGGAAAGGTGCGAATGTGGTAACTTTAAAGCATGGGTGTCTAACTCCATAACCTCTCAGTTTAGCAACGAGATGTTCCGGACTTATACAATCCAAGGCTTTCCTCAAATCAAGAAAAAGGCAGATGCCATACTTCCGCTGGTGAAAGGTTTAGAATATTATTGAATAGTTTACGCCTCCATCTCCACAACTGAAATGACTTAACAGAGGAAGAAATTGCAGACACATAGCAAGTCGATAGAAACAGGAACCCAAGTACACAGCTGTTCCCATACAGGATCAATACGCACGGAACAGCGAGTCAGGAAAGAAGAGGAAGGACAGAATAAAGTATCATCAATAGGAGTATGAAAGTGGGAGGAAGCAAAGTGGGCACAAGAGGCAGACGTCCTGAAGGCTTAGCTAATACATATGGTAAATTACCAGATATATAGTTTAAAAATACTGAATTCAAACCTAACAAGAAGCCGTTGCAAGTACAAAATTGTAGTAACTTCATAAGAACATTCGAGATAGCCCTTGTCTCGAGAAAGATACACCTACCAGCAACCGCTTGGTGTAAGGGATGCCCAGGACACAAATGATATTTCAACTAGGGCAGTGGTTGCAATCAGGTGTGCCTATGAACCCATGCATCTGCAGTTGGGTTGCGCATGAACCCACAACTGGTTAATTACATTTGAACTTCAGAGTTTATACTTTACAGGTTTTATCGTATTGGTAATAATAAAGCAGAAATAAAACTTACATGAAGTTACAGAGTAGGAATACATCTTCAAAAAAAATTTAATACAACAGTTATATATCTCTATGTCTCTTTGTTTATGACATAAAAACGAAGAATTTTTCAATAACGGTGGCTGTACAAAAGGTTACATATCAAAATGCGGTATCCACAATCTTTCTGGCAAGTAAAATATTACTTCCAGAAGTTAAATTTACAGATTTACTGGATGATTAGCAGCGCGATAGCACCGATAGCACAGGAGTATATAACGGTACGTTTGGTATATCGTGCTATGCTCCTGATTCTGCCCTCTGCTATAAACTGCCACAGAAACATAGGTACCGTAATCAATCAGAGCATAACGAATAATGTAGAGGCTATCAAGGGGGGGGGGGGCGGCGGCTTCGGTGCATCGAGTCGTTTTCAATAGGGTGCTTAGAAAATGGAAATTAGGGAATCATTGAATTAGGGGAAGTGGCAGACAGAAATTTCATCAATATTAGCAGGAATGACACGGACTCAAATCCTTAAAATTCCAAGACGATAACGTACACACTTTCAGTAGCAAGGTGCCCTACAAGGCAGGGTGGTGGAGTCGCACGAACAAGTCCGACACAGATTCCTGGGTGTGGCCAGTTTCTGACTAAGGCTCAAATTTTTTGACCTAATATATCCGACTCCGACTCTACGGCCCTGATACTTTGCACACAAGAACCAAACAATGTCTTTCTTTTCGAAATAGGGTCTCAAATGGGGTCTACGTTTGTCATCAATTCAGCTGAAATTCAATATTACTACATATCAGGGCTGCAGTTTTTTTTAAGCGCATGGAGTCGCAGCTCTGCACCGGCTGGTGCCGAAGTCTCAGGTTCAAAAACATATCAATCGTCTTACCTTGCTGACAGTCGAATTCTGTATTTAAGGAATCGGAGCCGTAAAGAGTGTTTCTTCTTTATTTGTGCACAGAATCAAAGTCGGAGCTTCTAGTTTCCACAGTCACGCCCGATACCGACCATTAATTCCAGTGCCGTTAAACAATCTAACAGCAGTCTCAGATCTTAGTCTTCCGAGGTTACTATGAGAACTCTAAAATAAAAGAACACCTAGCCCAGAAATACATCAGTTTTCCATGTTACTCCTTTACTGAATAGCTACATTAAACATCAATTTTCATAGGAACAGCACTACAATAAACCATCCATAAGTCGGACTACTGGAGGGCTCTAGCAATGGATCTTGAGATTCTCATAGCCAATAAAGGGTAAACAGATTGATCAACTTACCTGGACAGATGCAGCAGCAGAAGCTACAGGGACTGCTGCGGTAGAATTCAAGGTGTCACACAAAGTTTCAACCTCACGACCAGCAATGCCTATTGAAAAAGAAGTGCATCAAAATCATGGTAAACCCACCTGTCTCGTACAATTCTCTTCAGGGGGATATTCTGGCAGACCCTACCGCTATTAAAATATCTTTCAGCCTGCGTGACTTTTCGCACGGGATATTGTATCTGGCCGCAGTTCCGGTTGATAAGGTTGGTTCGTCATGTGAGGTAGTTCCTCTGTTATTCTTTTTCTGCTCTGTGAGGTTGAGCTGCCGATAGTGTTAAGTGACCCTTTCACAGGACTACACTTGATTCAGCCATGAGCGGTGGACGCATAAATGCAACTTCAGACTGAGTCACGTGACTCGGAATCACGAGTCACGTGACTCGGAATCACGAGTCACGGAGGTAAACTCCACCCGCGGGCACCGAGCCACGCCCGCATCTGTGACAGTTGAGTGACGTCTAGCAAGTCAAATGTTTTTTCGGCACGTTAAAAAACTGACGGGAGAGTCCGGGTGTCAATTGTCAACTGGCTGTCGTCGAAGACGGCTTATTACATTGGCTTGGAAAAAAAAAGAGGACTTATTGACGATTACAGGCAGTTTCCGTGCCTATAGAACATCAAAAGCAAGGAATACAAAGATAGGGTAAGAAAGATGAATAAGATTTTGTGTGACAGAGCAATTCAACGTTGCTCTGGTATCTTTTCCTTTATTATTCAGGCACAGCAAAAAATTTGGCGTATCAAAATAACTTAACCCTGTGCTATGGCCCACCTAATACCCCTAAAGGGGTTCCACACAGGATCATCTTCATGAGAAAAACAAGTCGGGAAAGAAGAGGAAGGACAGACAAAAACATCACTGCAGTCAGAAAGTGGAAGGAAGAAAAGTGGGCACATAGGAAAGATGTCCCAGAGGCCTAGGTAACTTTCAGAGTTCAGAGAGGCGCTGCTTCCCAGTACATAGGATGGGAAAACATAACCCTATAGCTTCTCCTATGCCCCCTTAGGGGTCACTCAGGTTAGTGTCAGTACATTTTGCGTAAGATTAAAAAAGCCTGATATTGGTTTAATTTTTGGCACAGGCATGCAGATGCCCAATGTTGCCACATAGACGGGCGTGAATATTTCACATTACTAACAACGCTTTCTTTCAGTAAATTGTTACAGCATTACTGTCCATTCACTGCGTTGGTAGTTAAATGTACCAACAGCAGTGAAAGAATCACGAGCCTAAACATGCATTTCACNTGCCACATAGACGGGCGTGAATATTTCACATTACTAACAACGCTTTCTTTCAGTAAATTGTTACAGCATTACTGTCCATTCACTGCGTTGGTAGTTAAATGTACCAACAGCAGTGAAAGAATCACGAGCCTAAACATGCATTTCACTCCCTCTTGCTAGTTGTAATAGGTAGCTACCTAATTTTACTTTCAATAATGAAGGTACATAAAACTTTTTCAAGATATGCTCTCTAGTCGGCATTTGAAACAGAAAGCTACCTTATAAAATGCATGACGGCTGTTAGGCTGTACACAGTAGCTTCTGCGTTACCAAGCTCACCATTTGTCTGACTCTGCGCGGCAGCACTCGGAGGTCCAGATTCAGCAGCTCTGCGAGCCAGCAGTTGCTGCGTGGAGACACTCAGCTCAGGAGATAGAAAGTCATAACTGCACAGACAGCAACTAAGCTAATAAAAACACGAAGTACTTACAGTACAATTTTGCAGGATGAGCGTGGCCGTGGCGGAGTTTATTTTTTCGGCCACATTTTCACAAGTCAAATGGACGTGTTCTCTAAGCTTAGCGTTTGAATGAAAAAAAAAAAAAGCGAAGTACAAAGCTTTTTCAATTCTAATCCCTCTAACTCCATAGAGATAGGTAACTAAAATTTACATACGGTACTTGCTACAACAGCTTTGTTTGGTGGCTAGCATTTAAAAAAGTCCTTCAGTCAAGAGACACTTGTGTTTACAAGGACATAACAAAACATTCGGATCCTGAGTTTAGAGAACATATAAACAGTTCAATTGACTATCATGTGAACCCACATTAAAAAAAAAGTCAAGGTTTATGAATACCTATCGTGGAATAAGTACAACTGGAAATCCACAGTATGTTTGTAGGTGCCGAGAATGTACACTTCATTAGCTACGAGTAAATCGCTACAGAATCCATTCCGCTTATATAATATGATTCTCTCACATACAAAAAAAAAGAAGTCCTGCGACATTAAGAAAGCATTAAAGACAACAGCTGTAGTGCAGTTAATACCCCCACTTTGAGTAAGACAGTATAATTTTAGAATATTAAAACAGTTCATTGTATAATAGAAGCAGGCACCACAAACCCAAATTTCCTAGCATGAAAAGCATAAAATCCGACTTCAACTCTCGGTAATCCCAGTCATCCAACTCCTCAACGTAGAGCTAATAAGTATTTGGCAAGGATACCCAATCGACCACTAAGGTAAGTGTTCAGTATCAGCTACCAGTAAAACGTCAGCTCCTTGTAGGGCTTAGAGTTGGAAGAAAATGGTCAAATCTAGCTCTTAAATTAATCTTAAGTAGCTACAGTTGCTTTCATTTCTTTAGTTGGTTAAGATTCTATGTCTGAAAAGATGCTAATTATGCGAAGTGCCATTGCATATGTCAAGAAATACTTCCTTGAACGTGAACCATTTTATAGTATTTGATACTCCACCTAAAAATCTCAGACTCCTTGCAAAGCCGACTATCTAAGCCTGCAAAAAACTCTTGACTGTGATAAGAATTTGAGGTCAAAGTTATAAAAATAGCAGTCTCTAACGTGATGTTTCTGATATTTCCAAATTAGCAACAGCACCAGGAGGAGGTCGGTTTACTTACAAAGGAACAGCAGGTGCAGCAGAGGTGGCACTGTTTTCACTCGGAGGCTCAGGCGGTGCAACCGTTATGTTTGGCGCCACATATCCATACCTACATTATTTTAGTACTGCTCTCATTAGCTGCAATTGGTAATCATAACAATAAGATTACATTATATACCTACATTGACAGATATGGGGATTACCAATTTCACAGGCTTGACAGACATACTAAATAGCTACATGCATCGCAATAAAAATTGGACAGTATTTCAGAAAGTGCTACAACATACAGTCTATACAGATACATGGGGCTATAGAAACATCAGATAGCAACAATCGAACCTAGTAGTCATTGTTGATGAACATGTTAACTCTACATTGCCGAGTGCCATCACCTAATGAGTGTGACAGTTATAGGTACTGAGTAGTTTATACGTATCTCCATTTCCAAGACAAGGGCGATCTCACGGAATAAGAGAAAAAGAACATATATTACCGATATGTAGGAATAAAAACATCAACTCCTTCACAAGGGTGTTTCCACATCAATGCACATGAGAACAGCAAGTCGGGAAAGATTAGCTAAAAACAGGTTAAAGCATTGTCAGCACAAGTATAACAGTGGAAGGAAGCCAAGTGTACCTACATGAAGGAAAGACGTCTCAAAGGCGTAGCTATGGACAAGGCAACCTACAAGGTCACCCTGCGGTCGCTGCTTTGTCTCAAAAATTTCACACAGAGCTGGCTTTCTAAAGTACCACACGGAATAACAAATGGCTGCTGAGCTATTTTATAAACTGTTGGCAGTCTGATGGCCAGCATAACTTCAATTATATACTATGAAGGTGCATGAAACTTCGGCACTATGGCTATGCAGTAGCTATTATATTCCTGGTTTTACCACTGCACCCACGTCATATGACGTGATCCAAGCAGTGAGATTCGGTTCATAATGTCATATCAGTGCTTTTGTGAAGGTTTTATCTCGGAATTCCGGCCGGAAAGTCACAGTTGGCCGAGTGCGCTACTACTGGCGGGAAAAAGGCGCAGCGAACATAAAAAAAGATACTCAAGTGGACCGGCTCCTTATATATATCTATCATTGACACTATAGCTATATTAACTGGTATGCACTGTTGGTCCGGCGCTTGTAGTTTTTGTGATGATGGTCGTAGTAATAGCAATTGCCCTTCCATTTCTATAGTTCTATTAACCCTTGTAGAAGCCATTTTATGAAACAGTAGTTTTTAATATTACATGATTTCATTCTTATACCCACTCACGTAACCCTAATTTTGGCGATGGACCCTGCCCACCCCTACCTCCCCCTACTTATTTCAGAACATAATAAAAAATAAATGCTGGTAAAGATTTATCCAAACACCCACCAACTCCATTTTGAAACCAAATGGGTACCGGTAATTATTTTCTGAAACAGCACAGCTGCAGTCGACATATTTCATTTCCGGAATCACAAGAGAATAGCCTAAACTATCGCCAACCCAAATTTGAAGCCATTTAGTTCAGGACTTTCAGCAGTAGAGGATTTAACCCTTTACTGGGCGGCCGGAGCATGCTGCCATATGAATATCATTGTAGAAGTGATCGTGTACGGTCACTTGCCCAGTAAAGGGTTGAAGATTCTGTAGAGTGGGATTGGCCAAAAGTAAACAGGCAAATTGATTTTTGCAAGATGTTGATGTGAAAACTAATGAAAACTAGAACTGTTTGGCATAAAAATGAAAGTCTATATGAAATGTATCGAACTATATAGCTAGCTATAAAACATATGGTTTCTTTACCGTATTTGAACATTTTTGCTTTTTTTTTGCATTTCCAGTAATTTTAGCTGACAAAAGGTCATTATTGACCATGTGACATAGCTATATTGAGTGACTAGCTGCAACGTAGACCGGTTGTTTTGAAATTTGTCTATATTTTGAAAAAAGTAGCAAGATCGATAGGGAGTTGCGTCAGTATTACCCGGGAATTTTTAAAGTCAATTCCATTGATAGTATTCAAGAAAATCAATGTCAAATATTGGGTGTTAATTTGTAAAAAGGTCAGAATTTGTTTGGCAGTGACACCAGGATCAACATTACAAAGTTTGAAGCCATTCAATCCAGTAGTATGAGAGATATTGCAATTTTTGCTGCGAGTTTCAATTTTGTTAGGGCGGCCAGTTGTTTTGCGATTTTCATCAATGTTGGTTGACATAAGGTTATTATGAACCATTTGCAGCATATTATGCAATTCTAAAATGCATTGTTGACATTTGTTGATATTTTACATTTTGAGACGAGCCAAAATTGCTATGGACTGACGTCCACATTATGGGAAAAATATTTCAAGTCGATCGGATTTATAGTTTTCGAGAAAATCTATGTCAAACATAGGGGACAATGTGCAAAGGAGTTCAAATTTTGGTAGGGAGTGACCTCAAGATCAATCCTGAAAAGTTCAAAGCCAACTAATTCAGCATTTTCAAAATATATGCAGATATGGCCTGGCAGGGCCTACAGAAGAGGGCAGAATGAATTTTTTAGGTTTTAGGCAATTTTTGGTTTACTTACGGTCATAACAAACTATTATAAGCACATTACGCAACCCTAAGATGCATTACTTACATTTATTTACATTTTGAAAAGTGTTTAAATGAATAGGAAATACTTTAGCAAATTTTATACTATATCAGACACAATAGTTTTTGAGAAAATTGTAAAACATTGAGTGTCAATATGTAAACAATGTCAAATTCTGTGTGGAAGTGACCTCAGATTGATCCTAGAAAGTTTGAAGCCAAACTGTAGTGACTTCTTGAAATATACACTATAGCCTGGTGGAGCCTACAGAAGTGGGTGGGGGAAATATTTTGTGATTTCTTTCAATTTTAGTCAATATACGGTCATTACGGACAATCTGAAGTATATTTTATAACCCTAAAAAAAAATTATTGACATGGGTTTAATTTAGAAAAAAAGAATTTAAATCGCTGGGAAATCACGTCAACATTAGCTACCTGAAATTTTTTCAAGTCAATCCCATCGATAGTTCTTGAGAAAATTGATATCAAGTATTGGGTGTAACTATGTAAAATGGCCAAATTTTGAGTTGGGAGTGACCTTAGGATTGATCCTAATAAGTTTGAAGCCAACTGGTTCAGTTGATAAGTTGAAAATGATGACGCAGATATGGTATAGAGTTCTCAATTGTTCCTCAGCAGTACCTAGGTCATTGCGAGGTGACGATAAATTTTGATTGGGCAAAAAATCGTGTATAGGAGCAATTAATGGCAATAAACAGCCAAACTACACGGTGTGTAACATACATCATACGACTCAAACAGATTTGTGACATTTGTTTGCATTTTGAAAACTAAAGAATTTTTCAGTGAATCCCATTGATGGTTAACAAGAAAATCGATATCAAACATGGAGCGTCAATATTTTAACCTCAAAAATTAGGTCAAAGTGGCTTCACGTGAAACCTAGTAGGTAAGTCTGAAGCCCATGGATTCAGTGCTTTTTGAAATATACGCTGTTAAATATTTTGGCGGTAATAAATTTTGGTCGAGCCACGCTGCAAGAGTTGATTTGATTCCCTTGGAAGAGCCACACTGAAAGAAATATTTATTATGCGACATACAAAATCCAAATCGGCAGTCTCGTTCCAGAGCAATGGCTATTTATGTTGTAATAATGATCTTGCACACCAGTTGAAGCAGTAATTTTGCCATTTTCATTACTCGTTCCAACGAAAGAAAACAGAAAACGGAGAAAGAAGACTCTATTCTCGATTTGAGTTCCAAGAAGCATGAAACTCGGTGCATCTGTATTCATGATGTCGTCGGTCAATACTAAGGTGTCACAACGAATGTGTGCGATCGACTGCAGCCGTGCTACGGGGCAGAGAAATTGTAGCATGTGACCAGGCTAAGACTATGGCAAAACAGTCCCCACTGCCCACATATCCATGGCTGTTTATAATGTGGTAGTGACCTCGCATAACAGTTCAAGCAGCACTTTGGATACCATTTTCACTAGCTTCAGGAAAAGAAAAGGGAAGAAGAATCTACTCTCAAAATGTGTACCATACCATATCAAAATCGGTACATCTGTTTTCAAGTTTCATACGAATCAACACAGGTGTAGTAAAAAACGAACGTGTGAGTGGTCGATTGCAGTCCTGCTATGGATTGAGAAAAGATGTCGTTAGCATGAGACCAAGGCAAAGACCAGCGGCGACCTCCCCTATAAACTATGACATTATGTTTTAGAAGCGACCTTGCAGACCAGTCGGAACATCACTGTGGTCGTCATTTTCATAAGCCCAAGGGAAGGAAAACAGAAGAGAACTACAGAAAACAGAAGGTGACTCGACCCTCGATATGTGTACCTAACAACATCAAAATCGGGGCATCCGTTTTCAAGATGTAGACAATAAAAACTCAGGAAGCTACAGTTCACAACTAGTGCGACTGACTACGGCCGTGCTCTGGGGCAACAGAATGTGTACCATGTCTCAAGGTACAGTTTGGAGTAGCTCCCTTTCAGGAGTACACATTGAAAACTCTATTATCCATCGCTTCAGTAGTTTTGCAGATACTTGATTCGGAAGGCAGAAAGCGCACCTGTACAATGTGTACATGCCACCTTGGAGTCTGAGCCAGTAGCTCGGAGTGCCCGGTTACCAGGCAGGAGTCAATCGTCTCGGAGTTAGCGTCACCTCGAAAGCATTTACAGACTCACAGAGCAGAGTCAGTGACACACATATTAAACGAGTCTGCCAACTAAGAGGAGTCGCACATCTGAGTGAAGTTTGTCACCTGAGAAAGGCGTCGGTTACTTCACAGGAGTCAGTAACCATCATGATGTGGTTATAGATAAGTAGCCAATTAGGGTAACGTACCAATACAATGGGGGTATAACGTACATCGCAGAAACTCGGAGAGTCGAGTTGTAGTAGAAGCACCATCGCAACGCGGCTCTACAAAGCGCTTGAGTAATTTCTCGCATGAGAGTAATGAGCACAGAGACCCGGAAGGCAGAGCCACGCCCACAAGCTCACTCTACCCTGGCGTCAGGTAAAACTAGTGGTGTCGAGATCCAAGGGTCGCTGAGGGCAAGGCAGATACGATAGCCTCACGAATTCACTTTTGACTTTAAAAGTGGCGCGTCGCTTGGGAGGGTTTTTGCATTTTTCGTGTATAAGGAAGTCCAAACTGCAGAAGCAAACGACGCTTTCCTGGTAAATGAGTATGTCGCGTGTCTTTTTGTCTCCACGAAATTTTCACAGCAATTCTCAGAAAAAGCCGTAATCAAAGATTTTCTTTTAAATGCTGAAATTTTTTGTCCTTTTTTTACTTTTACCGACTCGCACCCGTTTAACTAGGCAACTTAAGACTTGGCTTATAGAGACAAATATGTAGACATACACGCAGAAGATGCTCTTAGAGTATAGGTACCGTTCCACGCCGGTAAACCGAACGGAAATATTTTATTTACTTATTATTTTTTTTAGCATCCAATGTAACGCAAAAAATGTATAATATTCACAATTCTCTTTATGGTAACCTGTATATAGTGAACTAACACCAAAATACGACTAGAAATGATTGCACGATGACTGGGAATTTCCCACTCTTTCCACAGAACCCCATTCGCTCAGCAACGATCAATGCAAATGACCGTACGTAACTATATTAGGAACTCACAGATGGGCATTAATTGTTGTTTTTTGAGTGGGAATGAGGGCACAAAACTCATTCTATGCATCGGATCGGCCAAGTTTGGGCTAGGGCGTTTTTGGCATCACTGAGCATCGCAGTGATGTCGAAATTGGCGTACAGAGAAACTTTCCGGCTTTAACCACTGAAAAAAAACTTCATTTTCACACATTAATGGTGAGCAGAATAAGAATAAGCTTACACTCACGTCAAGCTTCTAGGAGTAACAATCGCCTTAAGGCCAAATTCCAGCGCGCGGCTGGCAATAGCGAACGGTAAATATTGCATTAGCGTTAGCCCTCAATGACTCTCATTGTAATGAGTCAAGGAGGGATTGTTGAGAGACGAACGTTTTCTTGCTAATAGCTATAATCATGACTTTTGAAATGATCCATCACTTGTTGCAAAAACTCGATCTGTTAAAAGAGTTAGCTACATTCATTTTGCTGCAGTGAAAAAATGGCTACAGGGTAGCAAGTCCCTTTGCCACGGTGTAGCTACCTAGAGGTTCTGGGAGGGAGCGTGGCAGGCTCCGGTTCTGTCGTGGTTCTGCCGTTTATTTGAGATCCAGGCCTGGCGACCGGGGGAAGGATCCGCAATTCCTTCGGTTGTATCCAGCTTCATCTTTACACAACTATAGGTATTTATGGAAGTACTAGTAAAAGTATACCGGTACTAAGAGACACAAGCTACATTGAGAGATATTCAACTTTAGAAATACACGAAACATTTTCACCATCTAGTTCATTTCACACAACTTACTGTTTAAGGTACACCTCAATCCGCTCAGCAGCTTGTAGTTTTTCTTGTAAAAGTTCTTCTGTAGATTTCACAAATTTTTCAAAGTTCTCAAAGGATTTGACTTTTTCAAGAGTACCAGATGAGAGTTTCTGCAAACAAACACTTGAGATTATTATAGACCAAGCAGGGCATAACAATAAATTTCGCCATGATCTAGTGATTAGCATGATACCCAGCTACTAAAATTATAGCAAAGGAAAACCATACAGGGCAGAATAATATTCACCATGATCTAGGTATTAGTATTATAGCTACCTACCCAACCATTAAAATTATGTGAGTGATTCTGCTTTGACGGACATGCTGGCCGTGGCTACTCGATTAATAGGTTAAAATATCAAGAGAGTTGGGCAGGAATGGTCAATTTCATGTAAGACCAATGAAACTTTTCACTTGAGAAAATTTGTAGGCCTAGTTAGCTAGCTAGTAACTTTACATCTGAATAGTCTAATGCATCATAGACATTAAGCATTGTTCATTTTGCATATTCAAAGCATAACATTATTCGTCTTGCTGGCAGTATCAGTGTATCACACTTCCTAAAAGATATCTAGAACTAGAGGAGCACTCTGAAATCGCAAATCACGAAGTAAGGGAATGCTAGGAGAATAATCGAAAGCCGGATCATCACCAAAATTTAATCCTGTTTCTCGTGACATTCCAAACACTTATGTGGACAACAGATAGCATAAAGATCCCAGTACATACAAACATTAATTCCTTGGCGTTTTTCTTCTATTATCAGCTATGATTAAGTGGAAATTTTTTTCTTAAAGACTACAGTATTTTATAGCTCTTGTTCAGACATACAAAATAACACAGTTTGTTGCAAAATTATAAATAGCTACTAAAAAGTTATTATCAAAAACTTCAAAAATTTTCCCATAATACCGGTACTCCATACAACGGTAGACAGACTTTCAGAAGTTGATACCCAAAGCCATAGACCACACCATACATGGTGTGGTCTATGCTAGGTTACAGCATAAAATTATCTTAATTATAGCAGTGGACAATGTTACACAGAATGCAGATAATATGCATTTGCTCTGCTAAACCATCTCGTCTTTTATTCAAACTGTTTAATTGCAAAAACTGATATACATTACAAAATGGTCAATTGTGCTTTTAGATAAATTTATGCTTGTAACATGCCAATGGCGCCCCAACACACTTTTTTCACTTAATAAACTTGACACCATGTAGGACTTAGGCGTAAGGGATTATTCTATCTTTACACTGAGATAGCTGCTTCACAAGCGTTTCCTATTAGAATGATTACCAATTTCACAGGCTTGATTATTATTGAGCAACGTATCATTAGGTTGTAGGAGGATTAATATTTGCGTTTAAAAACAATGTTCTGGTCGCAAGTCAGGCCGTCAGGGGAGGCCTCCAGCTGCTCCAGAGCTCCGCCAGGCCGGTTAAGTGGCGCAGCCAACACCCGGGGCGTCCATACCAGCCAGTCAGCGACAATTAGAAACATGCAATGGCCCATCTCACCATGCTCACGCAGCCTCTGGTCACGATGGGGAGGAGGGAGGCGTTCAAGGCGTAAAATTCGCAACAGGTGGAAAAACGGGTTGTTCCAGCACCCTTGTCTTGTCATAAGCAAAATTTCCACCCTTTGCTCACGCAACACCCTGTAAGACCCATTATCTAAGGCTCGAAGGGGTAGGTATGACATGGATGGAGCTACCAAATTCAGGCTGTAAAAGCTAAGATAGGGAAGAAGAACACAGAAGTGAAGTACAGTTTTAATTTCTCATGAAAGTCCAAAACATAAATCCAACAGAAAACTTGAAATGGTGTTTCCACACCAACAGGGAAGATGACCAATACCACACAAAGAACAGTGCAACGATCTAGCTAGGCAGAGTCTTAGATAGTACGAAAGTTTCATAACTAGCAGAATGACAACCACACGGTAACAGGGATTTGGAGAAAGCTACGTTTGTCAGCAGTTTACTTTCTTTTCAAAATATGGGGTTAAAGTTGGAGTGGGCCTTTGAGGCACCCCAGTTGCTGGCATAGTAAAGCTTACACATGAATTGAGCTAAGGACCTTATAGAGCGTTTAGCGGGTTTCTGGGAGCATGTGGGACTAGGCTAATAGGATATGGTGTAATGGGCGTCATGTAAAGATGAAGGCCCAGCAGTTGACCTAAGCGTGATAGTACCGTATGTGGACGAGCTGCGTTTTCCTTAGCTTGGGAACTTGAGGAGGTGGCAGAGGGCCAGACGAGAGTTTTCTTTTGCTTTTCCTTGGCAGTCAGTGGGGAACTTTCAGCAAGATGGAAGGAGTTTGAGAGCACCATTGCAGTAATATGGTCTGCTTGATTGGCTACTTTTTTTGCAAATATGGTAATGAAGCAACTCTGAGGGGACCCGTTACTGCAGGCAGAAACACATCCTCCAATGGTCTCGAAAGGCAGCTAGATCTTTATGCACCTGAGCCTCCAGTATTGGGATGCAGGATTTTGGCACCTGCGCTAAATAATTCAGTCCGAGAGGAATTCTCCAGAGAAGCTGACAAGACGGTACATATAAAGTTGATGGTCTCGAGCATGGAAAAACGTTGGTAGGCCTGCTGTCGGAAGCGCGTGTCTTCTTCACTGTGGATTAATCGAGAGGACCACCCAGGCTTCCCGCAATGTGTCACATTCTTTGGAAGGAGAGGGAGAAGGGTTTGGCCGGAAGCACATAGAAAAGTGGAGCACTGTCTCCATTGGCGGGAGTCCAAGGCACAGTTTCCGACGTTTATCCGACAAGCTGAAGGGAGATGTTTGCTGTTGAAAGAAAGGGGTTTGATGAGCAGTGACGCTCTTTAAGTACGAGGGTTCAGTTTCCTGGGACGACTGCTTTGCTGGACTGTGTTCAGGAATCTAGACAGAGATAGGCAGGATTTGGGGACGTCGAAAGTCCTTTTTATACTGTCTGTTGGCTGACACGAGCAAGCGATCACAATTGTATTCCAGCGCAGTTTTGGGCAGCACTTATATCAAGGGTGTCAAAAGTATGGGGAAAAAAGCTGTCGGAACTGATAAAGATTCTTATTGTAAGGTCTCAAACTGGTCGGAGAAGAACTCAATACTAGTCGACGCATCGGAGTAAGGAGTCCTTTGGGCTTCTAATGATTTTGAAGGGCGTCGACAGGTGCTGGAACGGCTGAGGGGGCTAGAATGACTGAAGATGCTGAGTGCCTGGGAGGCGTCTTTGCTCTGAGTGGGGTTTCGACCTGTGCAAGAAAGGTGTATTTTGTCATACTACTGAGGAGTTTTGTTATGGGACTCCAGGTATGGGCCAAGACCAACTTGAAGGTTGGGAGAGCATTGGTGATGGTCTTGGCACCAAACGTTGAGGGGAATAAGCGTTGCTCAATGGATGGCCATGAACTGAGCGTGCGGCTGACTGGTTTCTAATTGTTGAACAAATGGAAAATGTCCTTGGTAAAACTCTGTCATCTCCATGAGGTGTCTAGAAAGAGCTCCCTTAGTAAGGCTGCCTATTTTGAAGCATTTTGAGTACATACTTTCAAACATTTTTTCTGGAAAAGTATTAGGTCGGGAGCGGCCGTAGTGTTAAACATGACTAAAGACAGCGCGTCTGCTTGTGATCCTCAAAGTCTTTGGGGTCGATATCAACCAATTCCAGGGTGTGCCTCTGACTGTTTTAATGTAGCTGGGGCGATTTGTCCAAATTTTGACAGCAGAGTCCTTGTTGATAGCTACTAACTATGTCAATGGCTAGCTCAACACAAGTTCTACAAGATATTGGGCAGAATAAATATGTGCCCTTATCTGTGTTAGATACATTGCGAGTGCATAAAGCATTCATGGCCTATAAAATAATCATGCTGGCTAGAGAAAGTGGCGATGGTTCTCAAGTCTGCTCAATGTCTGAAAAGATCAAAATTAAGTTAGTATTATTTGCCTTGATCTCTGCTATGAGCAAGGGTGTACACATCTAGTTGAACATCAAGATAAAGGGTAAGTACATATGTATAAATATAGAATATTAAAAATTCTCTTAATGGAGTTTCAAAGGTTCAGAGCTAATAGAGATGTTCAAGTCTAGGTGGCTACAGCTAACCGTTTGGACAGCGCAGTGCGGTCTGTAAAATAACTCGAGGCAATGTTGCCAGCTTTACATGTTAGAAGTTGAACAATAGGTTGCATTATAATAGGCACAATCTTAGTGACAATTTGCTATGAGAATGTATCAACAGCCAAAAGGCCCTCAAAGTCTTGTGCGAGACACCACGCTGAGAAGAGCTACCAGCAATACTTATTGCGGAAAAAAATTAGATTAGATATGCAGCAGTAGACGAACAAATAGGCCAATTCCCAAAGAGACACCGAAACTTACGCCCCGGCCCTCTATGAGCTATTACCATTATGTTAGTAGAATATAGAGGACAGGAGCAAAGAGAAAAAAAGAGGGAAGAGTCCCTGCCAAAGAGACAATCATGAATGCACGCAAGCACGATCAAGAGCCGCTGACATGCGGAGCTTAAACACAACAAACTGTGTAGTTGGAGCGGGAGAGAGAAGACGGATTAAGGTGGCCTCGGAAGCTTTTGGCCGTTAAGAGTTTGCGACTCCTGGAGGAGTTCTTGGCTGCGAAGGATATCTCTCCCGATTTTTAAACGTGTTGACTTACTCTGCACTAACAACATCGGAAGGAAGTCCATTCCAAATGCTGACTATAAAATATGGAAAGAACTGCTGACTTAAGGTCGTTCTTTGAGTTTTATGCTAAAGTTTTTGACCGTTTTTTTTTTGCAAGTGATCATTGAAGTCTTTTTCAAAGAGCCCTGTTGTAGGTACGTCGTTGAAGCCATTCAAATATTTGAATGTTTCTATTAGTTACCCCCTGAGACGTGTTTGCTCGAGAGAGATCAGACCCAGTTCTTTCAGGAGACATTCATACAGCTTATTTTGCAGCTGAGGTATCAGTTTCGTTGCTCTGCGTTGGAGTCTTGCCATTTTATCGGTATCTTTACACAGATGTGGCGACCAGAATTGAACAGCAAATTCTAAGTGTGGCCGCACTAAGGCCTGGTACAAGGGAATGATGATGTCCTTGGACTCGCATTAAAAATAACTGGTGATGAATCCCAGTACCCTGCTTGCCATTTTCACACTCTTGTCAGCTTGCTGACTGTGTTCTAGTTTGTTTGTAATAGTGATTCCCAAAAGTCATGTTGTTGGGCAACAGCAGCCAATACCGTCCCGTTCATTTGCAATGGGAGTGGGGGGTTCATCAGCCTTATGTGCATTACATAAATATATAGCTATGCATTTTTTTCTAAGATTCAAGGGAATAGAACGCAATGAGTTTTCATGCTAGAAATTTTGCTCTCATAATTTTTTTAACACAGCTCAAAACCGAATTTTTTTCTATATTTTAGTTGGCGATCCAACGGAATGGAAAATGAAGAGTCCAGCTCTGTAGTTTTGTTGAGAATGTTTCAAGGATTTCGAAACGGTCATTGTTTTTATTGTAGCATGAAAACTCATCAAGTTCTATTCTTTAGAAATTTAAAAAAATACACATACCTACCATACATTTCCCATTATCTCAAAACCTAAGGCCTAAGTTAAAAAATTTGTAGGAGCAAGATGTGTTTCTTTTTAAAAAATACATATACTGTGCAAATTTGAGAACAATCTGTTCACAATCAATAATTTTGCCCTCCCCTCCCCCAATGGCCCCCTCTCAAAATCTACCAGGTGCAAAAGTTTTCCCCAACTTTTTTTTTAATGTCCTCATGTAATCAACTTAATGCCCCAGATGATGCAAAATATTGTATACGTACAATACTCCAAGCATCAGACTTGAGCTCAATATGTGCATAAATGCCTACTAGCAAAAATTATTTGGACATGTTTAATGTGTAGCTACATCAAATATCTACTTGTTGGACCAAGGAGTCTAAGTCGAGAGTCCAAAAATCTTGAGGATCTGGAGTCAGAAATTCTGGAGGGCCAGGAGTGGGAGTCGGACCTGGAACCATCCAACACCGCAACCCTGGCAAAAAGTTCATCATGAACATGAACAAATAGCTATAGCTATATAGTAGGTAGGTACCTAGGTACAAAACCAACACCCACCTTCAGTTCAGCAATGTTATCTTCTAACTTTTTAGCAGCACCTCCATACAGATGTGGCCGGGTGCTGAAAGAAGAATAACCACATTAGCTAATTCTCATTCAAGGTTTGGACATTCATAAACTATTTACATAAGACAGACAGCCCCTAGTTACTCTCTTTAATGAGCTCAATTTACCAGCAATGATAATAATTTTTGGCAGGGATTCTGGTAGGTTGACTTAGATGTGACCAATGCCAAGAAACACAAATTAGCCAGCCATAGAGAATTATGGCAATGAATTTTGTCGTCTGTCCACATAAAAAGAGGCAGAGGGAGTCATAATAATTTTTTTGGCAGTCACGTGGAGTGGCCGAGATAAGAAAAATGAAAAAATTATAAATTAGTAGGAAAAAAACAAAATGAAGGCAACGAATTTGTAACTCCACCCAAAAAGAGGCAAAAGGAGTTGAGCCACCACTGCAATTATTTTCAGACAGTCAGGTGGGTTGACTGAGACTTGAAAAATAAAATAAAAAAAAAAAAACAGAGTAAACTGGCCATCAAAAATGATGGTGCAGAATCTGCCCCTCCCCCCCGCGGTATTTACTAGTTAGCTACCTACTACTTTTGTAATATATTTATGAAACTTTACTCAATATGAAGCTGGCTGACTCATCATTTGTAGTGATGCCAACATGCAAAGGTAGGTAGCATTCTTGGCAACACATTAAGCAAAGTTTAGCCTCCAGTCTGTTTGCCTTGACTTCGACTTGGAGTCCAGTGCAATTTGTCAAGACTTAAGCAACAGCTGACTACCTACTCCCAGGTCCAATTCATGAAAGTCAACCCCCCTCTCCCCACCAGCTTCCCCACTTACTTCTTCTGTCTCCAATTACTCCAATTAACTCCACTCACAGCCCCCTTGTCATGCTCTCTTCCAGACCCAAGACCACTCCTGTCTCATCCTCTCTACCAAACCACCCACACTTTATTCTACTCCATCAAAATGCCCCTTTCTCATTCATACCTACTTCACTCAACAACCAAATGCTCTAGGTACACTTTCATCTTCTAAGTTCTAACCTTCATAGCTTATTACCTCCTGCACTCCAACTAGGCTTAACTACTGCTAGGTATGTTTTTCATTGGCCAATATGTTTGGTATTTTCTGCTGAAGGTCACAACTCGATATTCAAAAATTTCTATGTATTTATATAGAATGAAGCATTCTAA
The DNA here is from genome assembly GCA_001587735.2 of Parhyale hawaiensis. Taxonomy (NCBI): domain Eukaryota; kingdom Metazoa; phylum Arthropoda; class Malacostraca; order Amphipoda; family Hyalidae; genus Parhyale; species Parhyale hawaiensis. The sequence continues at coordinate 10,196,675 of LQNS02278101.1, read as the reverse complement.
AACTTTTTTCAGAGATGACATTTCTGTCAGAAATGCTTAGTTTTTGAGATATTTGACTTTCAAGTTTCCATTGTATTTCTATGGGAGGGGAGAGGTTAGGTTAGGTAAGGTTAGGTTAGGTAAGGTTAAGTTAGGTAAGGAGGTTAGGCAAGGCTAGGTTAGATCAGGTAAAGTTAGGTAAATTTAAGCAAGGTTAGGTAAATTTAGGTGGGATTAGGTAAGGTTAGGCAAGGTTAGGTTAGATCAAGTAAAGTTAGGTTAGGTAAGGCTAGGTTAGGTAAATTTAAGCAAAGTTAGATAAATTTAGGTGGGATTACATCTAGGTTAGGCAAGGTAAGGTTAGGTGAGATTAGGTCTAGGTTAGGTAAGGTAAGGTTAAGGTTTAGATTAGGTAATGTAAGGTTAGTTTACAGTAGTTTATGTCCCTATGGGGTCACTGGTTATTTTTCCCATAGGAAAAAATGGGAACTTCAAAGTTAAATATCTTGGAAACCAAGCATTTGTGATGGAAACGTCATTCCTGAAAAATGTCTTGGAATGCTTCATAGTACCTAAATAGATCAATACTTTTTCCAATATCGAGTTGTAACCTTTAGTAGAAAATAACCATATGTTCTTTCATTCCCCCCCCAACTCTTAATCCTCACTTCATCAAGTTTACTCCCAAAACTACTGTGAGCACTTGCTAGGCACATCTGACATTCAACAACTTCTGACTCTAAACAGGATAGCTAGGTATTTACTCCTAGACACATTTGTTAGCATCACACAAGGCAGGGTAGTGGCATTAGTCTCCGATCACTTTTTGCAAAAAAAAAAAAAAAATTCCACGTACAAATGATAGTTACACAGTATTGTTAAATATCATAAGGAAGAGAATGAATTAAACTTTCTTTTGACAGTAAGTACATTACTCTATTAGAAATATTTTTTTTTGTTATAACGGTTAACATGGGCTGATCAGACATTATGGGCGAGCCACTTACTTTGATCAATTTTGACTGCTATTGATTGGTAGAAAGGAAAAATAGAAGACATTGAAATTATTCAACAAAGCTATATAGGAGCTGCTAGATAAACATGTTTCCTAACACCTGAGTGGTTTTCATACGGATCTGACTCCAATAAATGGAGTTATGGCTTTTCACATAACACAAACGAGACTCCTAAAAAGTAGTGCAATAGTCAACTTTTGAAAATTATATTTTTGGTTTGTAAAATTAACTCCCATGTATTGAACCTAGCTACGTACCTTGGGCAATGAAATAAAAGTTTTACAAAACACATTTCGAGCTCCAGTTTTACTTTGTTTTTGGAGACATAAATGTTGTGCGCGTTTGGTGGATTGCGGGATCGATCGATCGCGCTGCGCTTTTGGTGGATCGTTCAAATTTTAAAGTGGAAAACAAAAAACCAGTCCTTGCCTCCCCTAACCTACCCGATATTAAACCCGAATATAGTCCAACTTACACGAAATTATGGCCTAATACCTACAACATCCACCAAACGCGCAGCGCGATCGATCGATCGCGCAAATCCACCAAAACGCGCACATCATAAACAAGACTGCTTTTTTTGCTCACCTTTTAACTCTGATCACATAAATTTTAGGAAAATCCATGTTTGAGCAAGAATCATGCATTTAAAAGTCAAATCCGTGACTTGTTCATGCATGAAAACTCATTACCATCGCCTTGGATGTTTATTTTTGCCGAGGTTTGATTGTTTGTTTGTTTGCCAAATAACTCAATAAGTTAGGGTAGCACCCCAATGGGGACAAAAGTTTCGCAAGATTTTATTTTCATGTTACGATACATGATACGCACAGGCAGCTGATACCTTATGCACCATATTTGTTACCTGTGCATGCTAGTTTAAGAACTTCTGCTGAAATCTGATAACTCTGCTGTTGTTCCCTATGCATGTACTAGAGTTACTTCATCTCAGATTTTTTTTTTAATTTCTTTTTTTTGGCCTCGCCCCCTCTCAGACCCACTGGTATATAAGTAGGCACCCGACCCCCTGAGCCTCATTCCGGACGACGAGTGAACATCTCGCTAATATGAAGCCCAGAACATACGGGCTTTGGGATCGATTTAACCTCCAGAGGTACTCTGCTGTTTGCTAACCACTGCAAAATTTCAATGGAACATTCAACCTATTTGCAGTGGCTCGCTTCTGGCAGAGTACCTCTGTCGGATAGCACCGACATGCCAACAGCGTAGCTTGCAGAGCAGGGAGGGGTGTTGCGGCGCCCTGATGTGGAGGGTACCTCTCGATCTTACCCTGATCTGTTTGGCTCTTCTGCACTCGCCTGTGGTGGCCCAAAATTCATGCCAAAGTAGTTAAGGGATTGGATTCTTCTTTGTTCCGTCCTAGTTAGCTGGAACATCCTCTTTCCAGTAGTAACAGCACAGTCTATCCTGAACTCTTAACTGATGTACCACAGGCACGTGTCTCCAAACTGCTTATTAGGGACTTAAGCTTCATTTCCACAAGGGACAGGACTTGGACCGATGGTGTGAGCAACTCTCTGGACCGAGCTACCCATCGATGTTCTTTGAGAGCTGCAGCAAAGTGCCTGGAATCCTTGTTCTCAGGTGTTGTAGAACTTGAGGCCCTCATTCGGTCACTCCCAAAGGACCACGATTATTTCTTTGAGGATCAGGGTCTTTCGATTTGTTGAGCCTGTTCTCTCAAACTCCTACATTTCTGAGCTACCCCTGCATCTGGAGCAGCTTCCCTGGAACAGGCACTGTTGCCTCATTGTGTGGTCTCGCCTCTTCGCCTGGCCGGGTACACCCGCCAAGGCAGTCCGCAACCTTTGCCCTGGTTGATTCATAGTAATCTGCCACGGGTACTGCCCTTAAGAAGGCTCTTTAGTTTTCCTCCCTTCTTAACGACTATTTTACCTCTGTAATTACTGTTGAAAATGTTACAAATATTCCAGAACCAGCACCGATTCAAGTTGCTCCAATTAATGCCTGTGTTTTCACGGAAATCGAGATCCTTCAAGAACTCACCCGCCTAAATGTGTACAAATCCACCGGCCCAGATAATCTTACTCCCTGTGTACTACGGGAAATGGCTCCCGTTATCTTGAAGCCCCTGCTCAAAATATTTAATTGCTCTCTAAGAACAGGAGAAGTTCCGCAGGATTGGAAACTAGCTAATGTAGTACCGATACATAAGAAGGGGGATAAGAAAAGCCCAAGCAACTATCGACCAATCAGTCTTACTTCGGTCGTCAGCAAAATCATAGAACGCCTTTTGAAAAAGCGCATCACTGATCACCTGAAGATGCAGCAGCTCATATCCGGCACTCAACATGGCTTCCGAAATGGTAGAAGCTGCTCAACAAACCTACTGGACTTTTTCTCAAAAGTTACAGATATTAAAGATGAAGAAAAGGGTGTGGACCTTGTGTATCTAGACTTCCTAAAGTCTTTTGATAGATAAAGTCCCCCAGCACTGGCTAATGAAAAAATTGGAAGCCCATGGCATCCAGGGTGACTATTTACGATGGATCAAGGCATGGCTTACGGGTCGGCAGCAGCGAGTTAAGCTTCAAGGAGAGTCAAGCGACTGGACGCAGGTTTCATCAGGGGTTC
>LQNS02278101.1:10134956-10148454 GCA_001587735.2 Parhyale hawaiensis | reverse complement strand
AAACACCCTCCAAGCACGCCTCATAAGACCAATTTTCTGCGATGCACGTGAGGCAATCGAGCGAATGTGGGGCTCAAACGTCAACTTTGGATCAAAATTAACACCCAAGATTACCAAGTCATCTACCACAATAAGTGATACACCATCCAGGAAGATAGGAAGAAAATCATTGTTTCAGAGCCAACTTGAATATTTTGTTACCGTTGCCTTACTCGGCGGAGGTATGCGCTCTCAGAGTTCTCTAGTTTTCTATAATATCAGTAAAATGCTTTACCAAGCCACCATATAACTACTGTACCTACATGTACAGGTACTCTTCGATGCAACTTGTGGATCAGCTCCTTAAATGAGGACCAATATCAAAGACATGACCTAGCTACATCAAATCTATTGATGCTCGGTTTCAGCAGTGTCTGTTATGCTGCGAATAAAAGCCTCACTGATTTCAGAAACTGCTACCAAGTTCTAAAAAAAAAAACAATTTATGTACGAATTATGCTTGTAGGTCGCTACTGACAATATTTGAATTGCATAAGTAAAGTAAACTTCAAAATTATGACTGTAACTAAACACTGAAAAGGTATAATCTTGCTAAATGAGGTAGAAAGCCTGACTTGCACTGCAATACGTAGGTAGCTTGAACTGACTATGCTGTTCGGCAAGTAAACAATAGGTACCTTTTGTTGCTATAATCAAAAGCCGCTGTACTTATATAGAGTACGTGGAGCTAAAATTTTTAGACGTAAGTCAAAGACTGCACAAAACGAGTTTTACTTGTTGCAAAGATATGTACGGCATACTGATCTGTTGCATCTTAGATGGCCTGGTGAAGGTGTACAAGCAGGAAGGTGTGGCGGGGCTGTGGTCCAGTTGCGCATCTTCTCTCATCCTCGTTATCAACCCTGCCATCCAGTTTATGGCGTACGAAGCCATGAAGAGGTCAGAGAGTGTGGTATTATCTTCTTAAATTGTCCAGATTTATTCTTTGCCCTGTAGCTATGCTTTTACGAAGCTCATATGAATTTGTATGCATATCTGTGTAGAAAGGGGCCGAAATCGACAGTTTTTATGCCAGACGGGTTAGATTTCTCTCGATCGATGTCTCTGCCATCCCTGTTGAGTAATTTATGTAAAATTTTGTAATTTGAGGAGTACCTCCTACTTCTTGATATTCGTCTGAGGAGTAGCTACCTTCTGAAAATTTCGGACGCATGCAGTATCCAAATGTTTTCTAGGATGTTCACGAAGAGTTCATGCTATGAGTTGCATAATATTAGTATGATTGATACGCTGATGCAGATTCAGAGGTGATACGAAAGGCCTATTTGTGATTTCAGTTCTTCATATTTTCCTAATGGGTAACGATTTAAGTATGTTGCTTCATCTCTATTCACCATGTCATGTAGCTACATCATCTCTAGGCATTCCATGTCGAATATAGTATGTGTGTCTAAGTAAAGCATACTCTCACTTATACTGGCTTTTGTAAACTACGTGTCACGCTTTATTGCTAGTTCATTATGTGTCTCTCTAAATATTTTGAGTATAATTTACAGTAGCTATCGAAGTGAGCTTCAATGTAAGTAAGGTTCCCACTAAGGGTAGATATAAAATATTCCTATGAATTTTCATGACGTTTGATGCTGTATATACAAAGTTATATCAATTAATGTGTTAGGTACCCTTCTGTTGCTAATGCGGCACGCTTTATTGCATGTAGTGAAAAAAATAACATCTGTAGGCCAATAAAGCACTATATATATCGTATAAAAACATGCATTTGAGGGAACACAAAGGAGAACAATATGAGCCGTGTACATAATAACAAATCGTACTTGCACTGATGTGACTACATTATTTGTCAACGTAGTTTCCTTGCTTGGATATCAATTAAAATAGTTTTTTTATGGAATTTCTTTATCGACTAATCTACGCAGCTGTTATGAACCCAGAGCTGTTCAATAGGATTGAGGTCCGGGGAAACAGGAGGCCAAGTCTTGAGATGTTCTCTTTGATAGTTGAAGTATTCAGGAATAAAACGGTAGCTTTGACTGAAAGCGATGTAGCTTTATTATGCAGAAATATCAGCTGACGTCTGCGTGCAAACGGCAGGTTTGCTAACCATGGTGATTAGTGTTCATCCGGTAACCGAATGTAAGTTTTGCTCGTGATCGTAACACCTGGCCATGAAAATTGTCCTACTGTTCGTTACCAATGATTTCTGCCCGAAACATCACTCCACCACCACCTTGTTGACACCGAAAGCGACCTGGACGAGGGGGTTCATGCAGTACCCAGCCTTTGGCCCATTCTTCAAAACCATCCAACGTAGCTCGGACATCAGTCGTGTAAAGGACATTGCGAATACTGTCTTCATGTATTTTAAGCACAGACAATGCGTTTCTCTGTGCGGCATATGGTGACGATAGGTTGGGTCAATTCACACAGTTTGCCAGTTCTTTGATAAACCTGCACCAGATGTTTCTGTATGAAGATCCGAGCCCCGCACCTTGACATATTGCAGCACAGGTCGCTTCAGGAGGGCTCTTTAGTCTTTACTTGGTTGCGTAGTTTCCACATGTCCCTCTTGTGTATGTTTCATCTCTTACTTTGGTCTTTCCCATTCTTGGTGATGACTTTTTTGTTACTTACCACTTTATTATTCTTACTTCCCGTCCCATTGCTCTGGCTGTATCCACTGCTGGGACACCATTTGTAATGCCTGGGATACTCTGCGCCTTTTTTTCTCTCTTCAGCAGTCAAACGTTTCTTTGCATAATCTCACACCTCCAATAAAACGTAACATATTAATTGATGTAAGTTTGTATATACTGCGTCAGTCTTCTTGAAGACTCATGGGAATATTACCCTTAGTAAGAACCATCTTTGCATTGAAGCTCATTTTGATACTGCTCTATAGCTACTATAAACATTATTAAAAACGAACTTACAGTAAATTGTTGCTCAAAGTTCAGTATTTTTCAATCCCCATTTTTATTTTTGTCTCCATAAATCTGGGGTGATAAAAGAATGAATCTTATCCATAAACCTCTTGTTGAAACTTTCCTCCATGCTTTGCACTATTTTCTTTTCAGTTGAGAGCTCGTTTGCACCTCATTAACTGAGACCATCATAATGCATTATCTGCATAGACACCCAACACATATTTTTTTTACTGTATACACGTCTTCTGTTCTCAGGCGACTGACGGGTGGTCGAGCAGATGTAGCACCTCCTGCTCTGCTGGTGTTCTTTGCTGGTGCTGCTGCCAAGGCTCTAGCCACCACAGCCACCTACCCACTGCAATTAGCTCAGGCCAGACAGAGGGTAATTGTGTGTTCAAATGCACCCACTCAAAAATTCGAGTTGGAGTGATTATTTTTTAGCAGTCATGGAATCAATGTTATGTAACATACGTGTCGCGCGGTTGTTGTTGTTGGCTGCCATCGTCAGGGTCCACATTGCCAACCCTGGGAGGAGGCTCCGGAGGAGTCCTAGGCTGAGGGGGGAAAAGTCGAAAAGAGGAAGAGAAGCGAGGAAACGCGCAGCCCCAAGCGGGTCCAGCCAGCGACTGCTCACCAAAAGATCACTGGGGTGACTAGAGCACGAGAATAGGTGACAAACAGATAGTTCGTCCAGTCCGCACAGTTGACAGGAGGGATCTGTGATCCGTCCCACTCGGAACTTATTATCCGCTAAGACCGACCAGTGGCCACAGCGTAGTTGGGGGAGGGTAATTGGGAAGGATCTGGGGAGTAGACTCCTCTGCACAGAGAGGCGGGCATTGCTAGCCCAGAACCCTGCTAGGGGGATAAGCAGCTGCTGCCGTTACGACAGTAGAGGTGTGTAATGCACTCAGGGCAGCGCGGTACTGCTCGGAAAGGAGAATCCCATCTGTGAGAAGGGAGCGATGTCTGTTTCAAACTTTGATTGGAGAGTGTGCCGAATACGGCGAGGGCCCGAGGACGCCATGATAGTGCCATGGGCAGGATGATGTACCCTCGATGCGCTGAGGAGATACTACTTCGATAGCAACCCTAGACTGTCTCCAACTGGTAGGGTCGAGATCTCTTTTTGGAGGTGATGAGCTGAAGCCATGCGGTGGGATCCAGTGACTATGCGCAGGGCTGCATTCTTTACTGCCTGCAGCTTACTCACGGCGGTTCTAGAGACATTAGGGAAGTTACGCGGTAGCTTTATCGAAAAAGCACACAGGAGAAAGATATCTGGCAAACTTCATTAGTGAAAGGAATGCTGTGTTGAAGCAGAATATTAGTGCTAACTCTTCGGCAAGTACAGTAGAACTCCTCGTACAGAGACTCCCAAGAGGAGAAGAAATTCCTGAGAGGGAAACTCGCGAAACCGAGAAAATCTCACAACGGAGACTGAGTTCAGCAACATCTGTCCTGAACACACGCCATCTTTGATTTCACAACGAAGCGCATTGCTGTGAATTGTTATCACTTTTATCGGCGTATCAGGCTATAAATACTTTGAAAATAGGCTGTTCCTATCAAATTCAGGCTATAAGAACATGGGATACGAATGTGACTTCAAACCGACGCGAGATATAAGCGAAAATATAAAGAAACGAGATCATAAGTGAACGCGTGGCGTTATTCATTTGACTGAAGGGCATTTCTACGTGTGGACAGCGACAGCAAAAGTTGACTCGCTGCTCGTGTTCATTTTCGGGAGTGAACGCGTTGATTTGAGGGACGTGTGAACTGGCCCTCTGTAACGCACACTTTTGTTGGTGCGCATAGAAACGTCTACAACAAGTTGCGAAGTGACAGCTTGGTCTGCTATCTCTTACCATCAACGCTTAACATCCGTTGATTACAGTTAGTAAATTAAAGGAGCGTTCGCAGGACTTGCTCAAACTCATCATCGACGAAGTGGAGATAATTATCGACATAGAATGGTAAACTGGGAAAGCCTGAAAGCCCAATGAATATAAAAAAGTCGTCAGCTTGGATTGCTCGGCAAGCGAAAAAGAATCTTGCGGGACACGTGAGAAAACTCAGAAAGATCTCAAAGATTCTGGAACTAAATCGCACCCTCCAGCGATGTAGCTGATTTAGGAAAGCTCCGTTATTAAATCCGAAACTTAATTAGAATAAGCCTGAAATGAGTTAAAATAATGCGATCATTGCCAACAGCACGGTGACAGCCGGCGGGGTATCCTCCACATCCTGCAGATGGTGCTGGTGCAGTCAGGACCCAAGGGGCTCTTTCGTGGCCTCAAAGCTAAACTTCTGCAAACCGTAAGTTTTTCATTTATAACCAGGTCTATAGTGAAAATATTGTGGGACCTTTCTTCACGAGCATTTCTTTGATAGGTACGCTCAGAAATTGAAAGAGTGAGACTCTTGATTAGCAAAGCAATTGTCCTATTATGAAAATGGAGGTACGGTTATAGGATTGTTCTGCCAACGATGCTATCCATAGCTCCGTGCTCAGCACGAAACAAGTGTTTGCTAATCAGTGACTCCGCTCCCATAGCGGGCAGTTGTTTTGCTAATGAAGAGTTTCGTAATACGAATAAGATTTTTAGGAATAAATTAGGAGGCTTAAACTTTGCAAAATATAATAACAGTGGAAAATAGGCAGAAAAATAATATTGAAAGTTCATTATAACATTGTATCATTGCAACCTGCTACTTCGCACGCTTAGCTGAGAATACACACACAATTTAAGCTTGTGGCCCCTAGGAAGCTACTTTGGTACAGTCTATATAATCACCCTTTTAGCTCATTGTAGCTGTAGGCCTATCTTACATGCAATGCCTCCTCAGAAGGCATGTGATGAACCTTAGGGTTTGGCTCGCATATCCTCTGTACGGGGATCAGCGCCCGCAGGTGAACTCTCTAGGTTATGTTAGCCGTAGCTAGGCCTTCGTGACATCTTTCCTTCGTGCTCACTTTGCTTCCTTCCATTTCCATTCTCCTTATACCATTGCGTTCTGTTCATTCTCTTCTTTCCCGACTTGTTGCTTTGTGAGCTTTGATAACGCCCTCAGGGGCATATTGTGGCGGGCCTTTCCCTGCTACAATATGTTTGGGCATCACGCACCCAAGGGTCCCTAGTGCCCTCTCCACAGGGGATGTAGCATCTGGCCGCAGTTCCTGCTGAGAAGGTTAGTTTTGTAGAGTTAGGTAGGCTCTCTATATTTCCTCTTCTGTTCCGCGAGGTGAGCCGCCGAATGGTGGTAAGCGACCCATCCCATGGGACTCCTATCTGCTCCCGTGTGGGGGACCACGGAAGGGACCCCCCGTACGAGTGTTGGCTTTCTTGTCCTCTTCTCTTTTCGTTTTTTGTCTCTTTCCCTGCGCCGCATGGCTGAGCGATTACGTTCGGCTCGCGCCTTATTTCCTGCTAGACATGGTGCACCTGGCTGAGATTGTACTGATAAAACTCATCTGAGTTCGACTCAACTGCTAAACTATATTATACAAAATTGGATCGCTGTTATATAGTCTTCGTATCTGATACGGCGGGAAAACCATCATTATAATAATAATAATAATAATAATGAGCTTTGATCCTGTATATCTATCGACGTACAGCATTTGCCCACTAAAGCGAAGTGAAAACGTGATAGCCCGCTAAAGCGAAGTGAAAATATTGTTTATTATTATTTTTATTATACTGAGTAGTTTAAGTCTCCGTCTCCACAGCAACGGCGATCTAACAGAGAAAGAAGCAAGGGACACATAGTGTGACGATAGACACGTGGAACCCATGCACGAGGGTGTTCCCACACAGTATCAACGCGCATGGGAACAGCGAGTCGGGAAAGAAGAGGGAGAACAGATTGAAGAAAGATCAGTAGGAGTAAAAGATGGGAAGGAAGCAAAGTGGGCACGAAATAAAGCTAAGTAAAAATGTTGTGATAGCCCACTACAGCGAAGTGAAAACGTTAAAGCCCGCTAAAGCGGAGTGAAAACATTGTTATAGCCCGCTAAAGCCAAGTAAAAACGTTGTGATAGCCTGCTAAAACCAAGTAAAAACGTTGTGATAGCCCGCTACTGCGAAGTGAAAACGTTAGAGCCCGTTACAGCGACGTGAAAGCATTGTTACAACCAGCTAAAGCAAAGTGAGAAGATTATTACAGCCGTTAAATGCGAAGTGAAAACAATGGTAAAGCTGCCAAAATGAAGTGAAAACAATATTACAGTCCGCTAAAGCGAGTAAAGCTGAAGCCCCAAATGCTGCCCTCTCCCTCTTGTCCTAAAGGCAAGCTCCCCATCCGCCCGATGTAAGTAGCAGGTTTACTGTAAAGAGTTGGCTGGAGGCCGACATTTTTAGGGTCAAGAATCTGAGTCGTGAAGTAGCTGGACTCATGGCTTGAAGTCTGTGTTAATATTTTTAATTTGTTGTAAAACCATTGGGGTTGGTAGGAGCCGGGCGTTTTGAGTTCTAAGGAGTATGAGTCGGAACTGTCTAGATCATAATGTTGAACTTGGCCATCCGACTTCGTAACCCTTGTGACTAACGGTATTGATGATCCTACCACTTATTTTCTGCGCTACTCTTGGGATCGTCGGGATACGCCCTTGGAGTAGCACTCTCGACGACTTCGAACCCCTCCTCCGCCACTGATCAACCCCTAATTCTTTTGCCACCACTTTGTTTCATTATATTTTTTCCTCATCTGACTTAACGAGTCAGACCTCCGCCAGCCTGCTGTAACTGATAGTACTTACACAGTCCCCTCCTTGGCTATGGTTTTCTTTTGGACTTCAGATTTCTTTTGATCTTGACAGAAGGGCATAAGCTCCTAGAGGGCCAGAGCGGAGTCTTAGCTCCGCTCTGGAACTGGGCTTGTTGGTTAGGTTCGTCTGCCCTCATATTGCGGGGAGTCGGTGCCCTCTAGAACATCTCATAGGATGCCTTAGCTAGGCCTTCGGGTCATCAATATTTCATGTGCACTTTGCTTCCTTCTTCACTTCAACTCTTTCCTTCTTTTCTCAACCTACTACGTGTCCCTTCTCGTTTCCTCTCTCTCTCTCTCGATATGGTACGCCACGTTGTGTCTGGGGAAGCCTAATATATAGTATGTACTTATATATTATTTTTCCTACGGGAATGGCAACATAAGTCCTCTATCTTGCCTCCCCATAGAAATAACACTCGTAGGTAGGTAGGTAGGTATCATGTATGATAAAACTATGCCGTGAAAGGCTAACCCTACTTTAATGAAGCTGTGTTACTTTACTACAAGTGTTCCTAGCCCTATTGTGGTCCTACAAGAAAGTAAGTTTTGTAGCGAGGTAGCGCGCCTGGTAAAGATAGGGTTAAACACATTAACCCATTTACTCTTGACGGTACCATATAGTACCAGTTCACTTGAGTTTTCTTCAAAACCTTCCAGTGTTATTTGTACGAGCCTGCGTCCCATGACAAATCTAACTTAAAATACAATTCCATAAAAACAGGGTTCATTAACGTTGTGCGTTGTTGTCAGGTGCTGACGGCTGCCCTCATGTTTCTGTGCTACGAGAAGATCGTCGCGTTCGTCTATGCCGTCATGATGGGCCAAAAGAAAGTGACTGCAGTTAAAGCGTAGCGGGATCGTCTCTGCCATAGGTTCTCTGTTTCTTGATTTGTATGTGGCTAATTTAATTTTTTTCATCTAAATATTGCTTGCTTGAGTGCAAAAAAATGGATTCTAATTAAGACTTAGCGAAGTTGTAGCCGCCATATTTACTCGGTTAATATATATGTATGGAATCAACTTAAACTTTTCGTCTCCTAACTATCGATTGTTCCAGGTGTTTCAGACCTCCCATCGTAAAAGCAAAAATAAATCCAGAGTGTCAGCGATTGGGAGAGTTCGATGCTTCTGCCCAATGCTATTTAGCAAAGCCTGCACCCACGACTGAAGTTTAGGCTCAAGTTCCGACTAATAGGATTAGCGTATCTCGATGGAACTGTCAATCGTAAGAACGTTATAGTTAGCTACTTGTGGTTTTATTTGTAACTAGACTGCCCGTGACCCAGTGGGTCACTAAAAACCTATCCTATCCGAACTTCCATCTCAAAACCTCTCGGAGCTCCTCTCACTTGATTCCCTATGTAGCTATAAGAGCGAAAATTGGGTGCACGATGATAGCTAAGCAAACAAGATTATTAGAGTTTTACAACCTGTACACACGCTAGTCAAAAATACGAGTTTTATCATCTCCACATCCGAATGCGTTACTGAGTCCATTTAAATAGCACACGCTTGCAATGAATTCGCAGTCATAATTCCTTCCAAGTCTGAAGAGATGACTGAAACTTAGCCAACGTCACTTGTTGAGTAATCTGCACTAACGACTAAATTGTAGTGCTTTTTAGTAAACTCAAAGCTGTAGCTATTTGTTGTTGTTCGTTGCCGTCGTTAGGGTCCGCCAATTCCAGCTCAGGGTGGAGGCTCCGGAGGGTGCCTGGGCAGACTCAGGAAAAAGTCGAGAAGAGGAGGAAAAGCAAGGAAACGCGCTTCCCCAAGTGGGTCTAGCCAATGACTACTCACCGAAGGATCAGTGGGTGACTAGGCATGTTGGGGCCTGTCGATGGCAATTAAGTAAATACATTATGCGAGCCTTTATAAATCTGCATATTAACCCTAAATAAAAACATATATGCTTGAGGTTTACGTTTAATTAAAACATATGGAGAATTCAAAAATTTTGATCGCAGTAAAAACACAGTTTCCTTACATTTGGTGGGGCTGAATCCTTTACCCCATAAGGACCAACTAAAGTATTTGTTCCGCGTAGGAATAGCATTGTATGAAACATCTTTCAGGAAGGACAGTGGCCCGTATTGAGTTACGGTAGCAGCCTGCCATCAGAAAAGTGAGACCTGGACCCGGTTTGTTCTAACCCCGTCGTCATGATATTCTCATGGTAGCGTGAGCTCTAAAGGTCACGCTAGAGTTACAGCGTCAGATATTGTCTCTCTTGTGTTGACTAATTGATGCAATTTTGATGTTCTCGATCACTGTGGTGGAGTCTTACTCTCGTGGATTCATGTACATTCCGCAGTCTTTGTTTCACTTAAACTACTCAATATAATAATAATAATAATAACTTTGTTTCAATACAACTATGTTCATCGTATATTTATAGGCCTATATCTCTTGAGGACTAGTGTACGTAGATGCCTGTGGCGCTAGTAACCCAACCCACTACATATAATAATAATATAATAGTGTTCGTAGATATTTTCTTAAGGTATAGTAAGATTTCATGTTCATCCTAGAACTTGGTGCATCCTGTCATGACATTTTGCTAGTAAGCTGTATGTATACTTTGTGTGTTACGTTACAGTTTGTACCGTGTCACCTCGGAGGGGGCATAGGATGTTCCATAGGGTTAGACTGGTTTACCTTCGCCCATACTATGTTATGGAGAGCAGCGTCCCCAGATGGAGCTTGTAGGTTACCTTAGCAATTAGCTAGGCCTTCGGGATATCTGTCTTTCGTGCCCACTAAGCTTCCTTCTGATATACTCCTACTGATCTTACTTTTCTCTGTTCTTCCTCTTCTTTCCCAACTTGCTGTTCCCATGCGGGTTGATCCTGTGTGGGAATACCCTCGTGCATGAATCTCCCGTTGCTATCGACGTAGTGTATGTCCCTTCTTTCTTCCTCTGTGAGATCGCCTGTGTTGTGGAAAGAAAGGCCTAAACTTCTCAATAATGGTAATACATCGACCATGTGAGCAACCTAGCCGTGGCACTGAACAAGTTAGATAAGATGCCTAATAGTCAGCTGCACCTTGTCACTTCCGTGTTACCTCCAACTCTTTAGCCCCCGTCTTTACCGTTGGATGCGGAGGCTGTAGTCCCTTTGCAAACCGGTGCCCAGATGGCCTTTTTCATTATATTATTTCTTAGAATATCATAGCGCTTGCTCTCGTCTCCTCGTCTGTTTACCAGTTGACAATTGCAGTACCTTCAACCAGAACAGTTAAAAGCTTTATTTGTTAGACACCGCTTAGGCTGGCGTGCACGGCCGTGAAGACGTTTTATGTTGAACCTTGGTTGGTTTAATTGGATGTTGTTTAACTTTTTATGTTAAGGGCGTGCTCGAGTGGCCCATTAACATCGAGATAATTATATAATTAATCTGATCACCCTCAACTTGTCTGAAAGTTCCTTCAACCCTGAGCTTTGACTTCGCCGTTGCGATCGAGCTTCAGGCCTGAACCTGAATTGCAAAGCGATTACGTATGAAGCAGTCATCTTGCACGGCAGTATTACATTTTCAATTGTCTCAGTGGTAATCTGCGCTCAACTCTTTGTCTCAATCTGTTGCACATGTGTAATGTTCCCGAGTGCGTATTCCTTTCAGCAAAGTAAGATTGAGTCTCGGGCTAACCCCTGAAATTCAATCCGAAATCGTAATGCTATTGCAAAAGATTTAATAGCTGACATTATAAGGACCAAGCGGGCCCACTTTCAGAGAAGCGCCGAAGTCCAGGTTCTTTTTCTGTCTAATATCAATTACCTAATTACTCTTAAGCTGATGAGCCTATGTCCGAACTCTCAGTTCTTTCCGTTGAATTGGCGCCTTTAGATCGAAGACCATTTTCGTTGGTCCTCTATGAGCTATTGCCGTTATGTTATGGGGAGCAGCGACCCCAGAGGGATTCTGTTGGTTACCGTAGCCATCAGTTATGCCTTCGCGACGTGTGTCTTTCTTGCCCACTCTGCTTCCTTTCGATTTTATACTTCTACTGATGTTACTTGCCTGTGTCCTTCTTTATCGACTTGCTGTTCCCATGCGCGTTGATCTTGTGCTGCAACACACTCGTGCTTGGCTTCCACGTTTCCATCGCCGTTGTTGTGCAAACGCGGGCTTTAACTATTCAACATAGCAAATTTGAAATATGGAATTATTTTGAAGGCAGTGGACCCGTTGAACATGAGTTGGTGTGGTGATTAATTGTTGTGTCTCAGAAATTACTGCGCCCCAGATAATGCCAGAAAAGGGTTGCAATATCTATATATGTTAGTACTTTCTGTTGATTTACATGTATAAGGTACCTTAGTTTTTCTTTTATGTGACAGTTTTTGTTCTGATGTATTTTTATGTGGTTCGGCATTGTTCTTATTGAATAACCTATAACCTACACTACCTTTGTACATTATAAGCTTTTCATCGTTTTAATTACTTTTTACCTACTTAATGCTTAATCAGTCACTATGTCTGAGCTTGTTCAAAGGTTGGAGGTAATATTTTTTTTCATATGAGTCTGTCTCCAGTTTATATAACTTGTAGTTTTGTTGTTTGCATGCGATATCAACAATACGTGTGCAAACATGGTTAATGTTCTGCCCTGAGTGCTCTGAGCTGCAAAGCTTGGCCGAGAACAACGGTGTGTCAAAGACTGTTTAAATACGAATCCTTTCACTGCAAGGAAAAATAATAGCGAGTGGCAAATCTTTTTTCCAAATTTGAAATAAATTTGGCCTCAAATAACAGACGCCGTGGCAACTACATGCAACCACTTGAACAAAAATTTTGTTATGATCATTAAAAGGGAGTGACAAAATATGAGTCTTCATTCTGTCCCCCTTCTTTTTCATCGCGGAACTTCACATTATAGGTTCTCTAAACTTTATGAGGCGGTTAGAAATCCAGGGCTCAGATATAGCAGCGTTGCAATATCGTAAGACTTGTGTCCTGTAACTGACGACATCCCTACACTTCGAGAGCAACATATTCTGTGAATCCCACGCTTGAAATTGTGGCTCTTAACCGTTATGCGACCTCCTCCCGTAACGGGGGGGGGGGGAAAGAAGGGAACGCAAAACGTGCGCACACCCTAGGCTCTGAGCCAACGCAGGCTCTTACACACCAACAGGTGCGTGAGCTTCGTAAATGAACTTACAAATGGTAACTGTGAGCTGCAATACGGGCCCATTCACATGCTCTATCTTCTTTTATAGAGCTGGGCCCAGGCCTCTAGTCTTCTCACTGCTGGGGGCCTGGGCCCAATGACATACGGCTACTGCTACCTCTGCCGATTTAGAAAACTGACTACTGCTGTCTGTCGTTGCCGTTACCTTAGCCTTCTCTCTTCACTTGTTACCGAGTGAGATGTGTTCTTTAATGAGACCGTGCTAACTTCTCTTTGTATTTATTTTATTGTCTAACAGATTGAGCTATTGCTTTGTGAGTTGAGCGGTTATAGCTAATTTTTTTTTTGTCTTGCGCAACTAGTATGGTAATTAAATTCTTCTGATGGACTTCTTTCCCTGCCAAAATATTATTTGAGTCTCTCTCACGAACCCGAGTGTCCCGATTGCTTTCTCCGCAGGTGATGTCGCAGCTTGCCGCAGCTCCTGCTGACGAGGCTAGTGTTGTGAGCTGCTGCTCTTGAAAGCAGTCACTCAGGGTGTGAGCGAACCGACAAGGTGAATGAAAGTTTGCGCCAAATTATTAATTATATTAGTGACAATATACAGTCGTTGGTAAAGGCAAGGTAGAGATAAACAATCG
>LQNS02278101.1:10097606-10124821 GCA_001587735.2 Parhyale hawaiensis | reverse complement strand
ATATTATGTATTTCTCCAAAGGCGTGGAGGTGTTCATAACTCGTAGAATACTTGCATCATAAAATATTGAAAGGCAGTCAGTAAATGCTCTCAAAGTTGCCCATGGCGTTTCAGTGGAATTTCTAAGGCCTTGTGCCCACGTGACAACTTTCGTTGCCGCTAGCAATCTACAGTAGAAGCAACTCAGCTAATGTGTTTACGTAGCCGAGGCACGGCTTCAGCTTGTGCAAAATTTTACGCTATATAATATTGTCAAATATCTCAGTCGCCACAGCAATTTTCACACCACAGCTAGTGGCATTGGTAAACTTTCAACTATCGCTCCGTATAATGAGCAGTTTAAGTCAACAAAGACTGATATTTTGAGACGATGTTCTCATCGACCTCATGCTGAAGTCACGGCCACAACGACGCAGTCGGATTAGTCGAGTTGGCTCTAGGCTGCTGGCGGCAACGAAAGTTGTTACGTGGATACCGGGTTTAAAATAAGAGGCAGGCAAATGAATTGTCTTTGTTTGGGAGAACTCTCAGGTTGCAGATGACCAGGTGTGCAGGATATTAACACCACATGGATTCGTGAAACTAAACAGTTGAATACACTACCAAGTGAGTTTGTCTACACATTTTTTCTGGTCATTCATTTTACATTATACACACAGAAATAGCTCCAGTCGTTGTTACCAAATGCTTGAACAAACCACATTAGTTGGATGACCAAAGATGATAGCTTTTTGTATAAAAGGTGATATGCATTAAATAATTCTCTTAGCCCTGAAAATCAGGTTATCACTCCCAAGTGCCGTTCCTCAAGGGAAATTGCATCTGGTCGTAGAACCTGTTAATAAAGTTAGTTTGTAAACGTTAGTAGGCCCTCTATACTTCCCCTCCTGTCTTCCTGCTGCGTGAGGTGGACAGCCGATGGTGGTGAGCATGTAAGCATCCTATCCACGCGACTCCTACCGTATTCCGAGTGCAGGCCACAGAAGGGTCTTTCGCAGTTGGTACGAGTGTGTCTTTCTCCTCTCCTTTTTCTCTTTTCCTCTTTCGTCTCTTGAGATTCTTTGCTCTTGAATTCCCAGCATTAGTAGCGTACTGGGCCAGCGGAAACATTCCGGATCGAATAAAAGGTAAAGGTAAAGTCAACTTAGACCACACCCTCACCTGGGAAACCCACATGCACTGGTTTGTGCTGCGGGTATAGGCCCACTGGCCCCAGACGAGCAAGTGTAGATAACATTACTTACTGAGCTACAGTATGTGTAAGGACCGAGCCTTCACTCTATAGATCACTCATTGTGTTGTACGGTGGTAAAACGGTAACCATGTTAATAATAAAATAAGATTAATCTTACTATTTAGAGAATTCTATAGGTGTACTTTTTTAGTAAGACAGCAGTGGATTATGGGAAAGGGGGACACGGCATCGTATCGTCTCCAAAGCTGTTGGAGTTTCCTCTCCCCCTCCCCACCACAAAAAGTTTAAATCACCTAGAGCTCTCTCCTGATTAAAATATTGTTTAAGGGCTTCGTTTTAACGTTAAGAAAGTTTAAGCGGGGATACTGAGATGTACTCTTTCCACTACTTTTTCTTGTTGTTGTTCATGTGGGCCACTACCTTCCCACCCCCTGCTTTGAATAGCTCAAATCTTGGCTCCCTCCCTCTAAAACTATTGCATATCAGTTGTGCAAGAAGACCAAAACTTTGCGGCAACAGTCGTTCTCAGCGGTAAATTTACCATGCGCGATCGTGCCAGTCCACTGTTTAAAAAGAAACCAGTGGTCACCAATTGGCTCAAAATTGAAATTAGATGAAGCCCAATACATGGCGCTTTTGGGAACGCTGAAGTTGTGCACTTCACCCTCCATAGTGTGGACGATCTCTACGGCGAAGCCATCTGAACGCGCGCTTCTCCCGCACTTGCAGAGCACTTCGTATCTCTGGAGCTCATTTCGTAAATGATTTTCCTGCTCCGATACAAGAAACGATTGATTAAAGTCAGTTTATAAAAATGATACTGTCGTATTTTGAGAATTCCCAATAACTTTGACAAGCATTTGCTCAACGAATGCGGCAGTCACTCGCTCTTGGCGAAAATTTCAGTTGGTCTGTGTTCTTTCTCATTTTAAAAATTCTACGCAGATATTGTTAACATACCGATAATACTTGCATTAATTTTCATTAGTACCACCCACCGTATTTTTAATTCTAATCATTTTATTTTAATGATAATATTTTCACATGTCTAAAATACAAACAATGTTAAGTCTGCGTCTTCCTCTGAAAAATTATGTTACCTCTTTATGTCTTTTTTTTAGCACTCCAGCATCGAGAGGCCAGGCGATGCACGATGAGGGCTCCTAAATTGACTCTCAGCACGGACTGCTTCTCCTGCTCTTCACACTACTGGATCTTCAAAACTCTAGAATTAAGGCAAAAGATTACCTCGATAGGTGTATCCATTGTACCCTGTATACGAGATAATAAATTATATTTGTTTGTTTGTTTGTTTGTTTTAAAATCGCGCAGATACTATCTATTGGTGTGAATCTACCGTCCAACTGTCAATCTCCTTCCCATCCTTTAACCTCAGGGTGCTGCGTCCTTAGGAAGTTGAACACTGTGTAGATGAACGCTATGTAGATGAGAGAATACAAGTATTTCATATTTACCTCTGCCAAGGAGGTTATGTTTTCGTCGGCTTTGTCTGTCTGTTATTCTTTCTGTCATCAAGATAACTCAAAAAGTTATGGACCGATTTTGACAAAATTTACAGGGATTGTTAAGTATGCTAGGAGAAACAGATGATTAACTTTTGGTGAAGATCTGTCAATCTTTTTGTTTGTTTGTCTGCTTATTTTTTGTTAGCGCCGCAACCTATAAAGTAGTGGACGGATTTTCATTAAATTTACATGAGTTGTTGGGTTTATTTCAGAAAGTAAATGATCAAATTTTGTGATGATATGTTTGTTCGTTCGTTTGTGTGTCGCTGTATTTGATTTTATATCTGTTAGCGCAATAACTGAAAAAATCATAGATGGATCTTTATGAAATTTTCAAAAATTGTTAGTAATGTTAAAAGACATAACTGATTCAATTTTGGTGATGATCAGTAGGTCTGTTTGTGTGTTTCACTAATGTTTGTTAAAATATTTGTTAGCGAAATAACTCAAAAATTATGGATGGATTTTTATGAAATCTTCGGGAATCGTTTGTTATGTTGGAAGGCATAATTGATTAAATTTTGGTGATGATCGGTAGGTCTGTTTGTGTGTTTCACTAATGTTTGTTAAAATGTTTGTTAGCGCAATAACTAAAAAATTATGGATGGATCTTTATGAAATCTTCAGGAATTGTTTGTTATGTTGGACGGCATAATTGATTAAATTTTGGTGATGATCGGTTTGTCTGTTTGACTTATGATTGTTGAAATTCTTGTTAGCAGCATAACTCAAAAAGTTCTGAACGGATCTCGAAGAAAATTAGACAGTGTTAACATTATCAGAGGGCACAAGTGATCAAATTTTGGTGTTGATATAAAGAAAATCATGGTTTCAGAGCCGATTTCAATTTTTCATGACTGCTGCCTTGCTTGGGGGAGGTATGCACTCTCAGAGTGCTCTATATTGATATTGTTTTCAGACTGGGCTGGAGTAGCCGTTGCAATAAGAAAAATTATCATCTTCACTCCTCACAACCGAATCTGTTATGTTGAAGCATTTGGTTTCATTGAGAAAAATTTACTTTGTATGTTTTAGCAGCAGCAGAGAAGATGAGTGACAGACGACCGTAAGGTCGGAAGTGAATAGCATACAGAAAAGAAAATTGTAAAACCACTGACTTTCGGGGAGAATAAACTAGCAATAATTCACAGAGCAGCAAATTTTTACTTCCGTCCTGTTACCACAAATCTAAGAAGTGCTCGTAAGTCACAATTATTGGACACTGATTTCAGATCTGTAATTGGAATTGCGCTAGCAAGTTAGGTTTTTTTTAGATATTCGCCCTTAACATCTTCTTAGGAATAGCACTATCGGATTATTGTAGTGTGAACATTTTCCCATAGGGCGTTCGTTTCATGAGAATAGCACGGATAAAGTGTTAATGTGCTGTTAATAATAAAGTGCAAGAAACAGGACGCGATTGCTTCAAAATAGGAAGTGATAAAAAAACTGTCTGTAGATTTAAATTCACAAAGTAGAACAGGTGAATGTGCATTTGAAAGAATTGCAGTAACAAATTGCTTGTTCCCCAGCGTAATGGATTGCAATCGCCTACCGACACCGTGAAAATTTTGGCCTGAACGGCAAATGCGTTCGGGATCATTTGCACTGTAAAGCTGTGGCTATTACATTCAAGTTGCTGCACAGATTTTTAACGAGAGCATTGTTTGCTGTAACTCGTTCGTGAACTAGAAGATGTATACAGTGGTTCTTTATTAAACCGTAAGGTAAAAAAGAAACATCCCTTGACATGAAAAAAAAATTGTGGGTGGAAAAACATGGACAGCCCTACTTTAGTAGCTTAATTGTTGGAAATTGGTCGAAGACTCTACCTATCCTGCCTAAGAGCCAACGGAGCGGAAGATAAAGCACGATAAACCGGGTCGCGCATACAGCACCGCGATCGGCCCTTCTTCGTACCTCTGTTGCTCCTTGCCGTCCTGCACTCTCTGCCCTTTCTCTATTCTTTACCTTTGCTTCTTGTCCGTATTGCTGTCGCCGTGCTATGCGAGAAATACGAAGTGGTAGTCGAAGTTAACACTTTTAATAATTGCCTGTCATTTGTTCTTTTCAGAGATCATTATTCCGCTGTACCCACGTCTGTCTCCTTATATTAGATATTTATGCACTGTACACCTTTCTCCTATATAGTCCAACTACGTCTTTTCTATCGTGCATATTGTTCTTTATTCACCAAGCTGTTGATCACTGTTGAAACTTGAAGAAGTGCAATTTATTAAGTACCTCCACATTTTTGTCGCTTGAAGATTTATTGAACTTTTAACTAGAAAAGAAAATAAAGGTGTTTTAGTGATTGTGTTATAATAAACTGTTCGGCACTTTGAATTTATTTGCAACCTGCTATAGCTATACGATCAAGCCACAACATAGCTAAAGGAGCCGCCACTGGTCTAAAGAATACGAGCTGTTCGCGTTTAGCAAGTGAGCTCGAACAGACCGATCGAAAAGAATACTGTATAGCCTATACCGAGTAAAAATAATGATCTATCACAGCTATTCCGAATACCTGTCTAAACATTTCAATGAATGTCCACGTTGGCTTTCATAGCCTATATATGCAAGGACTAATAATATTGTTCTGCAACTACTCACTGGTCGATACGTGTGTACAGTAAAGTACAGTACAATTGAGAGTCGTTCAGAGTATATATGCAGAGAAACATTGCGCACTTTGATTCATGTAAAACACATATATTTTGAATAAAGTGGGCCATTTTACTCAACAGCTACATAATAATAATTGATCAAGGCCTGCATAATGGCACTTACACATAAATACAATGCATGAGGAAATTAGAAAACAGTCATTGTACTGAACACGATAATTCGGTAAAAAGAAATTAACAAGCCGAAGGTAGCAGCGTAGTGTATTGTATATCAGGTAAAAATTATATACTAACGCTAGCGTTCCGTTCTAATGCTTATGGCACAATATTCTAACGTAGTGCCAGCTACAAGCTGACACTAGAGCAACAGAGTCAGATTTTGTCGCTCGTATGAATAATGCTCTACAGCGGTTTAAGTGATGTCTTGCTCTATTTCTGCCATGTTTCCGCGAGGGTATGTAAGCAGTAGCTCACAACGTTAATGTTTCTTGGCCAAGTTTCCACGCACACTCTATATTTTTGTGCCTTATAACTGCTTCCAGTTCTGAATGAGGCTAACCAAGAAATTTCCTACCACAGGAGTCATTAGCTGGCAAACTACTCTCTTTATTAAAGCTCATTGTTTATTGAGAACAAAAGAAAACCATGGGTAAAACTTTTAGCGTCGCATTGGAGAGTGGTTACGCCGGCAGAGTTTTCAGTGAAAGAAACAAGGGGTTGCTTTGGCAAATATAAATTTACCAAGGGTTATCAAGATACCGTCAACAGCGAAAGTATTACAACTTGTTAATATACAGATTTTTTGCGGTGCATACTAACTAATAACCAGCCATCCTGGTCACAACCATGTTTGGTGGAGCTGTGAGTGTCTTTTATTTTGGCCTACCTATTGACTGCGATTGTGGTTCTTACAAGACATTCTTTTGTACATAATATTTACGGCCAGAGGTCTTTCGACTGTTTTTGGTCGCAAGTTTAGGCCATAATCAGCAAACGATTAAAAAACAAAGACCTTACACTCGTGAAAACGCTTGATGGGTCTTGCAGCAATACGGCTCAGCTGAAAAAAGCGCGTATTGCAGCTACTGGAAAGTGCCACAAGGCCCCTGACTATAAAGTCTTCACTACAGTAATTGGGTGAAGTCAACTGCTAGTAAAACTTAAAAAAATGACTGCATAGCGGGGAAAAGAAAAGAAAATAAAAATCCCCAGAAGGGCTGTGCCAATGCTACGGTGTGTGTGAGCGGTTGCTGATTTTTGAAAGGTGGGTGATACAGTGATTGACACTGTGGGTGACGCTGGTTGGATGACACCGGTTGGGTTTGTGTCTGGAACCACAATTGGTCTCTGCAGTTTCGTCAGAAGATTGCATCAGCTGATAGCCAGCTGCTGGAGCGGCCCGTTTTGTAAAGACACACTTGAAATCACTGTTAGGACAGCTTCATTTAGCGAAAGCTCACCCATCTGCTAAGAAACTTGCAATACAAATACATACCAACTCTGAGCCAAGAACACGTCGGGTAGAAGGCCTACGGTTGCTTTTTAATTAAGATAGAACTTGTTGCTGAAATACCACACGATAACATTGCATGTTGCCGATAACAATTTTACTTTGCCCAAGGTTTTCTTAATATATCAGAAGTAGGTTACAAATGAGTGTTGATGACAGTAGTACCAGTAATAGTTTCAGATAGATGAGAAAGAGTAATGGTAGTAACAGCATAGGTAAAAGAACTGTGTATAGTAGTTTTGTAGCTAGAACAACAGTAGTAGTACTTTAAGTCTTCGCATTGCCGGAATTTGTAGGTATACACAAATTTGAAGAAAATAGTTTGCACTCGATATGTTATGCATTCGATCCAGTTGCTTTTGGCAATAGAAGGGCGAGCATGGGGGCCATACATCGCCCAATATATGCAGTTGCTAATCGATCACATCCTCTGTTGCCTCACGCGAAAGTCAGTCAAACTGCGATTCAGCAGACGACAGTCGCCCCTCGTTGCGATAGGGCGTGCGTAGTCCTCTACTTTAACAGAGATGACCTCCCTTCTGACTCATATAAGTGCATTGTCAGTGAATAGTGAAAGTTTAGATCTTAGTTAGTATGTGTGTGTTATCGTGATGGAATACTACCTTAGACATAAGCACTAATAAGGTGAGTTCTGTGCTACATGCTGTCAAAATAATCCGATCCTCTGGTCACAGGCTAGTTCTTGTTCAAGTGGCTTTACGCGGTGTTTTAATCTAAAAGAGTTAGCTAGTAGAGGGAAATACTTACGCTGCTTAATCGTACGCACAGATAGTCGGTTTTGCTAGCTTTCGGGAGCAGTGCTATCTTTCTTTGGAAATTGAGTATGTGTGGAAGTACTTATTATTAATTATATGCGTGATAAAGTGCGATATCTTGCATTGTGCTGGCTCATTCTCATGGGCATCGCTGAGTTAGTCAGTGACGTTCGTGGAATATGTACAGTATTTACCGCTGTAGCCTGAGATTGCAGCGATGAAATAACATTTTTTGAACATGTATGATTGTGAATACCGTGGAAATTTCAGCTTATGCGAACCTGTCTTTGCTGAATTACGTATGCTGTTTAGTGAACACCTATGCCCTAACCTCTGATGACACTGTAGTTCATCGTGTGTTGCTCTATAGCTTTACTGGTACCTGTTGTATATTCATCTGCCATTGGTTAAGTTCTTTGGGAAGACTCATTCTCGACCTCCCTCAATTGGATTCGAACCTCTATTATTTTCATTGTCATATTTCGTTGGTAAATGTCAGCTTGAAATAGATGAGAATCTACATAGTGGATACTTCACTTACTGCAGGTCTCTCGGGTACTAGAATTTCATATGGGTATAATTTGTCGGTCGTTTGTTGTTTGGTGAACGAACTGAGAAAGATTCGTGGCGAGAGGACTTGAGGCTTTGTCTTCAGCGGTAGATGCAGGTAAGACAAAATCTGACACCGTGAAGTCGAACCACTCCAGCTAAGAGTTGACTCTGCAACCATTATTATGGAAGGACAACAGCCTTCAAAATGAGAGAACGATAGGAATAGGGCTGAAATTTAGTTATCTATTGTTTGATGATGTATGGCTGCCTTCAGTTTTACAAGAGAAAAAAAAACATGTCTTTGGCGAATTGTCATATTAAGTGTTTCCTATATTGTTTCGTCAGTTGTTTATGTTGCGCTTGTATGTTCTAAATTGAAACTGAATCGGGCCTTGTGTTAGGTATTTGTGAAATTATAACTAGAAAAGGTGAAAAATTAAGTGCAACTTATTAGGTAGCGATGTACTTTTTTTAAGTTATTAGAAGATCTAAAACGTCCAAATTCAGACCTGGGCAGTTTCGGCCCATTCATTGGAATAAAAAAAGGCACAAGGTTGCGGCGTCCTGAATTTCGTAACATTGTGGGTGCGCAGCAAATATCAGCAAGCGCCCTTAAAAACCACAGTTTTGGCGATGAATGTGAACAACGTTGGGGTTATAGGAGGCATGTGTTTGGATAAGGTTAGAGTTAGGCGAAGTACCTACCTATGATAGGGTTAGACGAGGCATATACAATAGGGCTAGGCTATGCGACGTTAGGGTTAGGCTATGTACTTACGTTAGGTAAGAGTAGTGTTAGGCGTTTACGAACTAGGATAGGTTAGGAAAGTGTAGAACAGGTTCTGGTCACGACCATTGCTGTTGTAAATACGGTCATATCTGTCCTTTAGTTCAACAGACTTTCATAAGCAAAATTTAGAATGTTTTCGAGAATAAATTGAGTTATAGCTATACATATATCTCTCCGTAAAAAAAGAAGTTTCTGTTCCTGAGCACTATTGCACTTAAATTTAGTAAACAAGCCGTGGAAGAAAAAAAAATCAATGAGCAAGCGTGGTAGGGTTGCTAGGGCTAAAACCTGCAACGCGAGCCCTAGCGACGAACTCAACACTTCTGTGTACATGTTGTGGACGAGCGAATGAGCTCAGCTTCCGTCGCCCTCCCATGCCAGTCGTTGGTGTAGGAAATCGTGATACCTCGGAGTCCCTCTTCTGGCAATATCGGAATTTTCACAGTGTATAGGGTACCTCCTAGCTGTAA
Organism: Parhyale hawaiensis; assembly: GCA_001587735.2. NCBI lineage: Eukaryota > Metazoa > Arthropoda > Malacostraca > Amphipoda > Hyalidae > Parhyale > Parhyale hawaiensis. The sequence goes on along the minus strand of LQNS02278101.1, from coordinate 10,115,375 downwards.
CGTATATTGTAGTTCGGTAATACGTATTGAGATTTTGACACTATCGAAATTCTCACGATATTGTACTATCGGTAACGTCTACTCTACTTCGATATTACGCATTGACATACTTTGTGAAACATGTGTTTTTTTTCAGATACGCAAGCCTAACAAAAAGACTCTTGCTTGAAATGTGATCAGTATTCGTGTTTGGGTTAGGAAATTTATTGTGGGCTAACTAGAAGGTGGTGGATGTTGTTACATGAGAGAGCTGTAGCAACGTATCTTGGGAACCATCGAGATTCCTGCATGGGTCATGGTGCTATGGGTGTGTCTCAATCACACCCTTAAATCAAAATATATCCACCTCGTAGTTTCAACATGCTCCTATTTCACTCATGGACCTTCCGTTCACCCCTTCCAACCGAATACCTGGAGGATCATATTCAGGTTACGTGGACATACGTATATTATTTCGATCTCAGGGTGTGCATCATATCACAGACTGTATACACAGCCGGAAAACTCTGAAAGCCTTGCTAGTTTTGGGAAAAAATGAAATTACATGCGCGCTATTATATTTAAGAAATGCTTTCAAATGAGGATATGAAATATTTAGGGTTCATCACGTCCAGTAGTAATTTTCACGCCACCGCGAGCTTAGTGAGCTGGTATTCTTCTCACGATGGTTTTTTCTATTGTGGTTCCAATATTTTTTGCAAGATTTTGATCTGGAGGCAAAAATGTTCCAACCATAACCACGAGTATTTGCAAATAAATAAATATTATTCGTGCTTGTTGGTGAAGATCTTTTTGAAAGGCACCCTTGCACTACAAAATCTTCGATTGCCTTGAAGCAATATTAAATTTAATTGAATTTTTAATTTTTTCAATTGAAAATTTGACATTCTAAATTTGACATTCAATTAGAGTGACATTCTATGATAAAACATATGATGCAAAGCATTATGAACGATAGAGTCTCCAAAATTCTTGTTGTACGAATATTTTTAGTCTCCAAATTTTTGCAGCCACTGCATGCACGAAAAGTCATTAAACAAGGGTTCTTATTATTTTTTTCAACTAATGGTACCCATCCTCCTGATGGTGTGAGAACGTGCTCGTTTTCTGGATAGTTCATTTTTTATTTTCTTAGTACATATATTTGAAAGTTATGCTGACAAGTGAAACGTTTCGACTGATATTATGTGCTTTTGTTGGCACCCGGTTTGCTGTCTTTCATTTCCATACCTACTCCTATGCTAGGTAACGATGTTTTATTCTCCTACATCAAGGAAGAAAAAGTTATGCATGTGTACTACAAAACTACTGTATTTTTTTCAGAATTAGACGACTACTGCTAGTGATGATTGTGTCATGTATACAATTATTAAACTTACTCAGACTGGTGACCGTATAGCCTCTATAGCTTATAAATTTACGTGTACGGCGAGACCCAGCTACATATTTCTGGGTTACACTGTAGGTTCCAAAGTTCGGTAATTAAGGCTATATGTATATATTGTACGTAATTAATTATCTGTTCATGATTCTCGACAAGCAAAGAAGTACAAAATTGCATCTTTTCAAGTTAAATTTTATTCGAACTCTGCGTGCAAGAGCTGGACATCAATAAGAGCTGAAGTTTTGACGCTGAAATGCAGATTTATTTCCTGCCAGAGCTCTGATCGAGCAACGGAAAGTACCGTGGCTACGCCTGAGTCACGTGGGTATTTACTGTGGAAAGTTTCTTTCTACCAATACTGTTAGAGTGATTCCGGCCGTAGCAGAGCGCTGACCGCCAGCGTGGAAGGATGCTAATGAATATTATTTACCGTTATTATTTTTTCCAGTAAAGCTGCTAGTATTTAACTATTCACCCACTCCGAGCGTCACCGTGAGAAATTATAGCGATCTAATAACCAGGATTGAGGAGTCGGATAAATCCGTTCAAACTTTATTTTTAATAAAATGGGCCAAATTTCACCGGCTCTGACTTTTATGACAAGCGAATTTCCGACTCGAACTCCGGGTCCCCAAAAAGTGTCCAAGGTCGACGCGGCCACCTTAGACTTAACTGCTGCTCAAATTGTAATATTGCTAAATGAAAGCAGAGGAGTATCGAAAGTGATTTCCTGCGTTTTTCCCTCTAGCTGTATGTGCATGCCCGGCTCATCCGCAGCCTGGCCGCGGCCGCGCTTCCCTGCCCCGTTCTCAGACTTTATCGATTGGTACGGCACACGGTAGCTCCAACGCCCTCACCGTCGTCCCTAACCTGGTGCTGTTATTGGGTCTTTGGGACCCACCAGCTCCTATATGGAGTCTCAATGGGCACAAGCGCTTAATGGTCTCGACGTGGATGTCTTCAGCAGTGCTACTTTTGGTAGAGATTTCTTGATTGCTTTCGAATGTGAGCGTGTAGGTATAAACGCTTGATGCTGCCATCGTTGAACCAATGAGTCTTGTGGGTCCTCCATTTTCTCTCAGTGCTCGTGGGACCGTGCACTTAATGCTACAAATGTGTAACCCATAAATGCCATTCTTGAGTCTCTTTGCCCCACTGTCTTTTATTGAGTCCTAATTGGACAACGCGCTTGATGCTGGAGATGGAAATCATAAACGCTGGCTGCTACTACTGTATTTAGGACTCTTACTTTGAGTCCTAGATATAATGGAACCATGTGGTTGTCTGATTTGTTGAAAATGTGGAACCCATATGCGCTGTTGTTCAGTTGAGTCTTTACTGTCAAACCCTCACTCTTTCACTGATATATACTGGAACTGTGCACTCGATACACTGCGAACGTTGAATATTTTGTCCAGGATTATTTTACTAGCTGTCGGTTTGTACTCAAGTTGTTATTTGGACATCATTATGAAATTATTATGCTGTATAGGCCGACGACACTATCGAAATCTGAGGATGTGAAGCATCCTATACATTAATACGCGTAGGTCTATTTTACTAGACTATTTATCATTAATTTTCTGCTTTTGAAAGCACAAAGTTTTTACAAGTGAAGTTTTAATATAATCAGTTCATCACGAGTGGAAGCTTAAACCAGTTATCTGATTTTTCTCGCATCAATCATACGTCTAGTAGTGGGAACTTTGAATCTTATGTCTTATACATTTAGAAGTGGGAGCTTTGACTAGTATGCCTGTCGTCTTGCTATAAGAGCTGGGACTCGTCTGCCTTCCATTGATTATACGTCCAGCTGTGGGAGCTTGACTCATATGCACGATGTCTCCCTAATAGAGCTGCTGTGGCTGTATGTCGATGACGCCTGCACAGCTGATGCAGAAGACGTGCAGGGCGACCGTATTGGTTGCATCTCACAAAGATAAGCTATCGTCTTACCTTCACCGCTTGTAAGTGCAGTTGAGAACTTGAGATTGTGCGGGAGTGAGGGGCTCTTGCTGTGCTTTGGCATCAGTGGTTGCTCAACTAAAATTCTGCTTCGTAATTCTGCTTATTTAAGTTTATTAGCAAATTTCCCGCCACTGCTTTTATTGTGGTAGTAGCTTTAGTATATGAAGAGGTCCACCGATTTCTTCTTTTTTCAAGAATTGTGTTATAATATCACGAATTATCTTTTAGAGAGGGACAAAACATTCTTGGCATGAGTGGAAATGCTATTTATTTCTCAATAATATTACAAATTGAAATGAATCTGCTGCTAATTATTTATTCACTTCTAAATAACACTGATTACACTAACGAATATTCGTTTTACTTTGTACCTAGACAAAAATTTCCGATTTAGTACAGTGAGAATAGTGTACAAAGTTGTCAGCACCTATAAAGCGAGTTAGATAATCTTTTTCGAGTGTTCTAACAAGAATACCTGTACATGTTGGAGAAATAAATCACTTATCATTATTATTATTATTCATGCAAAATATCGTCACTATAGGTACGGTCGCAAAAAGTAAATGGGATATTTTAAATCTGCGATACAATTGTTAACATAGTGTCGCTCAAATTTATTGAGTTTTACTAAGAGTCTAAAATTTAATCATGTTTTCAACAAAATTTTCACCATGAATAAACGTGTCGAACTTAGCCGCTGATTGGGAATTGCAGTATTATTACATGGCGCCCCAGCCAAGCGTTAACTTTATCTGTCTAAAAGTACAGGAAAAATAATTAATTTCAATTCTTTCATTTTGTTTTGTTCTACTTGAAAATGCAAGTAAAAATACTTTATCAATCCTTATGCGCCAATTTCTTAAATTTCATCGCAACGGTACCTAGCATACCGTACTCAAAGTTTCGAACATGAACCCTTCGATGCTACAAGTGATTGGGGAACAGGGAGCATCTCTCCTTCTGAATGGCTTTGGATTTTCCCGTAAGGATGTTTCGACGCCTCCCTTGGTGCAATTTTTCATTTCAAGGTTTTACTTAACTGCGCTAGAAATTGTTATTTTTGGTGATATTCTTTTTTTTGCCAGTTGAGTGATCGCGTGAAATGGATCTGCGTTTATGGAGCGTTTTAAGCCAAGAAATTTTATTGTGCGTTTTCCGTCACATCTAGGACTGTGAGTCTTTCTTTGATAGTCATTCCCTGATTTCAAACTCGATACGATAAGCGCTTGTTGGAGTAGGTATAATTGTATATTCAGTCACTTTTACGATTTCGGAAGCCTTTCGCCTGGCGAAATGTAACTCTGCAATTCCCATTCTCCGGCCAAGATCGGCAGTATTATTCACTTAATTTTTAGCACCGTATTTCTCTAGGAGAAAATATTAAATTTTCAACCCGGGTAGCAAAAACCATCAAATTAGAACAACAACACCATATTAACAACTATGTATACTGTAGCTATTACACATTAAGACTCTGTCACTTTACCTTTTGCACCCGGCATAGAAGTGGTTTCGAACTCGCAGTGGCCTCAGACGCTCGAATTCGCAATCGATCTCGACGCTTTTGTCGGATCGGTCACCGAGAGTCAAGAAAACTGCATTATTGCCTTCAGGAAGTACAAACGACGATCAATGCCTTAAAGTATATGTATAGCCTCGAATATACTAATCTGTTTCATGGATTCCTTTACAGTTTCTTAACGAAATGACACTTATAGTGTGACTGCATGACATCTCTGTGGAATTCTGTCGCTTAGCCTAATTCACAGTACAACTTCATGCCACAAGTGCGCTTGTGCCGACCTCAGCATAACTCTAGTTCAAACGAGTCATTAATTTCTTTCCTTAATTTAAAGCTTTTTTTTATGGAAATGACTGTTCTACAGAATAATTGCGTTGGCACTGAGAACAAAACAGTTAATTATCTGTGCTCAACACTTATTAAAAACCAGTGCAACTGACTTAACAATGCGTTCATATCGTAAATGAATAGCTACGCATCCTGTGAAGCAATCTTGCATGTTTCTTTCTTTTCTAACTTTCAGCATGCCTTCAGTAATGCAGTACAGCATGTTTATAAAGCTGGAGCTTAGGTCTGCTTATAAATAAAGAAGAGTCTTAATTTTTTATCCACTGAGTGGCGAATTCGATTGTCGTACTGCAGTTTCACTCTAAAATGGGCCAGCTGTCTCGTGTGCAACATGAGCAACTGCATTGACGAGTTTGTTTATGTACTTTACTTTTGCTCACTTTCTCTATCGTGATATGCATGATATCCATAGCCCGCACTCTCATTCTAATATACAACGCCTAACACATACTTCGCGAATCGAGTTACTTTTGGGAAAACCTAGCTTTAGTATTAACAGTAGGACAAAAGCTGCAATTAAAGATATTTTCAGTTAGATGGTGTATTTTTTTGACGTCGAGCTTTCGATTCATCTTGAATCAGCTTCAGGAAAAAGCTTTGTTGCACTAGATTTAAAAACATCACAAATAAGTTAATTGATTTGCATAAATACAACAATTCTGTGAAATTTTTTAGTGTAGCTTTCAGCACTGGTATTTTTATCTCAATCTTAAATATGTATATTTAGTGTAAATATCCATTTTTAGACTATTTTGTTCGACGCCCGAATTACGTCGAAATAAATATGCCTTGAATGAATTGAAAAATACCTCCTTCTAGCTAATTCAGTATTTGTGAAGACTCAGACTCAAGTAAGTCTCCACTCTTATCCTTTTCATAAAGTTTATTTTATTTTGTGCTGATCGATGAACGTCGGTGTCAATTAAGAAATACGGTAGTCTGGTCGACAGCTCATGCGCTGTAGGGCCGAACTACGAGGGGCTAGTCTAATAGGGACTAGTCTTTCGTCAAGGGTGCATTCATCAGACTCTCTCTTATGTGCATAATATGTGAAGCATTTTCCATAGGAAACTCGATGTTCATAAGATTTTCCTCGAGGTTCACACCCATTCGTCAGGCCCAATTTATTTTGTGTACAATGTATGAAATATTCTGCATAGAAGCAGTCCTTTAGATTACTAACTGCAAGTTTCTCACTGACTCCAAAGTTTTAGTGTTCGTGTATCTACAAGTATATAATTTTCTATTCAAGATGCACAAGTCGCGGCGCTACTTTTACTACACTCGTAAGTTTTACATGTCGTGGAACCTGGGATACATACCAGTATTTATGCTCAACAAATTTAAAAAGAATCCCATGTCCGTTTCAAAATATATGCTGAATAAATTCAATGACTTACATACATATATTTTAGAATTATGGTTACAAATTATTATTGTTTAATAATTACGGTATGTGTCGTCTTCTTGTGGATTTTTTTTACGAGGNTGTCTGCGTCATTTTTCTCGATGCCATAACTCAAAAAGTTATGAATGGATTTTGATGAAATTAACATGAATTGTTAGGTATATAACAAAGAGTAGATTACCAAATTTTGATAATATCCGTTTGTTCGTTCGTTCGTTTGTCACTGTTTTTAATTTTATGCTTGTTAGCACAATAACTAAAAAAATAATGAATGGATCTTTATGAAATTTATAGGAGTTGTTAGTAGTAACTAAAGGTAAAAGACATAAATGATCAAATTTTGGTGCAGATCGGTTAGTTCGTTTGCATGTTTGACTCATTTTTCTCGACGCTATAACTCAAAAAGTTATTTATGGATTTTTATGAAATTGACATGAGTTGTTAGGTATATAACAAAGAGTAAATGACCAAATTCTGGTAATAATTCGCTTGTTGGTTCGTTCGTTTGTTACTGTTTTTAATTTTATGCTTGTTAGCACAATAACTCAAAATGTGATGCATAGATCTTTATGAAATTTATAGGAGTTGTTAGTATTGTTAAATGACATGAATGATCAAATTTTGGTGCAGATCGGTTTGTTCGTTTGTATGTTTGACTCATGTTTGTCATAACATTTGTTAACAGTATAACTCAAAAAGTTATGAACGGATCTTCCAAAAAATTGAACAAGCTGTTAATAATATAAAAAGGCACAAATGATTAGATTTTGGAGTTTATACAAAGAAAATTATGGTTTCAGAGCCATTTTCAATTTTTTGTTACCGTTGCTTCACTTGGCGGAGGTATGCGCTCTCAGAGTGCTCTAGTTTTATTTTGTGCCGATTGATGAACGTCGGTGTCAATTAAGAAATACGGTAGTCTGGTCGACAGCTCATGCGCTGTAGGGCCGAACTACTAGGGGCTAGTCTTTCGTCAAGGGTGCATTCATCAGACTCTCTCTTATATGCATAATTTGTGCAGCATTTTTCATAAGATTTTCCTCGAGGTTCACACCCATTCGTCAGGCCCAATGTATTTTGGGCACAATGTATGAAATATTCTGCATAGAAGCAGTCCTTTAGATTACTAACTGCAAAAGTTTCCCACTGACTCCAAAATTTTTCTGTTTGTGTATCTACAAGTATATAATTTTCTATTCAAGATGCACAAGTCGCGGCGCTACTTTTACTACACCCGTAAGTTTTACATGTCGTGGAACCTGGGATACATACCAGTATTTATGCTCAACAAATTTAAAACGAATCCCATGTCCGTTTCAAAATATATGCTGAATAAATTCAATGACTTACATACATATATTTTAGAATTATGGTTACAAATTATTATAGTTTAATAATTACGGTACGTCCTGTATACGGTACGTGTTGTCTTCTTGTGGATTTTTTTTACGAGGGGGGGGGGGGGGTTCCTACGCCCTAGTTTTCATTCCTGTNAATTATGGTTACAAATTATTATAGTTTAATAATTACGGTACGTCCTGTATACGGTACGTGTTGTCTTCTTGTGGATTTTTTTTACGAGGGGGGGGGGGGTGTTCCTACGCCCTAGTTTTCATTCCTGTCTCGCTGTGTATGGATATTTTTTGATGCTTGTAGAGGTCTGTAGTAGATTTACACTTTCAATTGTTTGTAACTGCTAGATTCTGTTTCCTTTGCAAAATGCTTTAGTTAACCTCATGGCTCACACGAACGTGTGCCAAATCTAGTATAGTGTTCGTTACCAGCATATTGAATTACAACCTAGGCAATTCTATGCAGAGCGAGATGGTTAAAAGGGGAGCCAAACTGCAGTTGATGTTATGAGTTTTGTTTTCACACAGTTACCTACAACCGGGGGGCGCGTATTCTGTGGATGTTATATGTATGCCACACACTCTAGCTTTATCGTATGACCATCTTTTTCGGTTTGACATATTTTGCGTCGCTTTAAGGGAAGCGAATCCTTCGATAATCGGTATTGCAGCGTCAGCGCTGTTCATGCAAGGACACTGACCTAGCCAGAATTGAAGGCAGTTGGGGGGTTTTTGTAGTCCCATAATCCTTCTGTATGTGACGCCATAGCTCTGGCTATCTGTGGTCGACTGCAGCCGTCCCTTCCTTTGGAGCCTAGTGAACATTCATCTGTAGTGATAACCAGTTTCCCAGTTGAAACGGCCAAGTTGATTTACTTTTATAATTTATTTTGGATCATGTTTCTGCCAATCCTATAGCAAACCGATTGTACTTTAGAAAACTCAGTCCTTTAAAACAACGTTGAGCTTTCAGCCGTTCCTTAACTAAGCCGCATTAGATTATCCTTTTTTTACCACCTTTGCCTTTGACAGCCATATATAAACTGTTTGTTACTCTAGAGTCTGATGGACAGTCTCGTTGGGTTTTATATAGCTACCAGTAAGTAGCTACATTAAAAAATGAACTCACCTACAACATTTTGCAAAATCGTCAAAACCGGCACGGGGAATATGATAATAATAATCATGAAGCTATCTTTCTGAAAAGTTAATAGCGTTCGATTGTGTGTGCAGGCGGAGGCGGCATGGAAGACTACAAGTTCCTATTTAAAGTCGTCCTGATTGGCAACGCTGGTGTCGGCAAGACTTGCCTAGTTAGACGCTTCACACAGGTGCGTCTTGTGTATTGTTTGTTGTAGCTGAAGTGACATGCTAGAAATTCTGAACCTAGAATAAAAATCGGCATTTAAAAGCTGGGCGCAGCCATTTTATTATTGAGCTCTCTCCGCTCTACAGTTCATTTTATACGCTTTATTATTGAGATAGAAAAAACGCTTAGGGCACAAATGCGTCTGTATGAAGTATCTACATAACAAATAAGTTTACTTCAGTTAAATGACATATACTGTAGGAAGCTGCCTTTCGGTGCATGAATTTTTTCGCACTTGTATTTGCTCAATCTTTGTTTCCAGGGCCTGTTTCCTCCTGGCCAGGGGGCCACCATAGGCGTAGACTTCATGATCAAAACAGTAGAAATTGACGGCGAGAAAATTAAGGTAAGTCTTTTTCATTTCTAGAGGAGCTGTGTAAGCCTTTACCGCTCACCGGTGAACTGTGCCCGCCCAACTTTATGCGAGAATGGGCAGCAATCATGTCTTTCATGCTACCGTATCTACGCTACCGACTTCAATATGCATTCGGAACGACGGGGGAGCTGCTCCATCCTCGCATCAAGTTGTGCGCGTAATGCATAAGGTAGCCTCGGCAGTGCACACATCCTATGGCTGCAGACGTGGGTAATTTCCTTCATTTTATTGTTTAGTTTGGCGGCTGCTGTTGGTTTAGTGGTTAAAATTGCGCAAAAGTGGTAATGAAGGTATCAGCCCTGTCTCATCTGTGGTCAAGATATTATGAAGCTCAAGAATTCAATCTCACCACGAAACAGTTTCCGATATTGTGCCAAGCTTCGACTTCTGTAGTCCGTCTTCTGCACTGCTGAGTTTGAAGCTTTGTCTAACTGCGATCAAAGTCCCGTCTTTTTAATTGAAGGGCACACGAAATATATTAATTATTACTCATTTATTTTATCACAGAACTTCTGTGTATTCGGCTTACTGGGCTCCAAGCTCTAGGCGTATCTCCGATGTTAGGAATCCGTGCATCGCACAGGTTCTACCGTACTATTAGTTGTACTGTTGTAGCTTCCTTGTGTAGATAGCTACGTCTGCAATGAAGCGATAGTCAGCATCTTAGTCATACGGGAGTGAGTCGAAAAATTCTACTTTTTTTTGTCAGCATCTTTATACTTCTGTTTAAATCCTCGACGTTTCCTTTTGCTTTGAATTAGTACGGTGTATAGGAACGAACCCTTTCTCGAGTTGTAAGCTTTGTTTGAATCGTATTCCTTAAACCGTTCGAAGTGGGAAGCCTTTTGGGAAGCGCTCCATGACGAGCTTGTTTATAATGGCAGTATGTAACTTGTTACTCAGTAATGGCGCTAAGAACCTAATAGGCTACCTCTACTCAGTGGCGAACTCCCATCATGCAGAGTTATTGGAGTCTACTCTGTCGCGAGATAAAATCCGTATTGACTCACAGTGCATAGAGATAATCAATGCTTTCGAATGCCCTTTTCACTTCATAACACAGTCAAGGAATTTTAACTTCTACATCATCGCAACACATTTATGGGTGAACCGTGGAAACGGAGTTATAACTTTGTCCGTACAAACCTCTTTTGATCTTAAAACCCAAAAGCAAATCTATCTACCTCACCTCGTAAATTTCAGTATGCAAGTTTCAATTATTTTACTTGCAATTTATATTCTTTCTACGTACAGCTACAGATATGGGACACTGCTGGTCAGGAACGCTTCAGATCGATCACGCAGTCCTACTATCGCTCGGCCCACGCACTCATTCTTGTCTACGACATCTCCTCCCAACCCACCTTTGACTGCCTACCTGGGTGGCTGAGGGAGATAGAACAGTACGCCAGTTGTAAGGTTCTCAGAGTATTAGTAGGTGAGTGGCGACACATCGCAAGATGCTCAGTGGGTGAGTGGTGGCACGCATCAGTTATTTGGTGCTGGTAGTATTTGGCAGGTGAGTGGTGGCACACACTTGTTATAACTTGTAAGGTGTTTCAGTATTGGTAGGTGAGTTGCTTCGGATATTGATAGCTGGCCCTGAATGAAAACATTTGACAAGATATCTTCTCGACTCCGTCTATGATGTTCTTTATTGCCATCGTCAGGGCTTCCCATAAGCCGACCTGGGGAGGAGGCTCCGGAGGGGGCCTTGCAGCGAGAGGAAAAAGTCGAAGCGAGGAAGAGTGGCATGAAAACGCGAGCCCCAAGTGGGTTCAGCCAAGACTGATTACCGTAAGATCAATAGGATAGTTAGGACATGAGAAAAGGTGACTGATAGTCCGCAAAGGAAACAGGAAGGATTATTAATATCCCACTCGGACTTTATAGTCCGCTAAGACCAAATAGTGTCCCGAACAGCTGAGAGAGGGTAGAGCGTAATAGTCTGGAAAGAAGAGACTCCTCCGCATTCAGAGGGCATCGTTTGCCCAGAACCCCAGCTACAGGTGCTGCAACTGCTGAGGTATGAAGTGACGTCAGGGCAGTACGGTATTGCTCGGGAGGCAGAATCCTCTCCTGTTATGAAGGGGCAATATCCTCTTCAAACATTGATTGGGCACTGGACAGTATGCTGTACCGTTATACGGCGAGGCCGGAATCTTCTCTGATTGTAGCGTGAGCAGGATGGTGTACTCGTGAAGTAATAACAACCCCAGCCTGTTGCTAACTGTAAGAGTCGAGATTTCGTGATGGAGGTGATGTACAGATTCCCGGCGGTGGGAGCCGGTGACTATGCGCATAGCTGCATTCTGCACCGCTTCCAGCTTGCTAACAGCGGTTCTGGGATATTGGAAAACCAGACTGGGGCTGCATAGCGCATAACGCTTCTAAAGATGGCCCGATAGGTCAACAGTAGGGTCTCCTTTTGTTGCCCCCATCTTGCGACCGCAAGCGCAAGGAGGATCCGCAACCGGGAACAGCATACGACGGGAACATAATTAGCGTGATCAGCAAGCTTCAGGTGTGTATCGAACACCACGCTCAAAATATTTGGATTGTTCTCCAGTGTGAAGTCCGTAGGGCTCATCTTGATTTCAGGGTGCAGCTTGGACTGTTGAAAGTTTGAAGTGGACAGAGTGGAGTGTGTTTTTGAGTGAGAGACGATCAGAGCTCTCTCCCGAGCCCAGGCTTCAATTGTCGCTGCATGCTCCGACAAGTTCCTCGTTGCCTCGAGCACGTGAGTATCGGAGACTAGGACTGTAAAATCGTCTGCAAGTGAGGAGGTGAATTCGTCAATCTGTGGAAAATCGTTGTCGTAGAAATTAAAAATGAAACTGTAAGACGACCGATCCCTGGGATACCCCAGCATGTACGGGGTGGGAAGGCGACCTTTATCCTGCCATATGGGAAGCGCGACGTCCTCTCAGATAGGCGAAGATCCATCTGATGAGGTTGTTAGATAAGCCTAAGAGCGAAATCTTGGAGAGCAGGTGGTGGTGGGTGACTTTGTCAAAGGCCCTAGAGAAATCCACTGTTAAAGCAATCGACCATGTCGGAAGCGGAATTTGGTTGAAGCCATATACAGTGTGCACAACTGAGTTTATCGCTACTACTGTATTAGGTGCTAATTTTACTCTGTAGATTATGCTCTCTACTTACACTAGCTTCGAAAAAAAAATGAAAACTTTCACCAGCTGCAAAAAGTAGAGCTCATTAACTTGGCTGTTTTGTGCAGGTAACAAGACGGACAGGGAAGACAGAGAGCTTCCCACGCACGTCGGCGAGGAGTTCGCTCACACCCACAACATGTACTTTATAGAGACTTCTGCTAAGGAGGCCGACAACGTTGAAAAACTTTTTATAGAAATTGCTAAGGAATTAACGCAGGTATGTTACCAACTAGTATATTTACTTAAAGAAGGGAAAGGCGTTAAAAATCGACACAGATGTGCCAATATTGTGAAAGAGTAAGATGTTGAGAAATGGCTGGTGAGATTTGACGAAGGCATATTAATATTGTGTAAGAATAAATATCGAGTAATTTTTAGGGACTTAATGAAAGTATGTGAATATTGAGCACACCTCGATATTGAGTAAATACTACGGAAGTGGCACAGATAGGTACGTAGGTACATATGTAAATATTGCCTACGCCTAAAGAGTCAGGAACTGCGATAAAAGCAGGTATTGCGGAAGTGCAAAGTTCATGGTTAGTACATGTTCACAGAGAAGCATATGTTCTTTAGATAGGCTACTACGAGCAGCTATGCGTGCAAGTCACGGAGGCTTTCGGTGCCATTGATTAACACGACAAAGTCCAGCTTATTAGGGTTGACGTGTTCGGAACATCAAACGGGAACAGTATTGGTTTCGCCACTTCGAAGGGCGTTGCTGGATTTAGCGTCAACCTGAGTACGCTCGAGATGACCGAAAACTGACTTTTGACGAACAGGATTGAGTTCTCGATCGTCTCATTGCTATTCGAGGTAAACATCTGATATTCTATTCAATGTGGTAAAATTATCGTTCCTGTCCGAAGTTCCAGTTAAGTCAAACCTAGTGAGCTTACTTTAACTTAATTTCATCGCGCCAGTTATTTTCACCGTTATTACATTCAAGTCACTCAGTGAATGCCCGCAAATTAGATACTTTGTTTATAGGTGGAACTTTAAAAGTGAATACCACTGTGTAGCCTACAAGTGAAACAAGGAAGCTATGAAGTGAATGTGCTCGTTTGTATGCGAACCACAAAGTGTACGTGTGCTAGTTGGGAAGTGAGTGCGAATATACGAATCAGAAAGTGTATGTGTGTTCAAGACTTCAAGTCACAAAATTTGCGCCTTAAACTTTACTGTGAGCATGTAAGCAGTTAGTGGGGCTTGACTACAGAGGCGCGTTGCAATCACCATCCTAGGACGCTGTGTCCTACATAAGAGACGATTGGCAATACAACGCAGTTGCTGGCAGTCAGGCTACCGCAACCTGGAAAGGTCTCTGTTTAAAGTAGTTTCTGAAAGGTACTCGTTAGTGCTTTTAGGTTGTGACTTCAACATCATTTTTGGTAGCGGGGTGACATCGGCGCAGCACGTGGTACCCTGGAGTTGTGACTGCAGCACACGAGAGCAGGGTGTGAGAACATAAATTATTTGGTGTTATTATCGTAAACTGATAATCTGCTACGAGGAATGGCACTCGGGTTGCGGTGACGCATGCAGGAAGTCCGATGAAACCCACAGCGGAGCGCACACTAACACAAAACTGACTGGAATTTGACAAACAAAATTTAGCTTATGGCTGAAATTTCGTTTGGGGTTGTTTAAGGTACACTGCTGGACAGATAGCGTTCTTGAGTCACCCTCGAAAAGGGTTACCGTCTCATTTCAGGTTACGATAAGCCGTTTTAAGGTTGCAGTAGCCAAACAGGGTTGTGCTTGCAACGCGACTCCGGAGTATTGATTTAATGCGCGCACAGCGACAAAGGGCTGATAAAAGGGCTGAATGGGTTCGTATCCGATTACAGGTTCCAGCCAATTTCCGGTTCCGATTCCTGGTCACCAAAACTGTCCCGACTCTACTGCCTTGAGCCCAGATTTATCTAGATAGATGCAAGCTTGTAAGCCCGACCCGTACTGCATCTGACCATTAAGTTCATCTACGAAATTCAAACACTACCTGGTGAATGAGACCCCAACGATCATGCAATAAGCTCTCCCAATGACCGTTCGCATACAGTTAAATTTACGAGCGTGGGGTTCATAGGGTTTCTTTCGGGATGTAAAGGTGTAGTAAGCTACAAGACAGTAATTCCTGCCGTGTTGTAACGTTAGTAAGACACTGGTAGATAATAATGAACTGCGTGCGCTAAGCTGTGCGCAAACTATGGGCGTCTTTGAATCACTCCCTTTGATCGCATTAACCTAATTTGATAGGCTTTGATTTGTTTGAAGCTTCTCTATATAGCGTTGGATTCGTCGCTTTGGGTCGAGTACTAGGTATTTAGTAATTACAAAGCGAGTAAGTCTGAGACTGCCGAAAACTCGGTTTTGCGGAACACGAT
Source organism: Parhyale hawaiensis (assembly GCA_001587735.2). Taxonomy (NCBI): domain Eukaryota; kingdom Metazoa; phylum Arthropoda; class Malacostraca; order Amphipoda; family Hyalidae; genus Parhyale; species Parhyale hawaiensis. The sequence continues at coordinate 10,100,088 of LQNS02278101.1, read as the reverse complement.
AGGTGACAGAAATTCAATGAAAGCTGTGCAAAGAGGTGAATGCTGCTCTCAGGATTGATTTTTCAGACAAGTCAAATTAATCGGATTACATTTTTCCGATCGATCGAAGTGGGGAACTCGAGCAACCCTCTGTATACGAGTAGCAGGCCTCTACTGCAGTAAGACAAGAGGGTGTCTTACCTTCTCTTGCTTCCGCACGAAAGTTCTTACCAACTCATTGTTGTTATCACTCGACGGTTCTTACCTCTTGGTAGTTCTTACCACCCAACGGTTCTAATCACCCGATGATTCCTACCACCCTGTAATTATTATCCTAGTATGTGTCGCCCTACTGCCCCTCGAGACCTTTGGCGGATCGTGACTGTTATATATATGCAGTGAGGGGGGAGTGCTACACAGCTTCTGTCCATCGTATTCGCAATTCAAACTTTCCATAAAAGCAGTCCTCCTGTTGATGTAGCAGTTGCAAGTATCTCAGTATGGAAGAGTGCAGCACTCTTACAGTACATGATTCGTCGCCATTGATCGACATACCTTTGGGTGTTGCCGTTCCCTCTATGAGAAATTTTTCTTCGATGTTATTTATAAGAATGAATACCTCATAGTTATAGTGTTGCGACCTTATTTGTTCAGCGCTCCATTCATATGAAAAATAGATGTAATGCGACACACTGTGGGGTCGTAGCTGAAGAAAATTGGTGAAAGAACGGAGACTACAGTATCTAATAAATGAAAAAGGACAGTGATTGGGGCTGATAGACGTCGAGATGAGCTAAACTCATGCGGTTTAAGTTGTCCGGAATTACTGTCATTAGTGTTGGCTTTGCGAAATACTATGGGTTCAATTAATCTCTAAACGGCCTCATATTTAGTCCTGTTGGAAGTCCTCTCAGGAATAATCAGTATGAGATTTACACTTGAAAGTAAATCCGAAGTAGCGAAACTAACGCTCACGACTGAAGTTCTGGGCAAGTTAATCCTGCTAAAGAAGTTGACGCATCTTGGGGGAACTGGCCAAGTAGATGACACCTCAAGTACCGGCCTGCTGAAAGGTACATGGCTGGTGTATCCCATCAGCTGTTCCTTCTGCTGTACTTGTTCCCGTAACCAGCAGCTGGCAGCACTGATTAGTTTGTAAATTATGTATTTCTATGTTTTCCTAATAACTTCTCTTCTTTTTTTTCAGCTTGTTCGCAATGGTCACTTCGATAAGGTGAGTAGTGCATTATATCTGTTGTTATTTTAAGATATTTTGTCTATGATGGCCATCACTAATATCGTCCGGTTGCAGAAGATTAAAATTCTACCTTTCATGTCAACCGCTCCCAATATACATAAGGCCCTAAAAATATTTTCATTTCCATGCAGTTTTAGCTTCTTGAAAATTCTGACAGTGTGTTTAAATGAAAATACTAAAACTTTCATGTAGAGCTGGCCACGGCCGTTTTCTATTTTCTTTCTTGCGATCCCGGCCCTGCAACTCTTTTTTTTTTACGATTTGTGGTCAGAGATAATTCTGCCGTCTTTAGGCAAAGCCGCGACATCCGCCAAGTTCCACCTAAAAAGACCTTAAAATTACTGAAAACAGACAACTTGTTGTCTTGCTGAAAAACAAACTGATATCGTTATTCAACTGTTGCAGCAACTGGAAGGGCTGTAAGCCATAACGCCTACAATAATTGAGTTAGGATCACTAGTCGTAAAACCCTAAAAAGAGGGAAATGCCAGTAATAAAAAATAACTGCTATCGGGCAGCGTGATTTTAATGCCCAGGTTATTGTACTACTTGGCAACGGAATCGTAGTTCTTGTCTGAAAATTTTATTTTATGTAACTTTTATTTCTGTGCATGTTGTCTGAGGGAAAATGTCGTACTGTTACTGCTGTATGCGTAGTAATGCGTTTTCATGCTGAAATTGCTCTTAGTGATTGCATCTCCTCAGCGAAATACGTGAAATGCGTACATAGTCTAGGTACCGTCTTCACTTCGAAGCACTATAATTCGCTTCCAAAACAAGTGCTGAACTCGTTTAAATCGGTGGTAATCATGCGCATTCAATGTCCAAACGCTGTTACGATCTCGTTGCTGCTGATTTTGTGGAAGAGGTCTCAGTTTACACTTGGTATACTTTTCGTGCGTCGCACTTGCAGTTCTGATCTCCTAGCTTTGCTTCTCTACGACCGCCAGAAGTGGTTAAGAACAGTGTTATTCATTACCCGTTCTTTATCGTATGCAGCCTATATCAGCAATATCTACACCTTTTTGCAATTGCTTTTGACCAATTTAACAACTGATTTTGACAATATGCAATACAGTTTAACCAATGTTCATTATGCCTTGACACTATTCAAAACGGTTTGACAAAATATACTCTTTGAATGACAAACTAGCAAAACATATTGACAATTGAAGAAACTTTGACAAAATGCATATCACTTTGACAATGATGAAATTAAAATGACAAACGGAAACTTAGTTTGAC